>JANJGN010000013.1:2022054-2334554 GCA_026770705.1 Isurus oxyrinchus | reverse complement strand
TGCCCTAATCCTAACCTGAACACTAACCATAGAATCTAACAAACCCTTAAACACGTAAATAAAGCGTAAATAGAGTTAGTTCCAGGGAGCAGAGTCGGAGGGCGGAGTTCCAGAGCGGTGAGTATAAAAACCTTACCTCGGGGATTGGCGGCCTTGTCTCCAGGGAGCAGATGGGATCTACCCTTGACAGAAATCTTTGTATCCTCACTGGCTACGGGTGAGGTCCCTGAGGACTGGAAAATGGCCATTGTTGTTCCATTGTTTAAGAAGGGTAGCAGGGATAATCCAGGAAATTACAGGCCAGTGAGCCTTACGTCAGTGGTAGGGAAATTATTGGAGAAGATTCTTCATGACAGGATTTACTACCATTTGGAAGCAAATGGATGTATTAGTGAGAGGCGGCATGGTTTTGTGAAGGGGAGGTCATGTCTCACTAAATTGATCAAGTTTTTCGAGGAAGTGACAAAGATGATCGACGATGGAAGGGCAGTGGATGTTATATACATGGATTTCAGAAAGGCCTTTGACAAGGTCCCTCATGGCAGACTGGTACAGAAGGTAAAGTCACACGGGATCAGAGGTGAGCTGGCAAGATGGATACAAAATTGGCTTGGTCATAGAAGACAGAGGGTAGCAGTGGAAGGGTGCTTTTCCGAATGGAGAGCTGTGACTAGTGGAGTTCCACGGAGATCAGTGCTGGGATCTTTGCTATTTGTAGTATACATAAATGATTTGGAGGAAAATGTAACTGGACTTATTAGTAAGTTTGCAGATGACACTAAGGTTGGAGGAGTTGCAGATGGTGAAGAGGATTGTCAAAGCATACAACGGGATATAGATCGATTGGAGACTTGGGCAAAGAAATGGCAGATGAAGTTTAATTTGGACAAATGAGAAGTAATGCATTTTGGAAGATCTAATACAGGCAGGAATTATACAGTAAATGGCAGAACCCTTAAGTGCATTGACGGGCAGAGGGATCTGGGTGTACAGGTCCACAGGTCACTGAAAGTGGCAACGCAGGTGGATAAGGTAGTCAGGAAGGCATATGGCATGCTTGCCTTCATTGGCAGGGGTATTGAGTATAAAAGCTGGGAAGTCATGCTGCAGCTGTATAGAACCTTGGTTAGGCCACACTTGGAATATTGTGTGCAATTCTGCTCACCACACTACCAGAAGGATATGGAGGCGTTGGAGAGGGTGCAGAGGAGGTTTACCAGAATGCTGCCTGGTCTGGAGGTTATTAGCTATGAGGAAAGGTTGGAGAAACTCGGATTGTTCTCACTAGAGCGACGGAGATTGAGAGGCGACTTGATAGAAGTTTACAAAATTATGAGTGGCATGGACAGAGTAGATAGTCAGAAGCTTTTTCCCAGGGTGGAAGAGTCAATTACTAGGGGACATAGATTTAAGGTGAGGGGAGAAAACTATAGAGGAGATGTGCGGGGCAAGTTTTTTACGCAGAGGGTAGTGTGTCTGGAATTCGCTTCCGGAGGAGGTGATGGAAGCAGGTAGGATAGTGGTGTTTAAGAGGCAGCTTGATAAATGCATGAATAGGATGGGAATAGGGGGATACGGACCCCGGAAGTGCAAAATGTTTTAGTTGACGGGCAATATTATCGGCGCAGGCTTGTTGGGCCAAAGGGCCTGTTCCTGAGCTGTACTTTCCTTTGTTCTTTGTTCAGACTCGGAGGGAGGAGCACCAGAGCGGTGACCTCGGGGCACAGAGTAACTGAAGCCAAAACTAAAAAAGTGACTTCACAGGAAAGCGGTGACCTGATTGGTTAGTAGGAAATCTGCACCAAATTTGAAAAAAAAAACACTACAAAGCTAATTAATAAATTAATTAAGTCGAGATGGCTGGGCAGGTGATGTGCTGTAGCTGTATGATGTGGGAGCTGGCAGATCCCATTGCGAGCCGCAGTGACCACATCTGCAGCAAGAGTTGGTTGCTGGAGGAACTCCGGCTCAGAATTGATGAGCTGGAGTCCAAGCTCCGGATGCTGCGGCACATCCGGGAAGGGGAGAGTTACCTGGACGCTTTGTTTCAGGAGGCGGTCACACCCGGTAAATTAAGTACCTCAAATTCAGTCAGTGGTCAGGGTCAGCAGGGTGTGACTGCAAGTGAGGCAAGTAGAGGGATCCTGTGTTCAGGAACAGAGGAGCTTTAGCTCTTGACCTTGTCCAACGGGTACTTGCTCCTTGTGTGGATGAGGAACAAGGCTGTAGGGAGGATGAGCCAGCTGACCATGGCATCGTGGCACAGGAGGCCATTCAAGAGGGGGGAGCAAAAAGACAAGTGGTAGTTGTAGGGGATTCTATAATTAGGGGAATTGATAGCATCCTTTGTAAGCAGGATCGAGAGTCCCGCATGGTATGTTGCCTGCCCGGTGCCAAGGTGAGGGAGGTCTCTGACTGGCTTGAAAGGATATTGGAGAGGGAGGGGGAAGATCCAGATGTTGTGGTCCATGTCGGGAAAAATAGCATAGATAAGACTAGGGAAGAGGACCAGGAACTAGTAACTAAATTAAAGAACAGGTCCTCAAGGGTTATAATCTCCGGATTACTACCCGAGCCACTTGCAAATTGGCATAGGGATGCGAGAATAAGGGAAGTAAACACATGGCTAAAGGAGTGGTGCGGGAAAGAGGGGTTCCATTTTGTGGCATCAGTATTAGAACAGGAGGGATCTGTACTGTTGGGACGGTCTCCACCTGAGCCGATCTGCGACCAATGTTCTAGCGAAAAGGGTAAATAGGGTGGACAACAGGACTTTAAACTAGAAAGTGGGGGGAAGGGAAGAGTAAAACTCCAAGAAATATGACTAATGGGAAACAAAGCAGCAGGTTAGCATGTGTGGGGGTGGATTCAACTTCATGGAAAATTATGAAAAAACTGAAAAGAAAGGAGAGCCCAGGAGAGGCTATTAAAGTCTACGGAACACAAAACAAGTCAGAGTGTTTGGAAAGGACTAGGAATCTAACTTCAAGCACATCAGATAAAGGGACAACAATGAGAAAGGGGACGGGAAATACAGGACTGAAGGTGTTGTATCTGAATGCACGCAGTATACGAAATAAGGTAAATGTGCTTGTGACACAGATTGAAATTGGCAGGTATGATGTGGTGGGCATCACGGAGACATGGCTGCAAGGGGATCAGGACTGGGAGCTAAATATCCAAGGATATACATCCTAGTGAAAAGATAGGCAGGTTGGCAGAGAGGGTGCGGTTGCTTTGTTGGTAAGAAATGAAATTAAATCGATAGCAAGGAACGACAGGGTCAGATGATGCAGAATCTGTGTGGGTAGAGTTAAGGAGCCACAAAGGTAAAAAAAAGTATAATGGGAGTTATGTACAGGCCTCCAAACAGTAGTCAGGATGTGGGGCACAAGATACACCAGGAGATAGAAAAGGCGTGTAAGAAAGGCAAGGTTACAGAGATCATGGGGGATTTCAATATGCAGGTAGACTGGGAAAATCAGGTTGGTAGTGGATCCCAAGAAAAGGAATTTGTGGAATGTCTACGAGATGGCTTTTTGGAGCAGCTTGTGGTGGTGCCCTCTAGGGAACAGGCAATTCTAGATTTAGTGATGTGTAATGAGGCAGATTTGATAAGAGAGCTTAAGGTGAAGTAACCCTTAGGAGGAAGTGACCATAATATGATAGAATTTACCCTGCACTTTGAGAAGAAAAAGCTGGAATCAGATGTAACGGTATTACAGTTGAATAAAGGCAACTACAGAGGCATGAGGGAGGAGCTGGCCAGAATTGACTGGGAGATGAGCCTAGCAGGAAAGACAGTGGAACAGCAATGGCAGGAGCTTCTGGGAGTAATTTGGGAGACACAGCAAAAATTCATCCCTCGGAAGTAGAATCATACTAAAGGGAGGACGAGGCAACCATGGCTGACAAGGGAAGTCAGGAACAGCTTAAAAGCTAAAGGGAAAGCATACAATGCAGTGAAGAGCATAAGACCATCAGACATAGGAGCAGATATTAGGCCATTCGGCCCATTGAGTCTGCTCCGCTATTCAATCATGGCTGATAAGTTTCTCAACCCCATTCTCCCGCATTCTCTGCGTAACCTTTGATCCCCTTACCAATCAAAAAGCCATCTATCTCGGCCTTAAATACACTCAATGACCTGGCCTCCACAGCCTTCTGTGGCAATGAATTCCATAGATTCACCACTCTCTGGCTAAAGAAGTTTCTCCTCACTTCTGTTCTAAAAGGTCTTCCCTTTACTCTGAGGCTGTGCCCTCGGGTCCTAGTCTCTCCTACTAATGGAGACATCTTCCCTACGTCCACTCTATCCAGGCCTTTCAGTATTCTGTAAGTTTCAATCAGATCCCCCTTCATCCTTCTAAACTCCATCGAGTATAGACCCAGAGTCCTCAAACATTCCTCATATGTTAAGCCTTTCATTCCTGGGATCATTCTCTTGAACCTCCTCTGGACCCTCTCTGGGGCCAGAACATCCTTCCTGAAATACGGGGCCCAAAGTTGCTCACAATATTCTAAATGTGGTCTGACCAGAGCCTCAGCAGCACATCCCTGCTTTTACATTCTAGTCCTCTCAAAATAAGTGCCAACATTGAATTTGCCTTCCTAACTACGGACTCAACCTGTTAGTTAACCTTAAGGGAATCCTAGACTAGGACTCCCAAGTCCCTTTGCACTCCAGATTTCTGAATTCTCTCCCCATTTAGAAAATAGTCTATGCTTTTATTATTCATACCAAAGTGCATGACCTCACACTTCCCCACATTGTATTCCATCTGCCACTTCTTTGCTCATTCTCCTAACCTGTCCAAATCCTTCTGCAGCCTCCCCGCCTCCTCAATACTACCTGTCCCTCCACCTATCTTTGTATCATCTGCAAACTTAGCCAGGATGCCCTCAGTTCCTTCATCTAGATCATTAATGTATAAAGTGAAAAGTTGTGGTCCCAACACTGACTCCTGCGGAACTCCACTAGTCACCGGCCGCCATCCTGAGAAGGACCCTCTTATCTCCACTCTCTGCCTCCTGCCATACAACCAATCTTCTATCCATGCTAGTACCTTGCCTCTAACACCATGGACTCTTATCTTACTGAGCAGCCTCCTGTGCAGCACCTTGTCAAAGGCCTTCTGGAAGTCCAAGTAGATAACATCCATTGGCTCTCCTTTGTCTAACCTACTCGTTACCTCCTCAAAGAATTCTGACAGATTTGTCATGTTTGACCTCCTCTTGATGAAGCCATGCTGACTTTGCCCTATTTTACCATGCACTTCCAAGTATTCTGAAATCTCATCCTTAATAAAGTACTCTAAAATCTTAGCAACGACTGCGGTCAGGCTAATCAGCCTGTAATTTCCTGTCTTTTGCCTCACTCTCTTCTTAAACAGGGGGGTTACATTAGTGATTTTCCAGTCCTCTGGGACCCTCCCTGACTTCAGTAATTCCTGAAAGATCACCACTAACGCCTCCACTATCTCTTCAGCTATCTCTTTCAGAACTCTGGGGTGTAATCCATCTGGTCCAGGTGATTTACCCACCTTCAGACCTTTCAGTTTTCCTAGCACCTTCTCCTTGGTAATGGCCACCATACTCACCTCTGCCTCCCAACTCTCTTGAACTTTGGGGATGTTACTCGTGTCTTCCATCGTGAAGACTGACGCAACACATATTCAGTTCCTCCGCCATTTCTTTGTTCCCCACTACTACTTCTCCAGCGTCATTCTCCAGCGGCCCAATGTCCACTTTTTCCTCTCTATTACCCTTTACATATCTAAAAACTCTTGCAATCTTCTTTTATATTACTGGCTAGTTTACCCTCATATTTAATCTTCTCCCTCCTTATTTCTTTTTTAGTTGTCCTCTGATGGTCTTTGTAGGCTTCCCAATCCCCTGGTTTCCCACTGCTTTTCGCTGCATTGTATGCTTTCTCTTTAGCTTTTATGTTGTCCCTGACTTCCCTTGTCAGCCATGGTTGCCTTGTCCTCCCTTTAGTATGCTTCTTCCTCCTAGGGATGAGTTTTGCTGTGTCTCCCAAATTACTCCCAGAAACTCCTGCCATTGCTGTTCCACTGTCTTTCCTGCTAGGCTCATCTCCCAGTCAATTCTGGCCAGCTCCTCCCTCGTGCCTCTGTAGTTGCCTTTATTCAACTGTAATACCGTTACATCTGATTCCAGCTTTTTCCTCTCAAATTGCAGCCATATCATAACAACATGCTATGGAGAAGGCGTTGACAATGACCTATAGCTCAGTTTCTGAGTGAGCGCACACACAAAAGCACCATCTGTATACCGAAGTTCAATGACTTAGGTCGGGGAGATTTTGGTTTAGAAGGCAGCGCAAGTTAAACGATTTCCAAACCGTTCTCCAGATTATCTCCATGCCGGTGGGTAATTTTCTGATGATGAGGTGTCATATTGCTGTGAGGAAAATGGAGAAGACTTGGTGCATGGCCATGTTTGACTCCAGTCTCCCCTAAGATAAGAGTATGTGGTGCCTCCATTGCTTCCATGTGGTAACTCCATTGGTGAGGATCACAGTTTACAGTTTACCATGGATTAGTCAGATGATTTCTGAGGGCAGCCAAATTTGAGCAGGATACTGTATAAGCCTTCGAGGTTGACAAAGACTTTCGTGAAGTCGAAGGAAAGCCATGTACAGTGATTGATGCTGTTCCTTGCACTTTTCTTGAATTTGCTGTGCAGCGGAGATTTTGTGTAGTGAGTAGCATACCTGACTCTGAGCCGGAAGCTCAGGGTTCGAGTCCCACTCCGGGACTTGATGGCCACAGAAAGGACGTTCATTGGGGTTGATTGCCAACCTGCAAATCCCTCCAACATGCCATAGCGGCTAGTAAGAGCAGGAGAACTCATGGTCAGCTATGCTTGATGTGGACTGGCTTCAGATTGGTGACCTGTTCCAGGAAAAACAAGCTACAGAAAACAGATGTGCTTTGCCTGCCTCATGCCTCTCTAAACACAGGAAGTCTTCTAAGTCTAAGTAAATCTAAGATGCTCATGACTGTGATGCCTCTCAATGGGCAAAAACCACACTGAAACTCTGGAAGGAGCTCTTCAGCCACTGTGGCAATGATCTTCCCTGTGGCAGACAGCAGGGAAACTCCTATGTAGTTACCGCAATCGGACTCGTCTCCCTTCTTGGGTGTAGTCATGATCACTATATCCCTGGGATACCCGACATGCACTCCTCTTCCCAGATGAGGAATTTGAGGTTGTGCTACTGTGCCAAGAATATATCTCCATTGTGTTTCAGAATTTTGGCAGGGATTCCACCGACTCCCCAGGGTTCGTTGCTTTTCAGCTGTTGAATGGACAGGAACAGGAACCCCACAACTTTCCTTTCAAGTATTAATAGTTGGAACATTTAACAACATCAGGGATCCAGACAAAGGGGTACACACCCCTTGTCAAAGCCAGAATAGAGAGGTGAAAGTCATGTGACATGGACCTAGCTTGTGGAACCAGTAATATTGCCTTGTGAAACTGCAAAGCTCAGTCTGCCATTTCACCATTCACAAGCAGGGGAAAGTAGTGCTTTTTTTCCTCTACCAAAGTCACCCTTCACCCTTATTCACTTTATATTTCATCTGCCACATTCTTGTCCATTCATTTAACCTGACCAAGTCCCCTTGAAGTTTTCTTGCATTCTCCTCACAACTTTCCTCCGTTTCCCCTCATTGCCCCCTCTCCTCATTCCCTCACCGACATTCTTCCTAGCCCCAACTGAGCCAGACTGAAACAAAAACAAAAATTGTGGCAAAACTCAGCAGGTCTGACATCATCTGTGGAGAGGAAGACAGAGTTAACGTTTCTAGCCCGTATAACTCTTCATCAGAACTAAATAGAAATAGAAATGTGGTGAAATATAAGCTGTTTAAGGGGGAGCTGGATAGAGAGCCAGTGATAGGAGGAGGCAAAGGAGAGATTGCCAAAGATGTCATAAACAAAACGACAAAGGTGTGTTGACAGCAGTGATATTAGCTGCTAACATTAAGGGTAGAAAGAAGGATGACAAAGTGACAGATAGCCCTAGTGGGGGTGGGGTGAACAGATCAAAATAGGCTAAAAGGTGGAGATAAAACAATGGACAGAAATAAATTTTAAAGTAATAATAGAAATAGGTGGGAAAAGAAAAATAAATATATAAAAAAGTAATTATTAGAAAAAGGGGGATCGGAAAGGGGGTGGGTATGGAGGAGAGAGTTCATGATCTAAAATTGTTGAACACAATATTCAGTCCGGAAGGCTGTAAAGTGCCTAGTTGGAATATGAGGTGCTATTCCTCCAGTTTGCGTTGGGCTTCACTGGAACAATGAAGCAGGCCAAGGACGGACATGTGGGCATGAGAGCAGGGTGGTGTGTTGAAATGGCAAGCGACAGGGAGGTCTGGGTCATGCTTGCGGACAGACCGAAGGTGTTCTGCAAAGCGATCACCCAGTCTGCGTTTGGTCTCTCCAATGTAAAGGAAACCGCACTGGGAGCAACAAATGCAGTAGACTAAATTGAGGGAAGTGCAAGTGAAATGCTGCTTCACTTGAAAGTAGTGTTTGGGCCCTTGGACGGTGAGGAGGAAGGAAGTAAAGGGGCAGGTGTTGCACCTTCTGCGGCTGCATGGAAAGGTGCCGTGGGAGGGGTTGAGGTCTAGGGGGTGATGGAGGAGTGGACCAGGGTGTCCCAGAGGGAACAATCCCTGTGGAATGCCGACAGTGAGGGTGAGGGGTAGATGTGTTTGGTGGTGGCATCATGCTGGAGTTGGTGGAAAGGGCGGAGGATGATCCTTTGAATGCGGAGGCTGGTGGGGGGACCCTATCATGTTTCTAGGAGGGAGGAGAAGGCGCACAGTTAACGTTTCGACTCCGCATGACTCTTCAACAGAACTAAGGCAAAATAGAAAAGGGGTGAAATATAAGCTGGTTTAAGGGGGGGGGGGAGGTGGGACAAGAAGAGCTGGATAGAGGGACAGTGATAGGTGGAGATAACCAAAAGATGTCACAGACAAAAGGACAAAGAGGTGTTGAAGGTAGTGATATTATCTAAAGGAATGTGCTAATTAAGAGTAGAAAGCAGAATGAGCAAGGTACAGATAGCCCTAGTGGGGGTGGGGTGAGGTGAAAGAATCGAAAAAGGCTAAAGGTGGAGATAAAACAATGGATGGAAATACATTTAACAGTAATGGAAATAGGTGGGAAAAGAAAAATCTATATAAATTATTAGAAAAAACAAAAAAGGGGGAAAATCGGAAAGGGGTGGGGATGGAGGAGAGAGTTCATGATCTAAAATTGTTGAACACAATATTCAGTCCGGAAGGCTGTAAAGTGCCTAGTCGGAAGATGAGGTGTTGTTCCTCCAGTTTGCGTTGAGCTTCACTGGAACAATGCAGCAGGCCAAGGACGGACATGTGGGCATGACAGCAGGGTGGAGTGTTGAAATGGCAAGCGACAGGGAGATCTAGGTAATGCTTGTGGACAGACCGAAGGTGTTCTGCAAAGCGGTCACCCAGTCTGCATTTGGTGTCTCCAATGTAGAGGATACCCCATTGGGAGCAACGAATGCAGTGGACTAAATTGAGGGAAGTGCAAGTGAAATGCTGCTTCACTTGAAAGTAGTGTTTGGGCCCTTGGACGGTGAGGAGGGGAGAAGTAAAGGGGCAGGTGTTGCATCTTCTGTGGCTGCATGGGAAGGTGCCGTGGGAGGGGGTTGAGGTGTAGGGGGTGATGGAGGAGTGGACCAGGGTTTCCCGGAGGGAACGATCCCCACGGAATGCCGCCAGGGGGGTGAAGGGAAGATGTGTTTGGTGGTGGCATCATGCTGGAGTTGGCGGAAATGGCGGAGGATGATCCTTTGAATGTGGGGTGATAAGTGAGAACAAGGGGGTCCCTATCATGTTTCTGGGAGGGAGAAGAAGGTGCGAGGGTGGATGCGCAGGAGATGGGCCGGACATGGTTGAGGGCCCTGTCAACCACTGTGGGTGGAAAACCTCGGTTAAGGAAGAAGGAGGACACGTCAGAGGAACTGTTTTTGAAAGTGGCATCATTGGAACAGATGCGACGGAGGCAAAGGAACTGAGAATGGGATGCAGTCCTTACAGGAAGTGGGGAGCTGTAGTCGAGGTAGCTGTGGGAATCAATGGGCTTGTACTTAATATTGGTGGATAGTCTATCACCAGAAATTGAGACAGAGAGGTCAAGGAAGGGAAGGGAAGGGAAGTGGCAGTGATGGACCATGTAAAAAGGGACTGGACAAGCACATAAATACTGTATCTACAAGAGCTGGTCAGAGGCTAGGAATCCTGCGGCGAGTAACTCACCTGACAAAGCCTGTCCACCATCTACAAGGCACAAGTCAGGAGTGCGATGTGATACTCTTCATTTGCCTGGATGACTGCAGCTCCAATAACATTCAAGAAGCTCGCACCACCCAGGACAAAGCAGCCCTTACCTCATTTCTCCCTTTCCCATTTCCCCTACTTCCTATTACCCCTTTCCTCATTCCTCCCTCCCCGTATTACCGCTCATTCTCCCCTCCCGATCCTCCTGTCATTCTCCCACTCCCATTCCCCCCATGTCCCTTCAATACAAACTCCCAATCACCCTCCCATTCCCCCTTTTCTCATTTCTGACACCGTTCCCCCTCCCATTTTCCATCCCATTTCCCTCATTCCACCCTCATCCATTCTTCCCTCCCCTTTTCTTTATCCCCATCATCCCTCCCTCCCCTTTATCCTTCACATCAATTCTATTCCTCCTTCCCTTATTCACCCCTCCCCCATTCCATCTCGTCTGTCCCTCATTCTCCCTTCACTATTCCCTTTTGCTCATTCCTCCCTCCCCTTTCCGCATCTCAACATTCGTCCCTCCCCCATTCCCACTCCCATTTCCCCCCTCCCCAATTCCCACTCCCATTCCCCCCTCCCCCATTCCCACTCCCATTTCCCCACCTCCTCATTGCCCCTCCATACCACTCCCACCACACCTCCTCCTTCTCTTCTCCCCCTCTATCCACTCCCCACCCCTCCATCTCGCCCCTCTCCTGTCCCACCCACTTTCCACTCTCGCTCCACCTCCTCCCCTCTGTCCCTCCACCTCCCAACCTCTCCCCGCTACCTCCCAACCTCTCCCCGCTCCCTCCACCCCATCCCTCCCTCCAACATCCTCCTCTCCTCTCCCTGCCCCATCCCCTCCTCTCCCTCCATTCTCCACCGCCATCCCCTCTCCCTTCACCCTCCTCTCTCTCCACCCCCCACCCCTCCTCTCCCTCCACCCCCTCTCCTCTCTGACCCTTCCACCCATCTCCGAACCACCACCCCTCTCCAAACTCCCACGGCTCTGACCAACCCCCCCATCCTAAGCCCCACACCCTTTCTTCTCCTGTCCGAACCCCCTCCTCCTATCCAACACTTCACCTCCCTTCCTCCTCCTGCCCCCACAGCATCCTCCTCTCCCTTTGCCTTCCACCACCCCCTCCCCTCCTCTCCCCCAACCCCTTCCCTCCTCACCCCACCAGCCCTCTCCAAACCACCCTCTCTCCTCTCCCTTTGCCCTACACCACTCTCCCCTCGTCTCCCGGCGCCCTCCACCACCCACCCTTCCTCTCCCCAACCCTCTCCAAAACTCCACCCTTCTCCACTCCTCCTGTCCGACCCCTCCATCCCGACTTCCCCTCCATTCCATAACCCCCAACCCCTCCTCATCCTAACCAACACCCTCACCACCCTACTCCTCCTGTCCAAACCCCACACCTCCCTCCTCCTCTAGCCCCCCAGCCCTTCCCCTCAATCCCCACAGCTCCCTCCTCCTCGGCCACAACTCCTTCCTCAACACCCCAGCCCCCTCCTCGACCATCCCTACCCATCTCCTCCTCCATCCCCCTTCACATCCCCACCCCCTCCTCCCCCCACACCCCCTCAACCACCCCCTACTCCCTCTCCTCTACGCCCTAATCCATCTCCTCTATCCCCCCACTCCCTCTCCCTCTCCCCTAACCCCCACTCCCTCTCCCCTAACCCCCCACTCCCTCTGGCCCCCAGCCCCCACCTTCCTCTCTGCCCCCCCCCAGCCCCCACCTTCCTCTCCCCCCCAGCCCCCACCTTCCTCTCTCCCCCAGCCCCCACCTTCCTCTCCCCCCCAGCCCCCACCTTCCTCTCCCCCCCAGCCCCCACCTTCCTCTCCCCCCCCCAGCCCCCACCTTCCTCTCCCCCCCCAGCCCCCACCTTCCTCTCCCCCCCCAGCCCCCACCTTCCTCTCCCCCCAAGCCCCCACCTTCCTCTCCCCCCCCAGCCCCCACCTTCCTCTCCCCCCAGCCCCCACCTTCCTCTTCACCGCCCCAGCCCCCACCTTCCTCTTCACCGCCCCAGCCCCCACCTTCCTCTTCACCGCCCCAGCCCCCACCTTCCTCTTCACCGCCCCAGCCCCCACCTTCCTCTTCACCCCCCCAGCCCCCACCTTCCTCTTCACCCCCCCCAGCCCCCACCTTCCTCTTTACCCCCCCCAGCCCCCACCTTCCTCTTTACCCCCCCCAGCCCCCACCTTCCTCTTTACCCCCCCCAGCCCCCACCTTCCTCTTTACCCCCCCCAGCCCCCACCTTCCTCTTTACCCCCCCCAGCCCCCACCTTCCTCTTTACCCTCCCCAGCCCCCACCTTCCTCTTTACCCTCCCCAGCCCCCACCTTCCTCTTTCCCCCCCAGCCCCCACCTTCCTCTTTCCCGCCCAGCCCCCACCTTCCTCTTTCCCCCCCAGCCCCCACCTTCCTCTTTCCCCCCCAGCCCCCACCTTCCTCTTTCCCCCGCCTTCCTCTTCCCCACCCCCAGCCCCCACCTTCCTCTTCCCCCTCCAGCCCCCACTTTCCTCTTCACCCCCTTCCTCTTCACCCCCCCTACCCCGCCCCCTCACCCCACCCCCTCACCCCACCCCCTACCCCACCCCCTCACCCCCCTCCTCTTCACCCCCCCCAGCCCCCACCTTCCCCTCCCCCCAGCCCCCACCCACCCTCCCCCCACCTTCCCCCCAGCCCCCACCCACCCTCCCCCCACCTTCCCCCCAGCCCCCACCCACCCTCCCCCCACCTTCCCAGCTCCCCCAGCCCCCACCTGCCCTCCCCTCCCCCAGCCCCCACCTTCCCCCCCTCCCCCACCTTCCCCTCCCCCAGGGCCACCTTCCCCTCCCCCAGGGGCACCTTCCCCTCCCCCAGGGGCACCTCCCCCCCCATCACCCCCCTCCCCCTCCCCCCCCATCACCCCCCTCCCCCTCCCCCCCCATCACCCCCCTCCCCCTCCCCACCCATCTGTCTCCGCCTCCGATCCCCCCCTCCTCCTCTCCTTCACCCCTCCCCTCTCCCCCTTCCTTATCCCCCTTCCCCGCCCCTCTCCTCTCCCCCCCCCCGCCAATCCCCACTCTCCCCACCCCCTCCACCCCCCCCCACCCCCCCCCCGGTCTCTGTCGCAGTTTCTGGAACATGCCGCCTTAGCACCGTAGCGTACACACGCCGCCACATGCGCCTTTGTGTTGGCGCCCTCAGCAGCCCAGTCCATTAAACAAAGAGTTTCAGAGCAGTCGGCACGGATCAATGTTGACCGTGTTCACTGTTGCTAACTGACAGGAGAATGGAGAGATTTTGAGGTAATTTCTGGTGGGAATGAATATCGTTCGGTGTAAAGTAGTGCCGGCTGGGAGTGGGCGGAGGGAGCCGCGCTATAAAAGCGGGTGTGAGCGGGGCAGTCGCCATTCCCGGAGCCGAGAGAGAAGCAGCTGTGTTCTCACTGAGAGAGAGAGAGATTTTCAGAACCGCCGATTACAGATACTGATAGCGGTGAGTTAGTTACAGATTGACGCGGGGAGTTAGTTCTGTATCTTGCGTTATTAATATTTAGCTGGTGGAGATGGGTTTTTTCAGGTGTGGTGTTTCACGCGGTTGCTGCTCTCCTGCTTCATATTAATTGAAGCCGCGCTCAGCGGCCTCGCCTCCTGTTTTAAAGAGCAAAATATTGCGCAGTCTGGGATGCGGTAAATAAAACAAAATGCTGTGAACACTGAACCTGAGGTTGTAGGACCTGTGTTTACAGGATTCTACTTCAATCATCTGTGACTCATTCTACGTTATTTTAACGTATTTCATGAGTTTTAACTGAACCTCAAAGCCTCCAAACTCATTTCACATACATTTTTGTGACTAAATTTATATTAAAATGGCGGAACCGGTGACGCAGCTGTTTTCCGTCTTGGCCGCTCACTTATCGCGGGACTTCTCCAAATCCCGTTCCGCGCGTCAGCGCTGGGAAGGTGGGGCGTCGCGCGTCAGCGTTGGGGAGGAGGGGCGTCAGCGCTTGGGAGGCGGGGCGCGGGCCGTGAGCGCACGCGGTGGGGAGGCGGGGCGAGGGGCGTCACAATGGGTTCCGTTTGTCGCAGCTTTAGTGTTTTCAGACGCCAAGGAGACTTGGGCCAGTTTAATTTTGACTTGTACAGTTGGTGAGTCATCATTAAAAGCTGCAGTTTCATCTTTCTCTATGTAGTCGTATTCAGTTTGGGTAGCCACAGGAAACCTTCAAAAAAAGCCTTCCTGATACTGTGTTGACAGGGTAGATGGTGCAGAAGGGTAAAGTCAACCATCAATGTGGATAGTTTTTAATTGAGGCTGTGCTACTTCTGTAACAATTTTGTCTTTACAATTCAGTAGCTTAACATTTGATTAGAATGACTATCCAGTTCATGACTCCTTCTCTCTTGCTTTTCAGAACATGCAGATCTTTGTTAAAACCCTGACAGGCAAGACCATAACACTTGAGGTTGAGCCCAGTGACACCATTGAAAATGTCAAGGCTAAAATTCAGGATAAAGAAGGCATTCCACCCGACCAGCAACGTTTGATCTTTGCTGGTAAGCAGTTGGAAGAAGGACGCACGCTATCTGACTACAACATCCAGAAAGAATCAACTTTGCATTTGGTGCTTCGTCTGAGAGGGGGCATGCAGATCTTTGTGAAAACCCTGACTGGCAAGACCATCACCCTTGAAGTGGAACCCAGTGACACCATTGAAAATGTCAAGGCAAAAATTCAGGATAAAGAAGGAATCCCACCTGACCAGCAGCGTTTGATCTTTGCAGGCAAACAACTGGAAGATGGTCGCACACTATCTGACTACAACATCCAGAAAGAATCAACTTTGCATTTAGTGCTTCGTCTGAGAGGGGGCATGCAGATCTTTGTGAAAACCCTGACTGGCAAGACCATCACCCTTGAAGTGGAACCCAGTGACACCATTGAGAATGTCAAAGCAAAAATTCAGGATAAAGAAGGAATCCCACCTGACCAGCAGCGTTTGATCTTTGCAGGCAAACAACTGGAAGATGGTCGCACACTATCTGACTACAACATCCAGAAAGAATCAACTTTGCACTTAGTGCTTCGTCTGAGAGGGGGCATGCAGATCTTTGTGAAAACCCTGACTGGCAAGACCATCACCCTTGAAGTGGAACCCAGTGACACCATTGAGAATGTCAAAGCAAAAATTCAGGATAAAGAAGGAATCCCACCTGACCAGCAGCGTTTGATCTTTGCAGGCAAACAACTGGAAGATGGTCGCACACTATCTGACTACAACATCCAGAAAGAATCAACTTTGCATTTGGTGCTTCGTCTGAGAGGGGGCAGTTGCTAAACTACTGTTGTACTTTGCTTCATTGTTGTTGGTAGTCATCTTGCCTCTAGCTTAAAAGTTCATTAAAGTGTGTTCCCATGTCATTCAAAATAAAATTGTTGCAAGCTTACTCTGGTCTTGGGTAAATTATTTGAAGGTGAAAAAAATATCTGCACATTTTGATGCAATAGTGTCTTAAGATTTGAGTTATAAACTGGAAATAATTTCAGAAGATCATTTTACCATTGCTAAATCGTCAGTAAGTTACTTCTCAGACACTCAAGTGTATTTTAAAATAGATTTTAATGAGCACTCAACGCTAAACTGCTTTTAGTTTTTTGCCTTAGTCTTTACCAGTTGTATATTTTTTGATTTTTATTTTTAATCCAGAGAGCTCTGAATGCTCAGATGTTGAGTATATTTTGGAGCTAATGTAGGTCAAGAACACAAATGACATAAGTGGGATCAGTTTAAAATGAACATCTAAAACTCTTGAGCTGAAGCTACAAATGAAAGAAGATAGTGGAGTAAGTTCAGGTGAGAGCAGAGACAAGTGATGGTGGGTATTAGTAAACTAGATCTTACAATTGGTGATGGGATGTCATGGTCACCATCACTGAGACTAGCTTTATATTCCAGATTTTTGTTATTCATAGGATGTGGATTTCACTGGTGGCATTTATTGCCCATCCCTAGTTGCTCTTGAAGGGGGTGGTGAGCTCCTTCAAACTGCTGCAGTCCATTTGGAGTAGGTACACCCACAATGCTGTTTTGGGAGTTCCAGTGTTTTCATCCAGTGACAGTGAAGGAATGGTGATACTTCCAAGTCAGGTTGGTGAGTGATTTGGAGAGGAATTTATAGGTGGTGGTGTTCCCATCTATCTGCTGCCCTTGTCCTAGATGGTTGTGGGTTTGGAAGGTGCTGTCTAAGGATCCTTGGTGATTACCTGCAACACGTCTTGTAGATGGTACACACCACTACTGTGTGTTAGTGATGGAGGGTTTGTGGATGTGGTGCCAATGAAGCAGGCTGCTTGATTTTGTTTCCATTTATTAATGGAATTCAAATCCCTGCAGCTGCCATGGTGGGATTTGAGCCCTTATTTCCCCAGTACAGCAGTCCGGATTGTTAGTCCAGTAACAATATTATGCCACAGTTCCTTCTCCAAGAGTTGGAGACATAGGTCAAGGTTGACCATTCTTGCAACTTGTGATAACAGGAAGGATTTGTGGCAGGGGCTGAAGATTAATGCTGTAGTCTTGGGAAAAGTAGATGCTCTATTTGGATGTTGTCAAGGGACACTGAATAGGATGGATAAGACCAATGCTATTTCAATTCTTGAAGATGTGAATCAAACTCCAGAGCTAGTGTAACCAAATGAAGACTATTGATTAGATCTTGGGGGCAAAGTTTGTAACTAACCATGTCAAGGCTATGAAGGTTGAGGAAATTGCACCATTGTCACTGAGTATAATTGTTTGCAAATTTGATTAAGGCCACCTTAATGCAGGTACAAGAGTGGTAGCTTGTTTGGGGAGATGGGCTAACTGGGAGGTGACAACACTTTCAAAGACATTGTGTCCCAGTGGAGGCTGGAAATTTATCTCTACACCAAGGAGAAAAGCTAGTTAAACTGATTTGGGGAAATTGGGTTTGTGTAAACCATATGAGCTCAATCAAAGTTACAAGGCATAAGCCTACCTAAATGAAATTTTAATAAATACCCTTTCAAGTCACTCATCCTAACTTGGAAATTTTTAATCTGTTTCTGGGTCAAAATCCTGGAACGTACAAATAGCACTGTGGGTGTACCTACACCACGTGGACTGCAGTGATTCAAGAAGACAGCTCACCACTACCTTCAGGGCAACTAGGAATGGGCAATAAATATTGGCCCAGCCAGTGAAGTCCACACTTGAATGAATTTATACTATCAACTGACGTGTAGAAGGATTATCAATTTTGCATTGCATTTTATCATTGTCACTTAGGTGAGTCCCAGCTTCAGACTATTATTGTATAACATTGGAAGATAGGACTTGGGAGTAGGCTCTGATCAAGATGATGCTTGGCCTGCTGTGATCTCAACTGCACCATCTGTCTGCACCCACCCTTGTCGAAAAGCTAGCTTAACTCTGTCTTAGTTTGAGATTCCAGAGCAAGCCAACTGTGTTCTGAGAATGATGGTCACAGGAAAACAGTTGATTTGTTTGAGGATCTTGCAGCCTGTAAAGCAGGCACTTGGCTGGTTGAGAGGTGAATTTGTGTGGAAACTTACCAGGAGCAAGAGGGTATAAACTGGGATGGGGCTTGAGACCAATGCTTACCTAGGAATCTAGGTAACAGTCAACTGCTTGGATGAGCATAAGTTCAAAGGGAGGAGTCATCAGTTGATTGGTCAGTGAGCATCTACTGTAACGGCCTTTGTGTAAATAGCTAGTTTAATTCCATAAGCATAACTCAGACCTATCACTTGCCACATCAACACACCACCCTGCTGTCATGCCCACATGTCCATCCTTGGTCTGCTGCAATGTTCCGCTGAAGCTCAACGCAAACTGGAGGAACAGCAGCTCGTCTTCCAATTAGGCACTTTGCAGTCTTCCAGACTGAACATTAAATTCAACAACCTCAGACTGTGAACTCTGCTCCATCCTCCCTCTTTTCAAATTTTTAAAAATTTTCCCACCTATTTATATTTTTGAATTTATTTCCATCCATTGCTTTATCTCCACCTTTCAGCCTATTTCAATCCCTCCCAACCACCACCACCCCCCCCCCCCCCCCCCCCCCGCCCCACTCTACCCCCTGCTAGGGCCATCTGTCACTTGCTCATCCTGCTTTCTACCTTTAATGTCACCATTAGCACATTCTTTAGCTAATATCACCACCATCAACATCCCTTTGACCTATTTATAACATATTTCACAATCTCCCCTTTGCCTCCGCTGGCCCTCTATCCAGTTCCACCTGTCCCAACCCCCTTAAACAGCTTATGTTTCACCACATTTTTATTTCTGTTTAGTTCTGATGAGTCATATGGACTCGAAACGTTAACTCTGTCTTCCTCTCCACAGATGCTGTCAGACCAGAGTTTTTCAACAATTTTTGTTTTTGTTTCAGATTTCCAGCATCCGCAGTATTTTGCTTTTAGTTTAATTCAATACTAGGTTAGGAGCATGCAGGCATAGGGGGAATGGGTGACTGCAAGACTGCCTAGGAGTGGTGCAGGAGTCCATAAGACATAGGAGCAGAAATGAGGCCATTCGGCCCATCGAGTCTGCTCTGCCATTCAATCATGGCTGATAAGTTTCTCAACCCTGTTCTCCTGCCTTCTCCCCGTAACCTTTGATCTCCTTACCAATCAAGAACCTACCTATCTCAGTCTTAAATACACTCAATGACCTGGCCTCCACAGCCTTCGGTGGCAATGAATTCCATAGATTCACCACTCTCTGGCTAAAGAAGTTTCTCCTCACCTCTGTTCTAAAAGGTCTTCCCTTTACTCTGAGGTTGTGCCCTTGGGTCCTAGTCTCTCCTACTAATGGAAACATCCCCCCCCCCCCCCCCCCCCCCCCCCGTCCACTTTATCCAGGCCTTTCAGTATTCTGTAAGTTTCAATCAGATCCCCCCCCCATATCCTTCTAAGCTCCATCAAGTATAGACCCAGAGTCCTCAAACGTTCCTCATATGTTAAGCCTTTCATTCCTGGGATCATTCTCTTGAACCTCCTCTGGACCCTCTCCGGGGCCAGCACATCCTTCTTGAGATACGGGGCCCAAAGTCGCTCACAATATTCTAAATGTGGTCTGATCGGAGCCTTGTAAAGCCTCAGCAGCACATCCCTGCTTTTATATTCTAGTCCTCTCGAAATAAATGCCAACATTGCATTTGCCTTCCTAACTACCGACTCAACCTGTTAGTTAACCTTAAGAGAATCCTGGACTAGGACTCCCAAGTCCCTTTGCACTCCAGATTTCTGAATTCTCTCCCCATTTAAAAAATAGTCTATGCCTCTATTCTTCCTACCAAAGTGCCTGACCTCACACTTCCCCACGTTGTATTTCATCTGCCACTTCTCTGCCCATTCTCCTAACCTGTCTAAATCCTTCTGCAGCCTCCCCGCCTCCTCAATACCACCTGTCCCTCCACCTATCTTTGTATCATCTGCAAACTTAGCCAGAATGCCCTCAGTTCCTTCATCTAGGTCATTAATGTATAAAGTGAAAAGTTGTGGTCCCAACACTGACCCCTGCAGAACTCCACTAGTCACCGGCTGCCATCCTGAGAAGGACCCCCTTATTCCCACTCTCTGCCTCCGGCCAGACAGCCAATCTTCTATCCATGCTAGTACCTTGCCTCTAACACTATGGGCTCTTATCTTACTGAGCAGCCTCCTGTGTGGCACCTTGTCAAAGGCCTTCTGGAAGTCCAAGTAGATAACATCCATTGGCTCTCCTTTGTCTTACCTGCTCGTTACCTCCTCAAAGAATTCTAACAGATTTGTCAGGCATGACCTCCCCTTGATGAAACCATGCTGACTTTGTTCTATTTTACCATGTACTTCTAAGTATTCTGAAATCTCATCCTTAATAATGAACTCTAAAATCTTACCAATGACCGAGATCAGGCTAATCGGCCTGTAATTTCCCGTCTTTTGCCTCACTCCCGTCTTAAACGGGTTACATTAGTGATTTTCCAGTTCCCTGGGACCCTCCCTGACTTCAGTGATTCCTGAAAGATCACCAATACCGTCTCCACTATCCCTTCAGCTATCTCCTTCAGAACTCTGGGGTGTAATCCATCTGATCCAGGTGATCTATCCACCTTCAGACCTTTCAGTTTTCCTAGCACCTTCTCCTTGGTAACGGCCACCATACTCACCTCTGCCCCCCGACTCTCTTGAACTTTGGGGATGTTACTCGCGTCTTCCACCATGAAGACTGACGCAAAGTACCTAATCAATTCCTCCGCCATTTCTTTTTTCCCCACTACTACTTCTCCAGTGTCATTTTCCAGTGGCCCAATGTCCACTTTTGCCTCTCTCTTACCCTTGATATGTCTAAAGAAAACTCTTGCAATCTTCTTTTATATTACTGGCTAGTTTACCCTCATATTTAATCTTCTCCCTCCTTATCTCTTTTTTAGTTGTCCTCTGTTGGTCTTTGTAGGCTTCCCAATCCCCTGGTTTCCCACTGCTCTTCGCTGCATTGTATGCTTTCTCTTTAGCTTTTATGCTGTCCCTGACTTCCCTTGTCAGCCATAGTTGCCTCGTTCTCCCTTTAGTATACTTCTTCCTAGGGATGAATTTTGCTGTGTCTCCCAAATTGTTCCCAGAAACTCCTGCCATTGCTGTTCCACTGTCTTTCCTGCTAGGCTCATCTCCCATCAATTCTGGCCAGCTGCTCCCTCATGCCTCTGTAGTTGCCTTTATTCAACTGTAATACCGTTACATCTGATTCCAGCTTTTTCCTCTCAAAGTGCAGGGTAAATTCTATCATATTATGGTCACTTCCTCCTAAGGGTTCCTTCACCTTAAGCTCCCTTATCAAATCTGCCTCATTACACATCACTAAATCTAGAATTGCCTGTTCCCTAGTGGGTGCCACCACAAGCTGCTCCAAAAAGCCATCTTGTAGACATTCCACAAATTCCTTTTCTTGGGATCCACTCTTTGGTAGTGGATTTTCCCAGTCTACCTGCATATTGAAATCCCCCATGATCACTGTAACCTTGCCTTTCTTACCTCCTGGTATATCTTGTGCCCCACATCCTGACTACTGTTCGGAGGCCTGTACATAACTCCCATTATGGTTTTTTTACCTTTGCGTTTCCTCAACTCTACCCACACAGATTCTACATCATCTGACCCTACGTGATTTCTTGCTGTCGATTTAATTTAATTTCTTACTAATAAAGCAACCCCACCCCCTCTACCAACCTGCCTATCTTTTCGATAGGATGTATATCCTTGGATATTTAGCTCCCAGTCCTGATTCCCTTGCAGCCATGTCTCCGTGATGCCCACCACATCATACCTGCCAATTTCAATCTGTGCCACAAACTCGTTTACCTTATTTCGTATACTGCGTGCATTCAGATACAACACCTTCAGTCCTGTATTTCCCGTCCAATTTCTAATTGTCATCCCTTTATCTGATGTGCTTGAAGTTAGATTCCTAGCCCTTTCCAAACACTCTGTCCTATTTTGTGTCCTGGAGACTTTAATAGCCTCTCCTGGGCTCTCCTTTCTTTTCAGTTTTTTCATAATTTTCTATGAAGTTGAAACCACCCCCACACACTAACCTGCTGCTTTGTTTCCCATTAGTCATATTTCTTGGAGTTTTACCCTTCCTTCCACCCCACTTTCTAGTTTAAAGTCCTGTTGTCCACCCTATTTACCCTTTTCGCTAGAACATTGGTCGCAGATCGGTTCAGGTGGAGACCGTCCCAACAGTACAGATCCCTCCTGTTCCAATACTGATGCCAGTGCCCCACGAAATGGAACCCCTCTTTCCCGCACCACTCCTTTAGCCACATGTTTACTTCCCTTATTCTCGCGTCCCTATGCCAATTTGCACGTGGCTCGGGTAGTAATCCGGAGATTATAACCCTTGAGGACCTGTTCTTTAATTTAATTCCTAGTTCCTGATAATCCCCAAACAGGTCCTCTTTCCTAATCTTATCTATGTTATTTGTCCCAATGTGGACCACAACAACTGGATCCTCCCCCTCCCTCTCCAATATCCTTTCAAGCCGGTCAGAGATGTCCCTCACCCCGGCACCGGGCAAGCAACATACCATGCGGGACTCTCGATCCTGCTTACAAAGGAAACTATCAATTACTCTAAGTATAGAATCCCCTACAAATACCACTTGTCTTTTTGCTCCCCCCTCTTGAATGGCCTCCTGTGCCACGGTCCGTGGTCAGCTGGCTCATCCTCCCTACAGCCCTGTTCCTCATCCACACAGGGAGCAAGTCCTGAGTGTCTTGCTTGCTAACCAGTTTTCATTTCGTATTCTGCTGAGATTAATGGTTCCTCTAGCAACAGCCAAGTTTGTAGTACCTTGGGTGGCTCAGGGTGAAAGGTTATAGGGGTTGGTGGGAATGTGGAGTTGAGGTTACAATCATTAGCCATAATCTTATTAAATGATGGAGCAGGTTCAAGGACACTAGTAGCCTACTCTTCCTAGTGCGTATGTTTAGCTGCACTGGTGGGTAGGAAATAAAATGGAAGAGCAATAATGGTAGGAGATTCACTAGGGGGATAGACAAGTGTCTGGCTGTAAACATGACTAGGATAGCATGTTAACTCTGGTGCTGGGGGCAAGGATGTTACAGCAGCTGCAGGACATTCTTTTCAGGAGGGTCAACAGTCGAGATCATGGCCCACATTGGTAATAACATGGGTAGTAAGATGGATGAGGTCCTGAAATAAGAGTTTTAGGGAGGTAGGAAAGCTATTGAAAAGCAGGACTTACGGCAGTAACATCAGGATTTCACCCGGTACCATGTGCTGGCGAGTGTAGAAATAGGAATAAGCAAATGAACACATGGTTGGAAAAACGGTGGAAGAGGGAGGGCTTTAGATTTTTGGGGCATTGGGAACTGTTCTGGGACCAGCAACATTATCTATATCACTCATCCCTTGATCCCCTGTAGACCTCAACAAGGAGGATGCATTACCTTTTGGCAGGATCTGAACCACTCTCCCAGATTTTGATATGTGTTTCATATGTGAAATTCGAATTCAATAAAAACCTGGAGTTAAAAGTTTGACAATGACCACAGAACCATTGCCAATTGGCGTAAAAACCCACCTGGCTCACTATTGTCCTCTAGGGAAGGAAATCTGCAGTCTTTACCTGGTCTGGCCTACATGTGGCTCCATACCCACAGCAATGTGGTTGACTCTTAAATTCCCACTGAACAAGGACAATTAGGGATGGGCAATAAATGCTGGCCTAGCCAGTGACACCCACATCACATGAACAAATGAAAATAAATTGTTAATTAAAATAATTGTGAAAGATAATTAAGCAAACTGTTGAATAAATTCTGTTGGATATTCAGTCTATATGCCTGTAGGACAAATATCTCAGCTTATTACTTCAAAAATATTTTATTTTTAAATTTCATCCCTTTATTTCCTGAAGTTAGTGTAAGGAACATTTTTTTTATTTTTGTTGGACTGTAGATTAAAATGACAAAGCCTGCAGTTTGAAAGACATGTCCACTGGAACAGTGTGAGGGATATAGACAATGTTGCTGGTCCCAGAACAGAGTGTGCCATGAACTACAGAATGGTCCCAAGGAGGTGAACCTTCTGGCAATAATGTTTTAATTGGCTCCTAACCAGGTGACCAGGGTTTGTGTGAGAGCAGTGCAGCAGAATAACTCAGAAACATAGAAAATTGGAGCAGGAGTAGGCCATTCGGCCCTTCGAACCTGCTCCACCATTCATTATCATCATGGCTGATCATCCAGCTCAATAGCCTGCTTCTGCTTTCCCCCCATATCCCTTGATCCCTTCGCCCCAAGAGCAATATTTAACTCCTTCTTGAAAACATACAATGTTTTGGCCTCAACTACTTTCTGTGGTAGTGAATTCCACAGGCTCACCACTCTCTCTGGGTGAAGAAATTTCTCCTCATCTCAGTCCTAAATGGTCTAACCCGTATCCTTAGACTGTGACCCTTGGTTGTGGACTCCCCCACCATCGGGAACATCCTTCCTGCATCTACCCTGTCTAGTCCTGTTAGAATTTTATAGGTTTCTATGAGATCCCCTCTCATTGTTCTGAACTTCAGCGAATATAATCCTAACCACTCAATCTCTCCTCATATGTCAGTTCCACCATCCCAGGAATCAGTCTGGTAAACCTTTGCTGCACTCCCTCTATAGCAAGAACATCCACAGATAAGGAGACCAAAACTGCACACAATATTCCAGATGTGGTCTCACCAAACCCCTGAATATTGTAGCAAGACATCCCTGCTCCTGTACTCGAATCCTCTGGCTATGAAGGCCAACATACCAATTGCCTTCTTTACCACCTGCTGCACCTGCATGTACGAGGACACCCAAGTCTCGTTGTACATTCCCCTCTCTCAATTTATAGCCATTCCGATAATAATCTGCCTTCCTGTTTTTGCTACCAAAGTGGATAACCTCACATTTATCCACATTATACTGCATCTGCCATGCATTTGCCCACTCACTCAGTTCGTCGAAATCACACTGAAGCATCTCTGCATCCTCCTCACAGCTCACCCTCCCACCCAGCTTTGTGTCATTTGCAAATTTGGAGATATTACATTTAATTCCCTCATCTAAATCATTAATATATATTTTGAATAGCTAGGGTCCCAGCACCAATCCCTGCGGTACCCCACTGGTCACTGCCTGCTATTCGGAAAAAGACCCGTTTTCTCCTACTCTTTGTTTCTGGTCTGCCAACCAGTTTTCTATCAAGACACTACCCCCAATCCCATGCGCTTTAATTTTACACGCTAATTTCTTCTGTGGGACTTTGTCGAAAGCCTTCTGAAAGTCCAAATAAACCACATCCATTGGCTCCTCCTCATTAACTCAACTAGTTACATTCTCAAAAATTTCCAATAGATTTGTCAAGCATGATTTCCCTTTTGTAAATCCATACTGATCCTGTCCGATTCTGCCACTGTTTTCCAAGTGCTCAGCTATTAAATATTTTATGAAGTGAGAGATCTTGGTGTACGAGTACAGAGGTCCTTGAAGGCAGCAGTTCAAGTAGACAAGGTTGTAAAGAAGGCATATGGAATGCTCTCCTTCATTGGCAGAGATATAGAATATAAAAGTAAGGATATAATGTTGGAATTGTATAAAACACTGGTGAGGCCACACCTGGAGTATTGTGTGCAGTTGTGGTCACCACATTACAGGAAGGACGTAATAGCTCTGGAGAGAGTGCAGAGGAGGTTTACAAGAATGTTGCCAGGGTTAGAAAAGTGTAGCTTCGAGGAGCGATTGGATAGGTTGGCTTTTTTTCCTTAGCACAAAGAAGGCTGAGAGGTGACTTGATTGAGGTGCACAAAATTATGAGGGGAATAGATAGAATGGACAGGATAAAATTGTTTCCCTTGGTGGAGAATTCTAGAACCAGAGGACATAGGTTCAAGATAAGTGGCAGAGGTGTAGGAGGAACATGAGGAAGAACTTTTTTATGCAGAGGGAAGTGGGTGTCTGGAATCCGCTGCCCAAGTTGGTGGTAGAGGCAGAAACTCTAAACTCTTTTAAAAAGTACCTGGATCTGCACCTTAAGTGCTGTAAGCTGCAGGGCTATGGGCCGGGTGCAGGAAGGTGGGATTAGAAAGGGCACCTGGGTGTCCTCAGACTGGCATGGACAAGATGGGCCGAATGGCCTCCTTCTGTACTGTAACTTTTCTATGGTTCTATAATGGACTCTAGAATTTTCCCCACTACTGACGTCAGGCTGACTGGTCTATAATTCCCTGTTTTCTCTCCACCTCCCTTTTTAAATAGTGGGGTTACATTAGCTACATTCCAATCTGTAGGAACTGTTCCAAAGTCTATAGAATCTCGCAAGAGTACCACCAATGTACCTACTATTACTAGGGCCACTACCTTAAGTACCCTGGGATGTAGATTATCAGGCCCTGCGGATTTATCAGCCTTCAATCCCATCAATTTCTCCAATACTATTTCCCTACTGACACTGATTTCTTTCAGTTCCTCCCTCTCACTATCCCTGTGTTTCTGATATGTTATTGGTGTCCTCCTTTTGTGAAGACAGAATCAAAGTATGTATTTAGTTATTCAGCCATTTTTTGTTCCCCATTATAAATTCCCCTGTTTCTGACTGTAAGGGACCTACATTTGTCTTCACCAATCTTTTTCTCTTCAAATACCTGTAGAAACTTTTACAGTCAGTTTTTATGTTTCCTGTAAACTTACTCTCGTACTCTATTTTCCCCTTCTTAATCAATCCCTTGGTACTCCTTTGCTGAATTCTAAACTGCTCCCAATCCTCAGGTCTGTTGTTTTTTCTGGCCAATTTGTATGCCTCTTCCTTGGATCTAATACTATCTCAAATTTCCCTTGTAAGCCATGGTTTGGCTACCTTTCCTATTACACTTTTGCGCCAGACAGGAATAAACAATTGTTGCAGTTCACCCATGTGCTCTTTGAATGTTTGCCATTGCCCATCCACCATCATCCGTTTAAGTAACTTTTCCCAATCCATCATAGCCAACTTGCATCTTACATACCATTGCAGTTTCTTTTATTAAGATTCAGGACCCTGGTCTCAGAATCAACTACGTCACTCTCCATCTTGATGAAGAATTCTATCTGGTCGCTCATCCCCAAGGGGTCTTGCACAACTAGATTGCTAATTATTCCTTTCTCCTTACATAAAACCCAGTCTGTTCTCTAGTTAGTTCCTCAACGTATTGGTCCAGAAAAACATCCAGGAATTCCTCCTCTACGGTATTGTTACTAATTTGATTTTCCCAATCTATGTGCAGATTAAAGTCGCCCATAATTATAAATGTTCCTTTATTACATGCTTCTCTAATTTCCTCTTTAATGACATTCCCAACATCACCACTACAGTTTGGGGGTCTATATACAACCCCTACTAACATTTTTTGCCCCTTAGTGTTTCTCAGCTCTACCCATACAGATTCCACATCATCGGAGCTAATATCTTTCCTCACTATTGCGTTAATTTCCTCTTTAACCAGCAATGCAACTCCACTGCCTTTTCCTTTTTGTCTGTCCTTCCTAAATACTGAATAGCCCTGGATGTTCAGTTCCCATTCCTGGTCACCCTGCAGCCATGTCTCTGTAATCCCGACTATATCATACCTGTTTACATCTATTTGCGTGGTTAATTCATCCGCTTTATTGCGAATGTTCCTCGCGTTAAGGCACAAAGCCTTAAGGCTTGTCTTTTTAACATTATTTGTCCTGTTCCCACTATTTTTCACTGAGGCCCTTTTGATTCTTGCCCTTGATTTCTTTGCCTTTCACTTTCCTTATTCCGCTTTCTGTCTTTTGTCCTTGTCTTTGATTCCCTTTCCTCTGACTCCTTGAATAGCTTCCCATCCCCCTGCTATTTTAGTTTAAACCCTCCCCAACCACTCTAGCAAATATTCCCCCTAGGACATCAGTCCCGGTCCTGCCCAGGTGTAACCCGTCCAATTTGTACTGGTCCCACCTCCCCCAGGACCGGTCCCAATGCCCCAGGAATCTGAAACCCTTCCCCTCACATCATCTCTTCATCTATTCATCCAATATATCCTTCTATTTCTACTCTGACTAGCATATAGCACTGGGAGTAATCCTGAGATCACTACCTTTGAGGTCCTACTTTTCAACTTCCTAACTCCCTATATTCTGTTTTTAGGACCTCATTCCTTTTTTTACCTATGTCGTTTGTACTAGTGTGTACCACGACCACTGGCTGTTCACCCTCCCCCTTCAGAATGTCCTGTAGCCGATCTGAGACATCCTTGACCTGCAGTATGACCACCTCTCTATACATGCTATCCACGATACTCTCCACCTCGCAGATGCTCCAGTGTCCCCAACTGCCACTCTAGCTCCGAAACCCGGGCTTCCGGTAGCTGCAGCTGGAGACACTTTCTGCACACATGCTGGCCCTGGGCACTGGAAATGTTCCCAGCTTCCCACATGGAGCAGGAGGAGCACACCATGGTTGAGCTTTCCTGCCATGACTTACCCCTTTAAATTAAATTAAACCTTTTGGAAAATACTTAATATCAAACTCATAGCCTGAAAAGAAAAATCTCTTGTTGCTATGTGTTGGATTCCACTAATTTTAAATAATAGCTAGCTGGCTTTTTCTCCTCATACCTCCATAATCTGGTCTCTCTCTCTGAAAACCCCTGTCAAGAGGAAAAGGAGAAAATCACTCAGAGACATTGCAGTGCACTATCCCCAGTGAGTCATGATAAAGTTTGGGGGCTCAGGTCTGGGGTATTTTGGAACAAAAGACAATGACGATTTGGGTGTAGATTTAGTAAATAATAAAAGCTAGAAGGAAATACCAGGGTTTGTACTAGCAAACATAAGATGGCAGTGGAAAATGCTAAAGCTTTCCTGCAAGTGGAAGGGATGTCCTTGACGATTTTACAACGGATCCCAAAAGCCAGGTTAATTGAATTGGCATGTAAATCAAGAGTAGGATTGCCTGCCAAAGCTAGGAAGGCAGAGATAATCAAAAGGATGGCACAGCATTTGAAATTGGAAGGAATAACCAAGAGACCAAGTTCTCCAAAGGGTTCATTGGACAAGGCTCAAATTTAGTTGCAAATGAATAAATTGGAACTAAAGGCAGCAGAAAAAGAAAAGGAAAGGGAAAGGCCATCCCAGGGGGAACAGGCAGAAAGGCAGAAGAGAGAAAGAAATCAAGAAAGAGAATTAGAAATGGCAAGGTTAGAACAGGAGGAAAGAGAGAGAACACCAGCTTAGAATGCTGGCAATTAAAAAAGAGACACCATGAGGTGAGGCAGGACTTATTTCCAGATCAGAATCCAGTGGGGAGATGTTTAAATTGTGCAAGCTCTTCTAAAGTTTAAGGAAAGGGATGTTGGAAGCATTCTTTATTTCATTTGAGAAGATACCTAAACAGGTGAACTGGCCAAAGGAAAACTGGGCAAAACAGGTAGTGCACAGGAAATTCATGCGTTACTGTCAGGGGAGGTTTCTAGGGACTTTAATGTGGTGAAAAAGGCCATTTTGAGTGCATATGAGTTGGTCCCTGAAGCATATGGACAGAAGTTTTGAAATTTAAGGGAACAGCCTGGGACACGAGCAAGAGAGAGACCTCATCCTCAGTGAGATACAGTCAGAGAGAGTGTGGGTATTGGCAATTTGGTGCACAGTGGGAATTTGGTGCAGAGGGGAAGAGGTGCTCGTTACATTTTTTCTTTGCTATCCAACTTCTTAAATCTTCAGAGAGTGGTCTTGCCCTGCTGCAGCAGTAGAGGCTACAAGGGACAGGAATGACTGGTAAGTAGTGGGTCAGGTCAGGTAAGTATTTACTACTTTAATCGCTTATAGTTTAAGGTCTTTTTGTGGTTTATAGTTTCTATATTCTGTAGTAATGAGGGTCAGGAAAGAAGGACCCTCGAGTAATTGATTTAAAAGGTTTAATTTAAAGGGATAAGTCATGGCAGGAGAGCTCAAAGACATGGTGTGCTCCTCATGCTCCATGTGGGAAGCCAGGAACATTTCCAGTGCCCGCGACCAGCATGTGTGCAGCAATTGTGTCCAGTTGCAGATCCTGGAAGCTCAGGTTTCAGAGCTGGAACGGTGGCCGGGGACACTGTGGAGTATCTGCAAGTCTGAGAGCATCGTGGATAGCACGTTTAGAGAGGTGGTCATGCAGCAGCTGAAGGGACTTGAGGAAGGAAGGGAATGGGTGACCACCAGGCAGTCCAAGGGAAACAGGCAGGTAGTTCAGGAGTGACTGGGGTCCCACTCGCAAATCGGTATTCCATTTTGGAGGCTGATGAGGGCATTGGTTCCTCCAAGGAGTGCAGACAGAGACAAGCTTCTGACACCACAAGCAGTCTGTCTGTACAGGAGGGGAGGAAGGGAGGAAGAGCAATAGTAATAGAGGATTCTATAGTCAGGGGAACAGATAGGCGCTACTGTGGCCGAGACATGATTCCAGGATGGTGTGTTGTCTCCCTGGTTCCAGGGTCCGGGATGTCACTGAACAGCTGCAGGGCATCCTGAAGGGGGAGGGTGATAAGGCAGAGGTCATGGTACATGTTGACACCAATGATATAGGTAGAAAGAGGGATGAGGTCTTGCATCAAGAATTCAGTGAGTTAGGCAGTAGACTAAAAAGCAAGACCTCTCGGGTTGTAATCTCTGGAATACTCCCAGTGTCACGTGCTAGCGAGCTCAGAAATAGGAGAATAGCGCAGATGAACATGTGGCTTAAGAGTTGGTGCAGGAGGGAGGGTTTTAGATTCCTGGATCACTGAGACCGTTTCTGGGGAAGGTGGGACCTGTGCAAGCGGGACAGTCTCCATCTGAACCAGAGTGGGACTAACATCCTTGTGGGCGGGTTTGCTAGTGCTGTTGGGAAGAGTTTAAACTAATTCAGCAGGGGGAGGGGACACAGAATGTTAGCAGAATAGGGACACATCATAATACAGTCAAGTCAGAGGGAGTACAGCTGTATTAAGTTTCAAGAGAGTAAGGCAAGGCTGGATGGCCTTGGAAATGGGGAGGGTACAGGCTCGACATGTTCCCTCTAGGGGGATAGGAAGGAGTAACAAGCCCAGAGAACCATGGATGACCAAAGGTATTCAGGATACGATGAGAAGGAAAAGAGGCTTTTAGCAGGTACAAGGGAAGCAAATCAGCGGAGGCATTAGTGGAGTACAGAAAGTACAGGTTGGAGCTTAAGAAAGCAATTAGGAGAGCAAAGAGGGGATATGAGAAAGCTCTGGCTGGTAAAAGTAGTGAAAATCCCAAGATATTCTATCAGTATATCAATGGGAAGAGGATAACCAGGGAAAGAGTAGGGCCCATTAGGGACCAAGGGGGCAATCTATGGGTACAGCCAGAGGACATCGCTAGAGTGTTGAACAAATACTTCACATCCGTCTTCACCCAAGAGAATGAGGATGAAGGTATGGAACTTGGGGAGAGAGACTGTGAGGTTCATGAGCAAATTGATATAGGGAGTGACAAGGTATTGGAGGTGTTGGCAGGCTTAAAAGTGGACAAATCTCCAGGTCCGGATGATTTGTGTCCCAGACTGCTGAGGGAGGCAAGGGAGGAGATCGCAGGGGCTCTGACCCAAATTTTTAATTCCTCTCTGACCACGGGGGGAGGTGCCAGAGGACTGGAGAACAGCTAATGTGGTTCCACTTTTTAAGAAGGGTTATGGAGATAAACCAGGGAACTACAGGCCAGTGAGTCTCACGTCAGTGGTAGGGAAACAATTAGAGAAAATTCTGAAGGAGACAATCTATCTCCACTTGGAGAGGCAAGGTTTGATCAGGGATAGTCAGCATGGTTTTGTCAGAGGGAGGTCATGCCTAACAAATTTGATTGAATTTTTTGAGGAACTGACCAGGTGTGTAGATGAGGGTAGTGTAGTTGATGTAGTTTATATGGATTTCAGCAAAGCCTTTGACAAGGTCCCACATGGGAGATTTATAAAGAAGGTAAATGCACTTGGGATACAGGATAATTTGAGAAGGTGGATTCAAAATTGGCTTAGTTGTAGGAGACAGACGGTAATGACAGAAGGATGCTTTAGTGACTGGAAGCCAGTGTCCAGTGGCGTACCACAGGGATCTGTGCTGGGTCTCCAATTATTTGTCATTTATATAAACAACATAGATGGACTATGTGGGCGGTAGGATTAGTAAGTTTGCAGATGACACAAAGATTGGTCGGGTGGTTAACAGTAAGGTTGAGTATCTTGGGCTACAGGAATATATAGACGGGATGGTCAAATGGGCAGATAAGTGGCAGATGGAATTTAACCCTGAAAAGTGTGAGGTGATACACTTTGGAAGGAGTAATTTGACAAGGAAGTATTCAATGAACAGCATGGCACTAGGAGGTTCTGAGGAACAAAGGGACCTTCAGATCTCTGAAGGCAGAGGGGTATGTTAGTGAGGTGGTGAAAAAGGCATATGGGGCACTTGCCTTTATCAATCGAGGCATAGATTACAAAAGTAGGGAGGTCATGTTGCAGCTGTATAGAATCTTGGTGAGGCCACAGCTGGAGTACTGTGTGCAGTTCTGGTTGCCACATTATAGGAAGGATGTGATTGCATTGGAGGGGGTGCAGAGGAGATTCACCAGGATGTTGCCTGGGATGAAACATTTAAGTTATGAAGAGAGGTTGGATAGACTTGGGTTGTTTTCATTGGAGCAGAGAAGACTGAGGGGCGACCTGATCAAGGTGTACAAGATTATGAGGGGTATGGACAGGGTAGATAGGGAGTAGCTGTTCCCCTTGGTTGAAGGGTCAGTCACAAGGGGACATAAGTTCAAGGTGAGGGGCAGGAGGTTTAGGGGGGATGTGAGGAAAAACTGTTTTACCCAGAGGGTGGTGACAGTGTGGAATGCACTGCCTGGGAGGGTGGTGGAGGCGGGTTGCCTCACATCCTTTAAAAAGTACCTGGATGAGCACTTGGCACATCATAACATTCAAGGCTACGGGCCAAGTGCTGGTAAATGGGATTTGGTAGGTAGGTCAGGTGTTTTTCATGTGTCACTGCAGACCCGATGGGCCGAAGGCCCTCTTCTGCACTATGCTTCTGTGAAAACTTACATTGAATTTGAAAGGTTTAAGCAAAGTAGTTTTGACAGGTGGATACGAGCATTAGGAGTTGAAACTACCTCTTAAGTTCCCAGAGAGACCATTCTCTTTAAAAACTCCCTACCTTCTGTAATAAGAACCCATGTTGAAAACCAAAGGGTTGCAACTGCTAGACAGGCAGCAGTAATGGCTGATGATTATGAGCTGATCCATAAAACTAAACCATTTATCCATCACGTCCATAAATTTGAAAAGGATAGAAAAAGGGAGAATGAAGGAAGACAAGTAGTCATAATAAAGAATGGATAGCTGGGAATACCTTGAGACCTCCTTCCCAGATCAGGAAGGAAGATATTGAGGGTGGTGGTGAAACTCAAATGGTGTTTGCATTGTAATAAAGTGGACACATTCATTCAGAATCCTGGAAGTTGCAGGGAAGCCTCGCGATTGGATTTATTGAGTTCATAAGAGTGAGTTGGAAAAGGGAACTCAAAAAGAATATGCCATAAGATCAAATTGTAGCTTTAACTACAAATAAGGGTCTGGAGGTAAACACTGCTGTGAATGCAGGTGAAGTAAATAAGGTAGATGAGAGATATAAAGGGTTTTTGTCTAAAGGAAAGATAATCCCTTTTTCATCAAATGATGCAGCTAAACCCATAACTACATTAAGGATACAGGAACTACACAAACTGTTTTGTTGGAGAAGGATCTAGCTATCCCTCCAGAGAGTTCAATGAAAGCTAAAGTATTGGTAAACGGGATAAGTGGAGAGTATATCCCGGTTCCACTGTACAAAATGCAATTGGAATGTGACTTGTTGTCAAAATCAGTGGTTTTAGGAGCGGTTAAGAAATTACCCGTGGATGGAGTTGATTTACTCCTGGGGAATGATTGTCAGGAGTGAAGGTTATAGCTTCACCCATAATTACAGAAAGTCCAAGAGAGGCTAAAGAGATGGAACAGTTACAAGAACAAGCTCCTGGGATTTTTCCATCATGTGTGGTGGCCAGAGAAATGGCTAAACAAAGTCCATCACTAAAGGTCAAAGTAATACCACGAGCAGATGTTAGAGTAGCCGAAACTTTCTTTAAGAATGCAGATAATTCAAAGGAAGGGTTTGGAATGTCTTCATTAATTGAGGTTCAGAAAGCAGATCCAGAGTTGAGTAAGTTAGCACAATCAGCTCACACTGAAGCTGAGGTTGAAGGAATTCCAGAGTGCTTTTAAATTAAAAGCATCTCTGATGAGGAAGTGGAGACACCCTCACAGACCTGTGGATGAGGAATGGATGGTTGTTCATCAGATAGTGGTACTGCCCAAATATCATAAGGAGATATTGCAAGTAGCACATAAAATTCCTATGGCAGGACATGTAGGAATACAGAAAACCCAAAGATCAATAAACAGGCCAAGGACATAGTGCAATTTTGTAAAACGTATCATATATGTCAGGTAGTAGGTAAACCTCAAAATGTAATCAAACCAAGCACTTTTAATACCCAAAGCAGTTTTTGAAGAATCTTTCAGTTGGGTATTAGTTGATTGTGTTGGACCATTATCCAAAACGAAAGCAGGACATCAGTATATCCTTCCAATCATGGATATGACAACCCAATTTCCGGAAGCTATTCCTTTAAGGACAATTACAGCTAAGGTGGTAGTGGAAAAGTTAACTCAGTTTTTCACTTGTTATGGCCAATTAAAATACAATCTGACCAAGGTTCTAACTTCATGTCTAAAATTTTCCAGGCCATAGTCAGCAATTGGATATCAAACAACTAAAGTCTACCGCCCATCACCCACAGGCACAGGGAGCTTTAGAGAGATACATTCAGACTCTCAAAACCATGATTAAGACCTGTTGCCATGAATACCCAAAGGATTGGGACAAAGGATTAGATTTCTTACTATTTGTTCCCAGAGATTCTCCAAATGAATCTACTGGATTTAGTCCATTCGAATTGATTTAATGGGCATCTTAGTTCATGACCATAGAAGTGATTAAGAAAAAGCTCCTAAAGCAGAAAGATGAATCCTCCATGTTGGGTTACATGTTCATGTTTCTAGAAAGGCTCACAGGAGCATGTAACGTAGCACAGCAAATCATGAGACTTTTGGGAATGTGTGGGTTTTATAGAAAGTTTGTGCCTAACTTCAGCACAATAGCTGTACCTCTCACCAATTTGTTAAGAAAACAAGCAAAAGTGGTATGATCAGCAGGATGCCAAACAGCCTTTGAAAAGCTGAAGGCAATCATCATAAATGAACCAGTGTTGGCCGCCCCGACTTTACCAAACCTTTTAAAATGGCAACTGATGCGAGTGACTTGGGGAGAATTCTTTTGAGTCAACCAAGTAAACTAAATTAACAAAATTAGGGACAAAGTAAAAAGCAGCCCCTTAAAGGGAAACTGCAAAAACAAAGACAAAATTTAAAGGAAACTTGCAAACAATAAACCAAAATGTGATTAACAGGGTTAATAAAACACCTCAGCCCCCACGGTGCCCACTGAGCACGGGAGGCCTTGACAGTGTTGGCAGACACCGCGTGCTCCCTCTCCAGGGACACCTGGCAGTGAACGTAGCCACGGAAGCTGGACAGACAGTCGGGTCGGATGTCCACCTCCATCGCCCGCTGACTGGACCAACTTAATAGCCAACTTGGCCAGGCCCAGGAGCAGGTTCACAAGAAGGTCCTCCTCCCTCCTGGCACCCCTCCGCACCAGGTGTCCATAGATCAGGAGCGTGGGGCTGAAATGCAAACAAAACAACAGTAAAAGGTTTTTTAATTAACTGAAAAGGGAGTGTAGCTAAGAACACCTGATACAAACCTGGTCCACGGACTCCACAAGGCCGCAAAAGATGCAGGTGTCTTGAGATTCCATGAACCGACACATCCTATGGCTGTACTGGGCTGCTGTGAGCAACACCCTCCACCCTAGGTCCCCGATGGAAAGGGAGGGGACGCCGCCTTGAGGGTACCGCACTGGGGGCCTCTGCCACCGGACGGCAACAAGACAGCCAGGGCATGTCCGGGTGGCAGTCAAGGGCAAGGAAGTGAAGGTTGTGCAGCGGTAGCCTGTACAGGAAACCCCTCTGCATCTTGCTAAAGGGCACAGAGGGAATTTCCTTGAGGTGACTCAGGTTGCAGGGCACCGGCTCCCGAGGGAGGGTTCGGGGCTTGGGGCCAACGTAGAATTGCGTCCGAACAGGGGTACGCACAGACAGAAGACCACCACACACCACCCACCAAGACCCAGAATGAGCACAACCATCCTAAGGTCTTGAATGGCATTGGCCTCAAGCTGGACATCCACAGACACGCGATGCGCCAACTCCTGTGGTAGCATCCAGCGCACTCCTCCACCACCCAGCACATCCCCAATCCTGGTCACCCCGACAGCCACAGCCCACCTCTCCGCCAGCCACTGAAAAGAGTGGGGACGGGGCAGATTCTTGAGCAGCAGCTCTCTCGCAACAGACACTGCTCCTGATGGGGGAGAGCTGTGTTGCAAGGCGACCACATTCCAGACTTTGATCAGGTCCTGATAAGAGACGGGCAACATTTGCAAGGAGCCACCGAGGCCCCTCAAGTCTATAAACAGGAGCTGCACATCATAATTCAGGCCATGCACCTGGCGGAAGAAATACATCGCCAAGGCACACCATTTCGGAGGGGGCTCAACGTAAAGGCATCACCTCAGGGCCTGAAGGCAGAAAGTCATCACCTGGGTGCATTGGCAGACTAGTGCCTGACTGCCCTCCATAACGGGGAGATTCAGAACCTCAACAGTGACCCAGTGCAGCCTTTTGGTGATTTGGGGATAGGTGCAGTCCGATTACAAGATGATCAATTGAGGATAGAGAAGCCAGTGGGGTACTTTTCCAAGAAACTAAATCAATACCAGAGGAAGTACTCTACAGTAGAAAAATAATCTCTAGCATTGTTGTTTGTTTCTTCAACACTTTGAAGTCTATGTTCAACATAATAAGAAACACTAATCCACACTGACCATAATCCACTGTCATTCATTGAAAAGTTTAAAACTCGAAATGTGAGACAGTTTAGATGGAGTCCATTATTTCAGCCATTCGATGTAAAGATTGTTCACATTGCTGGTAAAGATAATGTGATCAAGGATGTATTGTCCCAGGTGTAAAATACTGAAATAAGTTAAAGGGGTAAGAAATGCTGAAGATTGTATAAGATTGTATAAGGATGGATGGAAGTAAGTCTCATGTTTTGTTGTCCATGTGTCACAGACCTTGTGATGAAATGCATTTTTGAAATGGGTTTCATCTCTTTTAAGGGTGGAGGCATATAAAGAACAGATCTTTTTATTTCTGTTGGATTGTGGATTAAAATTACAATGGCTGCAATTTGAAAGACATGCCTACTGGAACAGTATGCAGGGTATATACAATGTTGCTGTCCCAGAGCAGAGTGCGCCATGAAAGACAAGATGGTGCTGAGGAGGAGCCCGGTCTAATAGGGAAGTGCCTGGCTACAACATTTTAATTGGCTCCTAACCAAGTGACCAGGTTTTGTATGAGAGCAGTGCAGCAGAATAGCTCCTAGCCTGAAAAGAAAAAGGCCTAAAACCTCTTGCTCCTGTGTGCGTCAGGTTCCAGTAATTCTATAATATTAGCTAGCTGGCTTTTTTTCCTCATATCTCTATAATGCACTCTCTCTTTCTCTGCAAACCCCTGTCAAGAGGAAAAGGGGAAAATCACTGTTAGAGACATTGAAAAGCAAGTGCACAACCAGTGAACTAAAGACTGAAGGTGCTGGAAGACCACCTTGCATCATCGACAAAGAATTGAAAGGAATTTGGAAGACATTGATCAAAATCAACCCATCGAATCCTACCCTTAAAATTCATATTTTTGTGTGTCTTGTATGTGTGTGTGTAGGGATTTACAAAAGGGTAGAGTTTAGGTTATAGAGTTAGAAATTAGTTCATATTTCTTTCTTTTGCCACTGGTTAAAGACAATTTGTTCAATAAACAGTTGTTGACTTATTAAGTTTACAAACCTGGTGCTTGTATTCTGTTAAGCTAAATTATACAGTTAGGTGGGTTGATCAAACTTTTCACATTTGTCGTGGCTTGGGGAGCAGTGGCGGCTGATATTGCAATGCACGATCCCCAATGAGTCATGACAGTAGCAAAAGGTAGCCAGTATAATAACTGCATTAAAATAAGGTTGAGATAAGAAAATTAGGGTGGGGTTGCACTGGTGGAAAGAAAGTGTCTCTTTGCTGCTAAACTTGCCACAATAAAATTACAGCCTCAAGTCTCCTGCTGTGTTCTTATGCTCTTGTGTAATTATCGCACATAAATAAATCTCATGATTACTTTAGTCTGACAATATATTGTATATATTTTGGAGTGGGCATGTGAGGGTGGAAAGACAGCCCAAGCAAAATATAGCCGCTAAAATATAGAGTAAAAATGTAACTTTAAATCCTATAGGAAAAAGGTAATTGACATCTCATTCATAAAATCATAGAAAGATACAACAAAGGAAGATGTTCTTTGTGAGTCATTGTGCAAGAGCTATGTAATAAATGCCACCCTCCTATCTTTCCTCATAGTCTTACAAATTTCTCCTTTTCAAATATTTATACAATTCTCTTTTAAAAGTTATTATTAAATCTGCTTCCACCACCCTTTCAGACAGCACATTCCAGATCACCACAACTTGCTGCATAAAAAAATTCTCCACATTTCCCCTCTAGCTCTTTTGTCAATTAATTTAAATTGTTGTCTTGTTGTTACCAACCCTCCTTTGCCCTATCTACTCTATCAAACCCTTCATATTATTCCATTCACAAAATACATAAGGGGACAAATTTTAGTTCATTTACAGTTCAGCATATTAATGGAAATGAATGTCTTGCTGTCAACTAAATTAGAAGTGTTGGGAGAGAGCCCAAATTGTAACAGTTACTTTGAACATAACCACTGTATAAAATACTGAAATTTAACGGTCCAAATGACACACTTGGTTAATGATAGGGCCTTTTAATCACAGGAAAAAGATTCCCAAGGGCATTTGTGAAAAAATGAGATAACGAATTATCAGTTCGGTAATATATTAGAATGGCAGCTTCTGTGCTGTCCATAACAAATGTGCATGTCTGCCATTAGGTCTGCATTCTGGTTCAAAGCTATTTTGGAAATTTAGGAATTGATGCCTGTTAATTTTCATAGGTTTCAGCATTTAAAATGGCATAAAGGTTCTCACATAACTTTAACAGGCGTGTGGATGACGGAGATCACTCTCCTTTCATCTCTTAGTCTTGTGCTTGAATCCAGCCAATTCTAATAGCATGCAACAGCTACAACAATGTACCCAATTGTGCAATTGCACTTTGCTGTTTGGTTGGGAGAGAATCAGACACGGAGCAACAACTGGGGAAACTGGGTGACAAAAGGCCAGGATGAAAATGTTGGTTTTGAAATTTAACAAAGCATGGGATTAAGACTGGGTGACCACTTTGCAGAACACCTTCGGTCTGTCCGCAAGCATGGTCCAGACCTCCCTGTCGCTTGCCATTTCAACACACCACCCTGCTCTCATGCCCACATGTCCGTCCTTGGCCTGCTGCATTGTTCCAGTGAAACTCAATGCAAACTGGAAGAACAGCACCTCATCTTCCGACTAAGCACTTTACAGCCTTCTGGACTGAATATTGAGTTCAACAATTTTAGATCATGAACTTCCTCCTTCCCCACCCCCTTTCCGATCTCCCCTTTTTCTTTTTTTTCCCAATAATTTATATAGATTTTTCTTTTCCCACCTATTTCGATTATTTTTAGATGTATTTCCATCCATTGTTTTATCTCTACCTTTTAGCCTATTTCGATCCCTTCCCTTCACCCCACCCCACCCCCACTAGGGCTATCTGTACCTTGCTCGTCCTGCTTTCTACCCTTAATTAGCACATTCCTTAGATAATATCACCACCTTCAACACCTCTTTGTCCTTTTGTCTGTGACATCTTTTGGTTATCAACACCTATCACTGGCCCTCTATCCAGCTCTACCTGTCCCGCCCTGCCCCCCCCCCCTTAAACCAGCTTATATTTCACCTCTCTTCTATTTTTACTTAGTTCTGTTGAAGAGTCATATGGACTCAAAAAGTTAACTGTGTTCCTCTCCGCAGATGCTGTCAGACCTGCTGAGTTTTTCCAGGTATTTTTATTTTTGTATGGGATTTTGGTGATGTGCTCATAGCTAGCGGAAGAAGGTAGCCAGAGCAGTCAGTGCAAACTCCATGATGCAATGCATAGTATCTGAGTAGCACAAGAAATGTAATGATTTTTTTACCAGTCAGGCAAAGTTAGGAGTCCATTAAATCTTCCACAAGTGACTGAAGCTCACGGTACCAAAAGGCAGTTTTCCCTTTGTACTTTTCTTAAAATTTGAAAGATTGCCAGAGATGGCGACCTCATCTGATATGGAGAGGAACCATTGTTGTCACTGAGGAGACAGCAGAGAAAGAAAGAGAAGTGGAAACTAGAAGGGAGAACACTAATACAAAGGCAAAATTTGGAATGCTGGAAATCAAATAAAAATAGAAAATGCTGGAACCACTCCAAAGGTCAGGCAGCAGCTGTGCAGAGAGAAGCAGAATTAATCTTCCACAGAGTGGCAATCACCATCTCCTCCTTTTTACTTACCCTAGACTGGAGCTGCACATTCTCCTCAGAAACGTGCAGCCCAGCAACTCCTGGAGTCCTTTCTGTGCAGTACACGATCGGAGTGTTGGGGCAATGAAATCACACCCACTTATTACAGCGCTCGATGTTGTAAAATAGGTAAGTATAAATGGCCCAGCCACTTTGACAGGAGAGAAGGTAAGTGGGTAGAATGAGACGGGTGGGTAGTTGAGGGTTCCAGTAGGGAGTCAGTACCGTGGTTACCCAGGAGATGGAAGTGGTTTTAATCCTTGCAACTTTTCCTGGGTACGTATTCTGCTAAGAGAGGAGGAAATGGTGGCATAGTGGTATTGTCACTGGACTAGTAATCCAGGGACCCAGGGTAATGCTCTGGGGACCTGGGTTCGAATCCCACCATGGCAGATGGTGAAATTTGAATTCAATAAAAATCTGGAATTAAAAGTCTGATGATGACCATGAAACCATTGTCGATTGTTGTAAAAACCCATCTGGGTCACTAATGTCCTTTAGGGAAGGAAATCTGCTGTCCTTACCTGGTCTGGCCAATGTGGTTGACTCTTAAATCCCCTCTGAACAAGGGCAATTAGGGATGGGTAATAAATGCTGGTCTAGCCAGTGATGCCCACATCTCATGAACGAAGAAATAAAAAAAGAGTTGGAACCATCCGAAGTCTCTGATTTAAATCAAAGTATATCAGACTTTGGATGGTTCCAAACATAGTTCTGTGACCTTTCAACAGAAGTGGGAAAAGTCAGAAATGTAATAAGGTCTGAGCAAGTGAGAGAGGGGAGGGTGGGAAAAAGAACAAAAGGGAAGGTCTTGGGTGAACAGCAGGAGAAATTAAATGATAGAGTAAAAGGCCAAAGGGAGTGATAATAGGACAAGTAAAGAAACAAAAGGTGTGTATAGGGGAGATGTGAATGGCAGGATGGTGAAAAGCTACCATCCAAAATCCAAGCAGATGAGAGAGAGAAGAGAGATTAAATCAATCCAGCAATGAAAAAGGAAAAAATGGGGTATGGCTAGGATCTAAACTTGTTGGACTTAACATTAAGTCTGGATGGCTGTCAGGCAAAAACTGAGGTGCTGTTTCCTGAGCTAGCCTTAAGCTTCACTGCAGCTTTACTGCAGACCAGGGACAGGAATGTCAGAATGGGCTCAAGATGCAGAATTAAAATGACAGGCAACTGGAAGCTGAGGGTTTTGCTTGTGGACTGAACGGAAGTGCTCTTCAACATGGACACCCAGGATGCATTTGAAGATACTGAAACAGTCCATGTCCAAATGCAGCAAGACCTGGACAACATTCAGGTTTGGGCTGTTAAGTGGAACTAACATTTGTACCACGCAAGTGCCAGGCAATGACTATTTGAAATTCAGTCATTATTGTTTTTAGTTGTATCTCCAGGGACTGGTTCTAGGGAGGCTTTAAATAAGGCCAGCTGTCCTCTCTCTCTTGGTATAAAGGTGGAAACTAGATTCTATAGAGGGAATGGAGATTTTAGTTTAGCTCATTGATGTGCAGTTGAGACTGTTGATAGCTATTCCTGTGTCATCAGGGAACTTTAGGACATTTCATGTATCTTGGGGACCACGTGTGTAGGAAGTGACTCCAGCTGCTGGAGCTTGAGGTCAGGATTTCTGAGCTTGAGGGGCAGCTGGAATCACTGTGGAGCATCAGGAGGATGGGAGTTTCCTGGATCGTACGTTCCAGGAGGTGGTCACCCCAAAGACAATGAACTTCATTATAGTAGGTGGGTGGCCAGCCAGAAGAGTAGGAAGAGGAGGGAAGTGTAGGAATCTTTAGGGTATCTGCCACTCTCAAACAGATACTCAGTATTAGAAACTGCTGGCGGTGATGATACCCTGAAGGAGTGCAGTTCAGAGAATGGCACCAATGGACAGGGAACTGGACAGGAAGGAACAACAAACAGTAGAAACATAGTCGTTATAGAGATTCCATACTCACGGGGACAGATAGGTATTTCTATAACCGTAATTGTGAATCTCACATGGTGTGTCGCCTTCTTAGTGCTAGTGTAAAGGACATCATGGAGATGGTGTGGAATATTCTACAAGGGAAGGAAATGAACCAGAAGTTATGGTAGACACTGGTACCAATGACATAGAAAGAGCAAATATTGAGGTTCAACAGTCAGATTTTCAGAAGCTAGAGAGGAAGTTTAAAATGTAGGATCTCAAATGTAGTAATCTCTTGATTACTCCCAGTGTCACATGTTAACAAGAGTACAAATAGGAAGATAGGGAGGGTCAATGTGTGGCGTGAAGCATAATGCAAGAGGAAGGGCTTCACATTCTTGGGACATTGAGACCCATTCTGTGGCAGGGGGCATCTAGTCACCCAGGCTGCACCTCAACTGGAACCAATATCCTTACGGGGAGGTTCACTAGTGTGGTTGGGGAGGGTTTAAACTAAATTGGCAGGGGGGTGGGCTCAAGCGTATTGAACTAGAAAAGAGGACTACGTGCATTAAGTAAGAGTGCTGGGCAGTACCAGAGAAGGCAGTGGTATCATGTTAGATAGGAGCAATCTAAGAAGGACTACAAGGAATTCAAAGGCAAGATTGCAAAGCAAGTATGTAAATGCACAAAGCATGGTGAATAATGTTGATGAGCTACAAGCACAAATGTCAATGTGGGAATATTATACAGTGGCATTAATGGAAATATGGCTTAAAAATGAGAGTACTGGACATTTAACATTTGGAAATACAAAGTGTTCAGAAAAGATAGGGAAGGGAAAAAAGGAGGTGGATGGCAACACTGATTCGGAAAGACATTATAGTTGAAAGAGAGGATGTCCTTGAGGGGGAAAGAACAGAATCCTTTTGTTTAGAGTTGAGAAGCAAAAAGGATGTGATCACGCTACTGGAGGTATTCTGTAGGCCTCAAAATTGTGTGTGAGAGAAGCAAGTCTGTAGGGAAATCACAGATGTGCAAGAACTATTGAGTGGTGATACTGAGGCACTTTAATTATCCAAATATAAATTGGGATAATATTGATAATATTAGAGTAAAGGATGAGGAAGGAGATGAATTTATGAAATGTGTTCAGGACAACTTCTTGAACTTGTATGTTCACAATCCAACTAGTGTCAAGAAGATGTAATAATTCTCATAATGTTGTTGGAATTTATTGTAAAATAGAGTAATAGTGGGATGTGTCTGTGTGTGTCTATGTGCACGTGTGTGTGTATAAGTGTGTGCATGTGTGTCTATGTGTGTGTGTGTGTCTATGTGTGTGCATGTGTATGTGTCTATGTGCATGTGTGCGTGTGTGTCTATGTATGTGCGTGTGTGTGTCTATGTGCATGTGTGCATGTGTGTCTATGTGTGTGCATCTGTGTGTGTCTATATGCATGTGTGCGTGTGTGTGTCTATGTGCATGTATGCGTGTGTGTCTATGTATGTGTGTGTGCGTGTGTGTCTATGTTGTGCGTCTGTGTGTATCTATGTGCATGTGTGCATATGTGTCTGTGTGTGTGCGTCTGTGTGTGTCTATGTGCATGTGTGTGTGTATGTCTATGTGTGTGCATCTCTGTGTGTGTCCATGTGCATGTGTGCGTGTGTATCTATGTGTGCATCTGTGTGTGTCTATGTGCATGTGTGCATGTGTGTCGATGTGTGTGCGTGTGTGTCTATGTATGTGCTTCTGTATTGTGTCTATGTGCATGTGTGTGTGTGTGTCTCTGTGTGTGTGTCTGTGTGTGCATGTGTGTCTATGTGTGTGTGTGTCTATGTACATGTGTGCATGTGTGTCTATGTGTGTGTGTGTCTATGTGCATGTGTGCGTGTGTGTCTATGTGTGTGTGTGCGTGTGTGTCTATGTTGTGTGTCTGTGTGTGTCTATGTGCATGTATGTGTGTGTGTCTATGTGTGTGTGTGTGCGTGTGTGTCTATGTTGTGTGTCTGTGTATGTCTATGTGTGTGTGTCTCTGTGTGTGTCTATGTGCACATGTGCATGTGTGTCTATGTGTGTGTGTGTGTGTGTGTGTGTGTGTCTATGTATGTGCATGTGTGTCTATGTGTGTGTGTGTCTATGTACATGTGTGCATGTGTGTGTGTCTATGTATGTGCGTCTGTATTGTATCTATGTGCATGTGTGCGTGTGTGTCTGTGTGTGTGTGTCTATGTGTGTGCATGTGTGTCTATGTGTGTGTGTGTCTATGTACATGTGTGCGTGTGTGTCTATGTGTGTGTCTATGTGCATGTGTGCGTGTGTGTCTATGTGTTTGTGTGTGTCTCTATGTGTATGCGTGTGTGTCTATGTGTGTGTGTGGCTGTGTGTGTCTATGTGCGTCTATGTGTGTCTATGTGCGTGTGTGTGTAATTTGATTGAATTAGAGGCAGCTAGTCTGGGTGCTTTGACCTGTGAAGAGAGAGTAGGTTTGAAATTTTAATTAGATAAACATGGGGAAGCTTAGAAACATAGGTGTCAAAGGAACATTTGCATTTTTAAATAAACCAGACTAAATTGTTTTCAAAGGAGGGGTGAAATGTGTCACCTAACCAGGTGAAGTTTAGAAACAGTGTGCTTATTTTTCACAAAGATTACTGGTAAAACTTAGTGCAATGAGAGGGTTTTATTATCAGTGAGATAAAGTCCAAAGACATAGGGTAACATTTTCCCCCTGTTGGGGAGCAAGTGTGGGAACGGGCGAGAAGGCCTGCGATCGGGGCGCACCACCATTTTACGTGGACGGGCCAATTAAGGCCAGGCCAGTGTGATGTCCGCCAGGAAGCGCTATGCACTCCCTGTGTGGGCGGGTGGGGGATTCCCTCAGCCAACTGTGCGTTCTTTTGTGCATGTGCGCGACAGAGCGCACTCATCTCCCTGAGGCAAAGTGATGCCTCAGGGAGATCGGCTGAATTCAAAAGCTGACATAAAGGTAATAAAAACATTTCCCTGCCATATCTCCTCATGTGACACTGTCACATGAGTTGGGACATGTCCATAACTTTTATATAAATATTTGATAAAAATTTTAAAACCTGCATGAAACCTCATCCCACTGGTGGATGCTTTTTCCGAAGGCTGCCAGTGTTCCTGGCCTGCATGCCAACCTTAAGGGCAGGTCCATCAATCAGGTTAATTAGTTTTTTAATGGCCTTAATAGGCCGTTGACAGTTCGGCGGGCGCACTGCTGTTTTGGCTGATCGCCTGCTGAACTGAAAATCTAAATAACGCAGAGTGACGTCGGGACACACGCCCGAAATATCCCCGCCTCATTTTACACGTTGGCCCTGCTTGCCAACTGGAAAAACCTGCCCATAGTGAAACAATGGGTATTTGCATTCGAAGAGGAAGATATGTATGAAGAAGGAGCAAGGGCTGTGTGGAACTGAAGGCATTTTTAAGATCTTACAAGCATGAAAAGCCTTCAGCCTCTATGCCTCAAGCTGCTGTCTTCAAAGTACTGAAGTTAAGAAAACTCACTTGGAATTCAACTTGTTCAGGGTTTCATGTTTCTTTGCCTGGATCCTTTAAAATCTGTGTGTCTTACTCTTGCCTTAACAAAGGTGTAACAGAGTTAGATTGATTCGAGGATTTAGAAGTTATCATAGTAGTAATTTGTAGATCTATGTATGTATTTAAAATAATTTCTCTTATTAATAAATGTTTAATCTAGTTTTATAAAAAACCTATGAGTTGATGGTCTTTTACTACTGAATTCAAGGCACGCATCTCAAAATTTATACAAATTGAAAATTAGTTGTGACAGTTGTTTCAAGTTTCCTTCTGGGATTTGAACAGCTCAGCATTTACCATTTGCTGTGTCATATCACTAAAAGGGAGGCGTTGTTGCACTTGGTGCTGGAAATGAGGTGGCCAAGCGTCAAAGTGTCTGTGGCCAACACTGGGGTAAGAATGGTCATTGTGTTATATGGTTTAGATTAGTAACGGAGAAGAGTAAGGAACGATCCAAAGTATAACTTCTAAATTGGAAAAGGGCTAATTTCAATGGGATGAGAGGGGATTGTGTCACGATAAAATTGAACCAAAGGCTGACAGGAAAAACTGTAATAATAGGATGCTTCAGGTAAAGGCTATGTACATTCCAACAAGGGTGAAAGATAGGGGAACCAAAACCAAGGCTCTTTGGATGATGAGAGAAATAGAAATTTGATTAACCATAAAGAGGGAAAATGATACATGTTAGGTGAATTCTTTAAGTGATAACCAGAGCAAATATTATAAGTTTAGAGGGGAAGTGAAGATGAAAGTAAAACTCAAAAAGAGAGAATATGAGAATGGAATGGCAGTCAACATGAAAGGTGACCCAAAAATCTTCTTCCGACATGTAAATAGTAAGCAGACAGTAGAGGCAGGGATTTTGGTACAAAGAGGATGATATATGCTCAGAAGGACAGAGCAAGGCTAGAAACTTAATGAGCACTTTGTATCAGTGTTTACTAAAGAGGAGGATGATGGCTGACTAAATATTGATAGAAGCAGAGATGGTAGAGGTAATAGATGGGGTGAAAATTGATGGGCTGAATGCACTGGAAAGGCTGACGATGTTTAAAATGGATAAATCGCCTGGTCTAGATAGCATCCCAGCTTGTGAAAAGAAATGAGGGTAGATTGAGGAATGGTTTGTCATAATCTTCTAAGCTTCCCCAGACCCCAGATACTGGGGAGCTGCCAGAGGATTGGAGAATGGCAAATGTAACACCCTCATTCAAAGCGTGTAAGGACATTCCTTGTAACTAGAAGTTTAACATTAGTATTGGGTAAGCTTTTAGACAAAGTAATTGGGGGAAAAGAATCACCAGGCATTTGGAGAGGTTGGAGTTAATTAAGGAGAATTAGCACGAATTTGTAAAAGGCAGATTCTGCTTGGCTAATTGAATTTTTGATGAAGTAAAAGAGAAGTTTAATGAAAGATAAGCAGTGGATAATGTCTATTCATTCTGTGAATGAATACAAAAAACATAGATTTTAAGAAAGTATTCAGTGGTAAAGTATGGCATAAAAGGCTAGTTAACAAAATTGACCCTCAAGAAATATGAGGATCAGTGTCAGCTTAGATAAAAACCATTTAAGGACAGGAAGCAGCAAATGTTGGTAAATGATGGCTTTTCAGACTGGACAGTCTCCAAGGGTCAGTGCTAGGACCACTGTTTTCTTTGATATGTAAATGACTTGGATATTGGAATACAGAGAAAAATTTCAACGTTTGCCGATAGTACCAAACTTGCAAGTTCTTCAGACAGTGAAGATGAAAGCAATCAGCTGCAACAGAACACAGGGAGACTAACAGAAAGGGCAAACAAGTGGCAGATGGAATTTAAATCAAAGAAGTGTGTGAGGTGATGAATCTTGATACAAGGGGGAATATATACCTTTTGACACAACTCCAAAGAGTGTTCAGGGACAGAGACAACCTGGGGGTTCATGTGCATTGACCTTTGAAGGTGATAGGGCATATTGAAACAATAATTAGCAAAACATAGGATATCTTGGACTCATAGAAAGAGGTATCGTGTATAACAGGTCTTGATAGAGTAGATAAAAACAAAAAAACTGCAGATGTTGGAAATCCAAAACAAAAACAGAATTACCTGGAAAAACTCAGCAGGTCTGGCAGCATCGGCGGAGAAGAAAAGAGATGATGTTTCGAGTCCTCATGACCCTTCGACAGAACTTGAGTTCAAGTCCAAGAAAGAGTTGAAATATAAGCTGGTTTAAGATGTGTGGGGGTGGGGGGCGGGGGCAGAGAGAGAGAGAGAGAGAGAGAGAGAAGTGGAGGGGGTTGGTGTGGTTGTAGGGACAAACAAGCAGTGATAGAAGCAGATCATCAAAAGATGTTTTTGGTGACATCTTTTGATGATCTGCTTCTATCACTGCTTGTTTGTCCCTACAACCACACCAACCCCCTCCACTTCTCTCTCTCTCTCTCTCTCCGCCCCCCACCCCCCCACACCTTAAACCAGCTTATATTTCAACTCTTTCTTGGACTCGAACTCAAGTTCTGTCGAAGGGTCATGAGGACTCGAAACGTCAACTCTTTTCTTGATAGAGTAGATGCTGAGAGGATGTTCCTTCCCATGGGGGAACTTAGAACTAGGAACACAACTTAAAGATAAAGGGTCTCCCACATAAGAGAGAGATAAAGAGGAATTTCTTTTCTCAGAGGGTTGTTATTTTTGGAATTATTTTCCACAGAGACTAGTAGAGGCTGAAACGTTGAAAATTTTCAAGGCTGAGTTAGACAGATAGGGTGTAAAAGGGTTATGGTGGACAGGCAAGATAGTGATGTTAAGGCCACAATTAGATCAGCCATAATCTTATTGAAAGCAGAGCAGGCTCAATGGGCTGAATGGCCTACTTCTGCTCCTATTTCTTATGATTTTAAGTTCTGCTGAACTTGTATAAAACTCTGGTTAGTCCACAACTAGAATGTTGTAACCAATTTTGTGAGAGTCCTTGAGAGGGTGCAGAGGAGATTTACCAGATTGGTTTTAGAGACAAAGGGTTTTAGTTCCAAGGTTAGGTTGGAGAAGTTGGGGTTTTTCTCCTTGGGGCAAAGGAGATTGAGGGGAGATTTCTTAGAGGTGTACAAGATAATGACAGAATTAGGTAAGGTAGAGAAAGAAAAACTGATCCTATTGGCTGATGGCAAAAGTACTGGGGGACACAGATTTAAGGTTTTAAGCGATAGATGGAGGGGAGAGGGCAATGTGAGGATGAACTTTTTTTTACACAACGAGTGGTAATGACTTGGAACTCAATGCCCATGAGAGTGGTGCAAGTTAAGATAATGAATGATCTCAAAAGCAAATTGGATAGTATACTGAGTGAAATAAATTTGGAGGGCTACAGGGATCGAGCAGGGGAATGGGAATAACTCGATTACTTTGCCAAGGCCTAACATAGACTCCAAGGGCTGAATGGTTTCCTTCTGTGCTGTAATAATGACTCTCTGCCTGGGAAACTGGGTAAATTAAGGTTTGGGAAGAGAGGGGAAAAGAGAGTGAACACTTGGTCAAGAGATGAAGTCTGGGAATAGAGGGGATATAAGGATTGGGAGTTAAATGGGGAGGAGCTAGGGGTGGGGACCCGTAATTCCCCAAAGAACCGGGAGCAGTAGCAGCAATGTGGCAAGTGGGGGTGACACAGAGAGAGCTAGAGGGCACAGATTCAAAATAACTGGCAAAGGAGTAAATGTGAAATGAGGAAAATGTTTTCACCCAGAGGGTGGTTGGAGTCTGGAACAAACTTCCTGAGAGGGTGGTGGAAGCAGGTTCGATCGAGGTATTCAATAGGGAATTGGGTTGCTATCTGAAAAGAGAGAATGTGCAAGGTTACAGGGATAAGGCAGGGGAGTGTTAGACCACAGCTGGAGTACTGCATGCAGTTCTGGCCGCCACACTATAGGAAGGATGTGATTGCACTGGAGAGGGTGCAGAGGAGATTTACCAGGCTGTTGTCTGGGCTGGAGCATTTCAGCTATGAAAAGAGACTGTATAGGCTGGGGTGGTTTTCCTTAGAGCAGAGAAGGCTGGGGGTGGGGGAGGGTGGGTGAACCTGATAGAGGTATACAAAATTATGAGGGGCATAGATAGGGTAGACAGGAAGGACCTTTTCCCCTTAGCGGAGGTGTCAATAACCAGGGGGCATAGATTTAAGGTAAGGGGCAGGAGGTTTAGAGAGAATTTGAGGAAAAATTTTTCACCCAGAGGGTAGCTGGAATTTGGAACACACTGCCTGAGGGGATGGTAGTGGCAGAAACCCTCATAACATTTAAGTATTTAGATGAGCACTTGAAATGCCAGAGCACACAGGGGTATGGGCCAAGTGCTGGAAAATGGGATTAGAATAGATAGGGGCTTTACAGCCAGCACAAACATGATGGGCTGAAGGGCCTGATTCTGTGCTGTACAATTCTAAGACTCTGAGTGAGATTAGGTGGAATGCTCTTTCAGAGAGCCAGTGCAGACTTGATGGGCCGAATAGCCTCCTTCTGCACTGTAAAGATTCAGTGACTGTGAACAGCAAATAGCCAGTAAAGGGGCGATTGGGAGAGAGAAGTTTTACAAACTAGCCCCAAACTTCGGGTCCGCTGCCCTGTTTATGACCTCGGGTTGATTCAGGTCGGTCACTTGCGCTGGGTTTTGATGTAAAAGTTCAAGTGAATCAGTTGATATAAACCTCCTGATTCTGGGAGCCAACATAAACCCTGAAGAACGAGCCCAGGTTAAACCTGCAAATGTCGCTGAAATTAAATGTCATGTGAGTCAAGAGCAGTGTCACGTGATCAAATATCACATGATCTAAATATGTCTAATCTGATCCATTGTGAGCGTAAGGATGGTGAAAACAGAAGGAGAATGTGCCTTTGGGTCTGGACTTGTGCCAGTTTGGAGGTTTTATAAAGTGCGGAAGCAAAGCCTCAGTTCATATTGGCTTTGTCAACCTAAAATGATACAAAGCCTTTTGTTGTTCAACTATTATATTAAAGGTTGTTTCTGCTCCTTTTTCAGTAACCGGACGATATGAAGGTCCGGCCAAGGAGTCTGGGACTGGCTGGAGTCTTGCTGCTGATGTTCGGTGTGGGGCTGCTCGTTACTGTTCCAGCGATAGTGAAGCAGCAGGTGACAGCGGTGAGTGTTGCTATCCGGCCGCCGGATCTCTCTCTTTCTTTCTCTTGGATTTAGGATTACTTTGATTTCAAATTCTCATTTCCCTGCAAATGTTTCTCTTTCACGAATATATATGAACGTCAGGATCACTGGGGCCCCTTGGTCCAGTTTATAAGGTGCAGAATCAAGGCAAACTCTAGTTGCTTGTATAAATAAAAACAAATAAACTGCGGATGCTGGAAATCCAAAACAAAAACAGAATTACCTGGAAAAACTCAGCAGGTCTGGCAGCATCGGCGGAGAAGAAAAGAGTTGACGTTTCGAGTCCTCATGACCCTTCCACAGAACTGAGTGAATCCAAGGAAGGGGTGAAATATAAGCTGGTTTAAGGTGTGTGGGTTGTTGCTTCCAGAGGATGTAACTTTGGCATATTCAGTGTTTACAAGTTGAGAAATTGGTATTTGCCTCGTTTCTTAGGTGACTGAGAACTCTCTTCTGTGCAGGGGTTGTTTAAAACACTTCTGTTATAACTGGACTTACTGTATTTTATACTGTTTCGTTCTCGGGATATGAACGGTAGCTTAATGTTTACAGAATCACAGAATCTCACAGTGCAGAAGAGGCCTTTCGGCCCATCGAGTCTGCACTGACACGTGAGAAACACCTGACCTACCTGCTTAATCCCATTTACCAGCACTTGGCCCATAGCCTTGAATGTTATGACGTGCCAAGTGCTCATCCAGGTACTTTTTAAAGGATGTGAAGCAACCCGCCTCCACCACCCTCCCAGGCAGCTCATTCCAGACCGTCACCACCCTCTGGGTAAAAAAGTTTTTCTTCACATCCTCCCTAAACCTCCTGCCCCTCACCTTGAACTTATGCCCCCTTGTGACTGACCCTTCAACTAAGGGGAACAGCTGCTCCCTATCCACCCTGTCCATGTCCCTCATAATCTTGTACTCCTCGATCAGGTCGCCCCTCAGTCTTCTCTGCTCCAATGAAAACAACCCAAGTCTATCCAACCTCTCTTCATAACTTAAATGTTTCATCCTAGGCAACATCCTGGTGAATTTCCTCTGCACCCTCTCCAGTACAATCACATCCTTCTTATAATGTGGCAACCAGAACTGCACACAGTACTCCAGCTGTTGCCTCACCAAGGTTCTAAACAACTCCAACATGATCTCCCTACTTTTGTAATCTGTGCCTCAATGTGATAAAGGCAAGTGTCCCATATGCCTTTTTCACCACCCCACTAACATACCCCTTCACCTTCAGAGATCTATGGACACATACACCAAGGTCCCTTTGTTCCTCAGAACTTCCTAGTGTCATGCCGTTCATTGAATACTTCCTTGTCAAATTACTCCTTCCAAAGTGTATCACCTCACACTTTTCAGGGTTAAGCTCCATCTTACCTGCCCATTTGATCATCCCATCTATAGCTTCCTGTAGCCTAAGACATTCAATCTCATTGTTAACCACCCAGCCAATCTTTGTGTCATCCACAAACTTATCTTACAAATTCTACCCCCCCACATAGTCATCTATGTCATTTATATAAATGACTAATAATAGGGGACCCAGCACAGATCCTTGTGGTACACCACTGGACACTGGCTTCTAACCACTAAAGCATCCTTCTGTCATCACCCTCTGTCTCCTACAACTAAGCCAATTTTGAATCCACCTTCTCAAATTACCCTGTATCCCATGTGCATTTGCCTTCGTTATAAATCTCCCATGTGGGACCTTGTTAAAGGCTTTGTTGAAATCCACATAGACTACATCAACTGCACTACACTCATCTACACACCTGGTCACCTCCTCAAAAAATTCAATCAAATTTGTTAGGCATGACCCCCCCGCCCTCTGACAAAACCATGCTGACTTTCTCTGATCTCCCCAAATGGCGATAGATTCTCTCCTTCAGGATTTCCTCCAATAGTTTCCCTACCACTGACATGAGACTCACTGGCTTGTAGTTCCCTGGCTTATCTCTATAACCCTTATTAAATTGCGGAACCACATTAGTTGTTCTCTGGACCTCTAGCACCTCCCCCGTGGCCAGAGGGGAATTAAAAATTTGGGTCAGAGCCCCTGCGATCTTCTCCCTTGCCTCCCTCAGCAGTCTGGGACACATATCATCTGGACCTGGAGATTTGTCCACTTATAAGCCTGCCGATACATCCAATACCTCGTCATTCGCTTTATCAATTGGCTTAAGAAGGTTGCAGTCTCTCTTCCTGAGTTCGATATCTTCGGGTGAAGACGGATGTGAAGTATTCATTCAACACTCAAGCAATGTCCTCTGGCTCCACCCATAGATTGCCCCCGTGGTCCCTTATGGGCCCTACTCTTTCCCTGGTTATCTTCTTCCCATTGATATACTTATAGAATATCTTGGGATTTTCCCTACTTTTACCAGCCAGAGCTTTCTCATATCCCCTCTTTGCTCTCCTAATGGCTTTCTTAAGCTCCACCCTGCACTATCTATACTCCACTAATGGCTCCGCTGATTTGCTTCCCTTGTACCTGCTAAAAGCCTCTCTTTTCCTTCTCATCATAACCTGAATATCACTGGTCACCCATGGTTCTCTGGGCTTGTTACTCCTTCCTATCACCCTAGAGGGAACATATTGAGCCTGTACCCTCCCCATTTCCTTTTTGAACACCCCCCACTGTTCCTCTGTAGATTTCCCCACAAGTAACTGTTCCTAGTCTACCTTGGCCAGATCCTGCCTTATTTTACTAAAACCCACTCTCCCCCAATCCAAAACATTTTTTTGCAACTTGTCTATTTCTTTGTCCATAACAAACTTAAACTGTACCATGTTGTGGTCGCTATCACTAAAATGCTCCCCCACCACCACCTCAGCCACCTGTCTGGCTTCATTCCCCAGAATTAGGCCAGCAATGCGCCTTCCCTTGTTGGACCCTCTACATATTGACCTAAAAAGTTATCCTGGACACATTTCAAGAAATACACTCCATCCAAGCCCTTAACACTATGTCTATTCCAATTAATGTTGGGAAAGTTGAAATCACCTAATATAATTACCCTATTGTTATTGATTTTACACACCTCCGCAAATTGTACAGATATTTGCTCCTCAATTTCCTGCTGAGTATCTGGGGGTCTATAATAAATACCTAACAATGTGGCTGCCCCTTTTTTATTCCTAAATTCTACCCACAATGCCCCCTCCAAGATATCATCTCTCCTTATTGCAGTAACTGACTCCTTAACTAATAATGCAATGCCTCCTCTTTTACCCCCTCCCCTGTCTTGCCTGAAGATTCTTTTTCCCAGAATGTTGAGCTGCCAGTCCTGCCCCTCCCTCAAACACATCTCAGCGATGGCTACTATATCACAATCCTGCATGTTAATCCTCACCCTTAACTCATCCATTTTATCTGTAATATTCCTGGCATTAAAGTAGAGGCCACCCAGCCTTGCCTTACTCCCTTCGAACTTAATGCAGCTGTACTCCCTCTGACTTGATTGTTTTACTGTAATATAATGTGTCCCTATTCTGCTAACATTTGTGTCCCCTCCCCCTGCCGAATTAGTTTAACTCTCCCAACAGCAGTAGCAAACCTGCCCGCACCAGCCCCCCCTCCTGCACCAACTCTTAAGCCACATATTCATCTGCGCTATTCACCTATTTCTGAGCTCGCTAGCACGTGGCACTGGGAGTAATCCAGAGATTACAACCCGAGAGGTCTTGCTTTTTAGTCTACTGTCTAACTCCCTGAATTCTTGATGCAAGACCTCATCCCTCTTTATACCTATGTCATTGGTACCAACATGTACTATGACCTCTGCCTTATCACCTTCCCCCTTCAGGATGCCCTGCAGCCGTTCAGTAACATCCCGGACCCTGGCACCAGGGAGGCAACACACCATCCTGATGTCACGTTGACGGCCACAGTAGCGCCTATCTGTTCCCCTGACTATAGAATCCCCTATTACTATTGCTCTTCCTCCCCTCCTGTACAGACAGGCTGCTTGTGGTGCCAGAAGCTTGGCTCTGTCCACACTTCCTAGAGGAACCAGTGCCCTCATCACCCTCCAAAATGGAATACCGATTTGTGAGCAGGACCTCAAATTGACATAGGGGACATACGTAAAATTCGGGAGATGAATCATTGCTCAAAGACTGGTATGGGGGAGGTGGGTTCCAGTTTGTGGAGCACTGGCACCAGTAGGGGATTAAAGTGGGGGCTGTACTGTTGGGACAGTCTACACCTGAAACATGCTGGACCTGTGTTCTTGCAAACTGCATAACTAGGGAAGTAGAGGATTTTAAACTAAGTAGTGTAGCAATGGATCAAATTTGGGAAGATGTGGTCAATCAAAGAGTCGAGAAAAGATGGGAGAAATGTATTAATGTGAGGAATGATAGAGACTGACAGATTTGTACTCTATCCCTTCCTAAGTATAAGATCAACAGATAAGGCTAGAGATTACAAAGAAAATAATGAGGACAAAACTAAAGCTCTGTCTGAATGCATGTAGCATTCAAAATAAAGCAGATGAACTGAGAGCTCAAATAGAAATAAATAAGTAGGATCTGATAGCTATTAGAGAGACATGACTACAGGATGACAGGTTGGGACCTGAACAATAAAGGGGGGGGGGGCGTGGGGGGGGGGTGTGGTTGGGGGGGGGGGGGTGGGGTGGATATGTGGGGGGGGGGGGGGGGGTGTGGTTGGGGGGGGGGGGGGGTGGGGTGGATATGTGGGGGGGGGGGGGGGGGGGGCGGGGGAATGTTGGGGTGGGGTGGGGGCGGGATGTGGGGCGGGGTGTATTCCCTCGGCTGGGAGTGTGTAAAAGAGCACAGAGATCTCCCTGAGGCAAAGTGCTGCCTTGGAGACCAGCTCCAATTTGAAACTTCAAATAAACACGAGAAAAAGATTTTGCTGCCATGTCCCCTCATGTGACACAGTTATGAGTTGGGTCAGGTCATAACTTTTATTTTGAAATATTCAGAGATTTTTAAATCCTCATGAAACCTCACCCGGCCTGTGGATGAGTTTTGATGCTTTTCCAGAAGTCCGCCAGGGCTCCCAGCCTGCCCACCAGCCTTAAGGTTGGACGGGCAGGTCCATTAATGATTTTAGTTAGTTTTTTAATGGCCTTAATAGGCCATTGACAAGACCTGAAAATCTAAATGACGTGGGGTGACATCAGGACGCACGGGTGACATCACCCTGCGTCATTTTACACGTTGGTGAGCGTGCCCCGCCCTCGCCAAACAAAAGATTCTGCCCTTGGATTGGTGTACAGGCTCCTAACAGTAACCGCAGAGTAGGACAGGCTATAAAGGAAGAGATAATGGGAGCCTGTATAAAAGCACAGCTGGTTAGAGTGACCAGGCAAATCAGGTTAAGGATAGGTCAATAGAGATGCAGAGGCAGACATTTAAGGGGATATTTCAGTGCACATAAGATAAATTCAAATCAAAAAAGAAAAATTCCAAGGAGAGGACCTACCATCGTTGTTTGGAAAATAACTTAAAAAAAAATTAAAGATAGTATCTTTATATGGATTTCAGCAAAGCCTTTGACAAGGTCCCACATGGGAGACTTATAACGAAGGCAAATGCACATGGGATACAGGGTAATTTGATAAGATGGATTCAAAATTGGCTTAGTTGTAGGAGGCAGAGTGTGATGACAGAAGGATGCTTTAGTGACTGGAAGCCAGTGTCCAGTGCCATACTACAGGGATTTGTGCTGGGTCCCCTATTATTCGTCATTTGTATAAACAACATAGATGACTATGTGGGGGGTAGGATTAGTAAGTTTGCAGATGACACAAAGATTGGTCGGATGGTTAACAGTGAGGTTGAATGTCTTGGGCTACAGGAAGATATAGATGGGATGGTCAAATGGGCAGGTAAGATGGAGTTTAACCCTGAAAAGTGTGAGGTGATACACTTTGAATACTTCCTTGTCAAATTACTCCTTCCAATGAACGGCATGGCACTAGGAAGTTCTGAGGAACAAAGGGACCTCGGAGTGTATGTCCATAGATCTCCGAAGGAGGAGGGGCATGTTAGTGGGGTGGTGAAAAGGGCAAATGGGACACTTGCCTTTATCAATCAAGGCATAGATTACAAAAGTAGGGAAGTCATGTTGGAGTTGTATAGAACCTTGGTGAGGCCACAGCTGGAGTAGTGTGTGCAGTTCTGGTTGCCACATTATAGGAAGGATGTGATTGCACTGGAGTGGGTGCAGAGGAGATTCACCAGGATGTTGCCTGGAATGAAACATTTAAGTTATGAAGAGAGGTTGGATAGACTTGGGTTGTTTTCATTGGAGCAGAGAAGACTGAGGGGCGACCTGATCAAGGTGTACAAGATTATGAGGGGCATGGACAGGGTGGATAGGGAGCAGCTGTTCCCCTTAGTTGAAGGGTCAGTCACAAGGGGACATAAGTTCAAGGTGAGGGGCAGGAGGTTTAGGGGGGATGTGAGGAAAAACTTTTTTACCCAGAGGGTGGTGACAGTTTGGAATGTGCTGCCTGGGAGGGTGGTGGAGGCGGGTTGCCTCACATCCTTTAAAAAGTACCTGGATGAGCACTTGGCACGTCATAACATTCGAGGCTATGGGCCAAGTGCTGGTAAATGGGATTAGGTAGGTAGGTCAGGTGTTTCTCACGTGTCAGTGCAGACTTGATGGGCTGAAGGGCTTCCTCTGCACTGTGAAAGAGAAAGCATATAATTGCACAAAGATGGGCAGGTCAGAAAATTGGACAGAACATAAAAAACAGCCAAAAATAATCAAGATTGATAAGGAAGGAAAATTTAAGAGTACAAAAGAAAGCTAGAAATATAAAGACAGATAGTAAGAGTTTCTATAGATATTTAAAAAAGAAAAGGGTTAACGCAGAGTGAGCATTGGTCCTAAAGAAAGTGAGTCTGGAAATTAATGATGGAAAATAAGGAGATGGAAGATGAATTGAACCAGTATTTTGCATTGGGCTTCCCTATAGAGGATAGAAGCAGCCTCCCAGAAATCTGTAAATCAGGAAATGGAAGGGAGGGAGGAACTCAGGAAAATTACAATCACCAGGTTTAGGACAAGATTGTTGGAGCTGCAGGCTGACAAATTCTCAGGTCCTGATGGACTTCATCCTTAAAGGAAGTGTCCAGTGAGATAGTTGTTGCATTGATTTTAATTTTCCAAAATTCCCTAGATTCAGGGAAGGTTCAATTAGATTGGAAAATGGAATAAAGTAACTCCTTTATTCAAAAACAGTAATACAGAAAGCAGGAAACTACAGGCCAGTTAGCTTAACATGTCATAGGGAAAATGTTAGTTATTAAAGACATTATAGCAGGGCACTTGGACGAAGACAAGGTAATCAGGTAGAGTCAACATGGTTTTGAGAGAGGGAAATCAGGTTTAACCAATCTATTGGAGTTCTTTTAAGTAGTAATATGTGCTGCAGATAAAGTGGAACCAGTGGGTGAATTGTATTTATGTTTCCTGAAGGCATTTGATAAAGTGCTATATCAAAGGTTATTGTAGAAAATAAAAGCTCATGCTATAGGGGGTAGCATTAGCATGGATAGAAGATTGTCTAATGGTGAACAGTTGGCATAAGTGGGTCTTTTTCAGGTTGGCAGGATATGACGAGTGGTGTGCCACAGGGATCAGTGCTGGGACCTCAACCTTTTACAATTTTTATATATATGAGTTGCATGAAGGAACCAAAGGAATGGTGGCTAAATTTGATGATGATATAAAGGTGGGATAGTAACGTGTGAAGAGGACACAAGGCGGCTACAAAGGGATATAAAGAGGTTAAGTGAATGGGCAAAGACCTGGCAAATGGAGTATAATGTGGGAAATTGTGAAGTTGTCCATTTTGGCAGGAAGAGTAAAAAAAAAAATCATCTAAATGGTGAGAGATTGCAGAGCTTTGTGATGCAGAGGGATCTAGAGGTCCTAGTGCATGAATCACAAAAGGTTAGTATGCAGGTACAGCAGGTAATTAGGAAAGTTAATAGAATGTTATCATTTATTGTGAGGGGAATTTATTATAAAAGTAGGGAGGTTATTCTTCAGTTGTACAGGGCATTGGTGAGACCACATCTGGAGTATTGTGTACAGTACTGGTCTCATTTAAAGGAGAGGTGTTAAAGCATTGGAAACAGTTCAGGGAAGCTTTACTAGACTAATACTTGGAATGGGCAGGTTGTCTTATGAGGAAAGTCTAGACTTGTATCTGCTGGAGTTTAGAAGAGTAAGAGGCAGCTTGCTTGAAACATAAGATCCTGCAGGGACTTTACATAGTTGATGTGAAGAGAATGTTTCTTCTTGGGAGAATATATTACCAGGGACCACTCTTTTTAAAAAGAAGGGGTCATCCATTTAGGACAGAAATTTTTTCTGAGGGATGAATATTTGGAACTCTCTCAAAAGGCAGTGGAAGCTGTGTCTTTGAAAATTTCTTAAGGCTGAGGTAGATAGATCCTAGATAAGCAAGGGGGTGACAGGTTATCAGGAGTAGGTGGGAATGTAGGGTTGAGGTTGCGATTGGATCAGCCATGAGCTTACTGAATGGCTGAGCAGGCTTGAAGGTTGCGTGGCCTACTCCTCCTAATATATACGTATGTTTGTAATTTTTAGAGCTACATCCATATCTTTCCATCTTGCATCTTAGGAGTTCAATTAAATTCAACCCCATAAGTTGCCTTGATTGCTGTGGGTGTGGTGGGGGTAACCAGTTCTGGAATTGGGGAGATAGCAGAATGGGTTTTCCAAATTTGGTACAAATATTAACTCCTTGTGTGTAGAGTTTCAAGCTTTGTGACATGAAGGGTGTTGTCATACATCTGGTACTGAGGGCCTAAGATCAATTTCAGCACATGTCTGTGTTCTTTCGATGTGAATAGTTTGTGCGTGTGTGAGGCCCGTGTGTCAACAGCCATAGCGTATTTGACCAAGGGATGGATGTAGCTAGTTTAGACAGACAGGTTGTGGACAGGGATGAGGGATCTGAGAATAAACTTAGAATCTGAGTTTTTGCCTTGTTTAGCATACTGTCCACTTGGCTATTGGCTTGAATGTATAACTCCATACTGCTGTCACCCTTTGAGAGCATGAGAATTTCCTGAACCTGGAGCACTGAGAGTTGCAGCAGAAGTGGCTGGAGGCACAATGTAGGCCACCAGGTGGGGCTTCAACTTCTGTAACTCCACGAGAGACGGTGCAAAGGATCCGCTTTTGCACTCTGCACATGTTCAGTTCAAGGCGACAGCTCACCACCATCTTAGGTGCAATTAGAGATAAGCAACTAATGCTGGCCTAGCCAGCAACATTCACATCCAAAGAAAGAATTTCAATTTAGAAAAAAAACAGCTGTTGATAACATTCAAAGTTAGGTTGAATAAGTAGGTTAAGGAAAAAGGGTTATAAAAGGATATGGAAGCAGGGCAGGTAAATGTGATGAGGACTAGCTGCTTATGTGGAATGTAAATGTCGATATGGCCTGGATGAGAAATATTAGGATAATTCAGTTAGGGTTTTCTGGTTACTCAACCTACAACAGTGACCAAGACTGAACTGAATATTCAACGTTTAGGAAGCACAGGCAAAAAGGAAAAGGCGGTGGAGTTGCGCTGATAAGGGATGGGATCAGTCAGGCAGGATCTCGGATTGGAAGATCAAAATGTGGAATCTGTTTGGGCGGGGCTAAGAAACAGCAATGGGCAGCAAATGTTGGTAGCAGTTGTTTATACCAAAAGTGGTGGTAATGTGACCCTTCTGAATAAGGGTCATACAGACTCGAAACATTAACTCTTGTCTCTCTCCACAGATGCTGTCAGACCTGCTGAGTTTTTCCAGCATTTTCTGCTTTTGTTTCAGATTTCCAGCATCTGCAGTATTTTGTTTTTAATCCTGGTATTAATCAGGAGATGAGAGAAGCATGTAGTATGGGTAACACAGTCATCATTCAATCTACATATAGACTGGGTAAACCTAATGAACACTAATACTGGGGAAGACAAGTTTCTGGAGCGTTAGGGATGGTTTTCTAGAGCATATTTTGAGAAAACAACTAGAGAGCAGGCTATTTTACATCTAGTATTATGTAACAAAAAGGGCTAATTAACAATCTTTGTTAGAGATGATAGAATTTTGCATTGTATTTGAAAGTGAGGTAGTTCAATCTGAAGCCATGGTGTTAAATTTAAAAAAGGAAACTGAGGGGAAAATTGGCTGAGGTGGATTGGAAATTACATTAAAAGGTATGATGGTACATAGACAATGGATAGTCTTTAAAGAATTATGACATAATTTACAGCAATTATACATTCTTTTAAGACACAAAAACCCAAAAAGAAAAGTCAGTCAACCATGGCTAATAAAGTTAGTTAAGGATTGTATAAGATTCAAAGAAAAGGCCTATAAAAGTTGCCGGAAATGAAAGTAAACCTGACAATTGGGAGGGTTTTAGAATACAGCAAAAGAGGACCAAGAAGCTAATAAAGGGAGAATAGACTGAATGTAAACTAGCCAAAAAAAAAAGACTGTAAAAGCTTTTATATGTATGTAAAAAGGAAGTGTTTCGCTAAAACAAATGTGAATCCATTACAGACAGAATCAGGAGGATTCATAATGGGGAACAGAGAAATGATAGAGAAGCTAAATGATTACTTTGTGTCTGTTTCACTGAGGAAGAGACAGGAAGTCTCCCAGAATTATCCAAGGGACTAAGGAGAATGAGGAGTTGAAGGAAATTACTATAAGTAAGAAGGTTGTATTGGAGAAATTAATGGGATTGAAGGTTGATAAGTCCCCGGGACCTGATGATCCACGTGTTGAAAGAGGTGGCTGTAGAGATAGTGGATGCATTGGTGATTATCTTCCAAAATTCTATAGATTCTGGAATGGTTTCTGCAGACCGGAAAGTAGCAAATATCACCCCACTATTTAAGAGGGGAGGGAGAGAGAAACAGGAAACTACAGACCTATTAGCCTTACATTAGTAGGGAAAATGCTAGAATTTATTTTTAAGGATGTGATAAGTGGACACTTGGATAATGATCTGATTGGCCAGAAGCAGTATGGATTTATGAGTAGAAAATAATGTTTGACAGACCTGTTGGAGTTTTTTTGTGAAGATGTCACTAACAGAATTGACAAAGGGGAGTCAGTGGATGTAGTATACTTGGATTTTCAGAAGGCTTTTGATAAAGTTCCCTACAGGAGGTTGATTAGCAAAGTAAAAGCACATGGGATAGGAGGTAGTATACTGGCATGGATTAAGGATTGGCTAACAGGCAGAAAACAATAGGCATAAATGTGTTATTCTCACGTTGGCAGGCTGTGACTAGTGGGGTACCACAGGAATCAGTACTTGGGCGCCAGCTGTTCACAATATGTATCAATGATTTGAATGTGGGGACCAAATGCAATATTCCCAAGTTTGCAGATGATACAAAGCTAGGCTGGAATGTGTGTTGTGAGGAAGATGTAAAGCAGCTACAAGAGGATTTGGACAGACTTAAGAGTGGGCAAGAACATGGCAGATTGAAGGGATGTGGAAAATGTGAGGTTATCCACTTTGGCAGAAGGAACAGATGTGCTGAGTATTTCCTAAATGGTAAAAGATTAGAAAGTGTAGATGTACAAAGGGACTTGGGTGTCCTTGTCAATAAGTCACCAATACGCTAACATGCAGTGCAGCAGGCAATGAGGAAGCTAATGGAATGTTAGCCTTTATCGCAAGAGGATTTGAGTGCAGGAGTAGTGAAGTCTTGCTTCAATTGTATAGAAGCTGGTTAGACCACACCTGGATACCTCAAAGGATATTACTGACATAGAGGGAGTGTAATGAAGGTTCACCAGACTTATTCCAGGGATGTCTCGAGAGATTGGGGAAACTGGGCCTGATTTCTAATAATTTTGAAGAATGAGAGGAGATCTCATTGAAAGGACTAGACAGGGTAGATACAGGTGAGATGTTTTCCCCTGGTTGGGGTATCTAGAACCAGGGGACACAATTTCAAAGCAAGGGGGGAACCACTTAGGACCAAGATGAAAATTTTTTTTTTACTCAGAGGGTTGTGAATCTTTGAAATTCGCTAACCCAGAGGGCCATGGAAGCTCAGTCACTGAGTATGTTTAAAACAGAGACTGACATTGGTATTTAGAAATCTGTCAAAGGGATTTGGGGATAGTGAGAGGGGTAGAGGAGGCATTGAAGTGATTGATCAGCCATCATATTGAACGGCAGGGCAGGCTTCATAGCCTACTCCTGTTCCTATGTTCTTAACATGGATACATTGATATGGTTGATAATTATTGGAAAATTAACTTTGATTTGAGGCCTTTTGAGAAGATGCTAACTTTTGTAATTTAATTTGACTAGTTTTCCATTTTATGTGAATCAAATTTTGATATCCTTATTGTGTACAGAAAGTTCAGATTGATCCTGATAGTGGTCTGGCCTACACCATGTGGCGAGATATTCCTATACCATTGTACATGTCACTGTACTTGTTCGAGGTCAAAAATCCGCAGGAAATTCTGAATGGCGAGAAACCAGTTCTGGAGGAGCGAGGGCCTTATGTTTACAGGTGCGTGCCTCAAGTTGTATTCTGTCTTCAATTCCCAAATGGCAAAACCAGTCATTTGATTTGGAGTCTTTTGTATTTCATATTTGTGAAATATTCTGTAGATTTGTATTTGATACTTTGTAAGAGAAGATTGATTCATACTGCAGCAGCTTTTGCAGCATAACAAGGTGCATTGATGTTCTTTCACTAGGGAAAGGAGTTGCTAACGTAGGAATAAAGGTGTGACAAATAGTGATATTGGATAGGATAAAAATAAAGAGAATGTTCCAGAAGAGGTTAGCAGTCCTGAAGATAGGAAGTCTTTGTGGATGGATTCAACCATGATCTGTACTTGTTACTCAGTTCAGACAGATCGTATACTAAATACATGACTAAATGGGTAGACAGTGGCATGGTGGTAACATCACTGGACTAATAAAACAGAGATCCAGGCCAATGCCCTGGGGACATAGGAGCAAATTCCACCACAACAGCTGGTAGAACTTAAATTAAATTAACTAACTTAATTAACAAATTGCAGGCCAGTTAGCTTAACATCTGTCATTGGGAAAATGTTTAGAAACTATTGTTAAAGTTGTTATAGCAGGACACTTAGAAAAGTTCAAGGTAATCAGGCTGAGTCAACATTGTTTTGAGAGAGGGAAATAATGTTTAACCAACTTATTGGAGATCTTTCAAGGCAACATGTGCTGTGATGTGGATAAAGGGGAACCAGTGGATGTACAGTATTTAGATTTCCAGAAGGCATTTGATAAGGTACCACAACAGTTACTGTGGAAAACAAAATAAATAGGGAGGTAACATATTAGTATGGACAGAAGATTGACTGGCTATCAGGAAACATTAGGCATAAATGGGTCTTTTTCAGGTTGGCAGGATGTAACAAGTGATGTGCTCTCGAGATCAGTGCTGGGGTCTCAATTTTTTACAATTTATATAAATGACTTGGATAAAGGGACAATGGTTGCTAAATTTGCCGATGAGACAAAGATCAGTAGGAAAGTAATTTGTGAAGAGGACGTAAGGAGGCTACAAAGGGATATAGACAGGTGGAAACAGCATTTTTTGAATATCTTTAAGGTAGAGGTAGATAGATTCTTGATGAGCAAGGTGGGGTGACAAGTTATCTGGAATAGGTGGGAATGTGGGGTTGAGGTTACAATCAAATTGGTGGGGCAGGCTTGAGGGGCTGAATGGCCTACTCCTAATTCATAACTAATAAAAATCTAAAACTTAGCCTCAGTAATAGTCTTATGGCACTATCATCAATTATCAATAAAACCCATTTGGTTCACTCATGTCCTACATAAGAATGTAAAGATAGAGGAATTGTCAACAAACAGAAGTGAACAGGTATGAGCTAATTGCCATTACGGAGCCAGGGCTGCAAGGTGACCAAGACTGGGCTCTGAAAGTTCAAGGGTATTCGGCATTTAGGAAGGATAGGTAAAAAGGAAAAGGAGGTGGGGTTGCACTGTTAAAGGATGGAATCAGTACATTAGTGAGAGGATCAGAAGATGTAGAATGTTTGGGTGGAGCTCATAAACAACAAGAGGCAGTAACCTTTGGTAGGTGTTTATAGGCCACCAAATAGTACTAGTAATGTAAGGAACAGTACAAATCATAAAATTAGTGCATGGAATAAAGGTGATACAGTAATCATGGGGGACTTTAATCTACATAGACTGGGTAAACCTAATGAGCACTAATGTGGAGGAGGACGAATTCCTGGAATGATGGGAGATGGTATTCTAAAACAGTTACGTTGAGGGACCAACTTTTTAAAAAAAATATTCATCCGTGGGATATAGGTATGTCACTGGCTAGGCCAGCATTTATTGCCCAGCCCATCCCTAATTGCCCTGTTCAGAGGGCATTTGAGTCAGCCACATTGGCCAGGTAAGGACAGCAGATTTCCTTTCCTAAAGGACATTAGTGAACCAAACTATGGTTTCATGGTCATCATCAGATTTTTATTGAATTCAAATTCCACCATCTGCTTGGGTCCTCAGAGCATTACCCTGGGTCTCTGGGTTACTAGTAGACCTCCTATTGAGAAAGGGATAATTAATAATCTAGTTGTAAAGGAGCCTTTACAGAAGAGTGAGCAATAATGATAGAATTTTCATGAAGTTTGAAAGTTGTGTAGTTCAATCTGAAAATCCAGGTGTTTGATAAAAGTGCCACATCAAAGTTTATTGCAGAAACTAAAAGCTCATGGTGTAGGGAGTAATGTATTGGCATGGACAGGAGATTGGCCATGTAACAGGAAGCAGAGTTGGCATAAATGGGTCATTTTCTGGTTGGCAGGATGTGACCAGTGGTGTGCCCCAGGGAAACTTGGGGCCTCAATTTTCTTTTTACAATTTATATAAATGATTTGGATGAAGGGACTGAAGGAATGGTTGTGAAATTTGCTGATGCCACAAACTTAGGTAGGAATGGAAATTGTGAAGAAGACATAAGGAGGCTACAAAGGGACATGGATGTTAAGCTCCAACTCCTGTTTGGCAATAGAGAGAGACCAAGACTGAGTCCTTCAGATAGGTTTAATTCTGGTGCATAAAACTCGAGAGAGCTTGCCTTCCCTGTTTTCCCTTTTGTACATCCAAATGGGTACTTAGGTTGTTAAGTAGTTCAATTGCTTTCCTTTTTGTCCTTTGGAGCTCAATCCTCTTGTAAAACAGACAATTGGTAGTTGCTATCAATCTATTTGATCTTGGCACTCTCTTTATTCTCTAGCGTCTGTTTGAAGCTTGCAATGTCAATTTGCAATCTCTTTATTAATGCACTTCATAGTGAACATTTTCCCCCAGGTGACTTGTTATCAAAAAGACATTCGATAGGTACCATTCCCAAACACCCTTTTCCATTTAACATTTCTGCCAGTATCTTCGATATAGACTGCTATATTTACTGCTTCAACAAAGGCAAGAGTCTCCGCTGCCAATGTACTTTTTACAATTCTTTGTATCTTTTAAGATTCCATGCTAAAGGGTAACATTTACCTTTCTCCCCTCCATAAGAAATATTATCAATCCTCCTGCACTCAATCCATCACAGATTTGCATAAGACATGCCACTTAACAGTTTCAGTTTTTTTCAAGTTTCATTTCTCTAACTTCACCTAAAGATGGGAATTTCAAAACGTAATGCTCTATTTTTATTTTTGTCAATGTTTTGTTTGCTCGAATGATTTCTTCAACCTTGGAATCATTCATTTCAGCACCCAATCCCTAAATGCCTAAACTGATGTCCGGCCTGGTTTGTTTGCACAGCCAATTGAGTTGCCCAATTAGACTCCAGAATTCCTCTTTTTCCATTTCAGGAGCCGCTGTATCTTTTTGAGAGGCCCAACCATGACTAATTGCAATGGGATTGACATTCTCTAAGCCAGATTGCTGATGTAAAAGGACGTGTGATCTGCTCTGCCTGATTTCTAATCCAATGTACTGAAAATGCACCAGAAGCCGGACTTCCAATTTTGAATTCCTTTCTCAGCCCATTAATAACAATAGTTTCAAATTCGCTACTACCACCCCACAAAAAATAAATCATCTACATGCATCATAAAGATGCCTGCAAGTTTACCTTCATTTAGCCAATAAAACATTGCTGGGTCTGCTTCCAACTGAAGACAACACAACTTTAACAAAACTGACCTCACTGAGAAATACCAAACTCTGGGGACATCATTTAAACCGTATACGCATTTATTTAGCTTCCAGAGAGTCCCTTCTGTGTTTGGTGCCTCTCAATAGATGGAGAAAAACTTCCCCTGCAAAAAGGCAGCTTTTAATGTCAATGGAATAACAGTCCCAAGCATTTGTAGCTATTAGAGCTAAAAAGATCTTCAGCATAACTTTTCCTGCCATAGGTGAATCTACTCTTGTATCCCTATCATCCAATTTTTCTTCACTCTTGTGCCCCGAGTGTGGCTTTAGCTTGATAAGTCCCATCAGGAAGCACCTTTTCAGTGCATGTCCATCTGTGAGACAAAGCTGGTTGTCCCCTCTCTGGCACTCTTTGGTATATCCCAAATTCTTTCCAACTATGTAGTTCTTACTGTTTGGCATCACAGAATTACAGAATCTCACAGTGCAGAAGAGGCCCTTTGGCCCATCAAGTCTGCACCGACACGTGAGAAACACCTGACCTACCTACCTAATCCCATTTACCAGCAATTGGCCCATAGCCTCGAATGTTATGATGTGCCAAGTGCTCATCCAGGTACTTTTTAAAGGATGTGAGGCAACCCGCCTCCACCACCCTCCCAGGCAGCGCATTCCAGACTGTCACCACCCTCTGGGTAAAAAAGCTTTTCCTCACATCCTCCCTAAACCTCCTGCCCCTCATCTTGAACTTATGTCCCCTCGTGATTGACCCTTCAACCAAGGGGAACAGCTGCTCCTTATCCACCCTGTCCATGCCCCTCATAATCTTGTACACCTTGATCAGGCCACCCCTCAGTCTTCTCTGCTCCAATGAAAACAACCCAAGTCTATCCAACCTCTCTTCATAACTTAAATGTTTCATCCCAGGCAACGTCCTGGTGAATTTCCTCTGCCCCCTCTCCAGTGCAATCACATCCTTCCTATAATGTGGCAACCAGAACTGCACACAGTACTCCAGCTGTGGCCTCACCAAGGTTCTATACAACTCCAACATGACCCCCCTACTTTTGTAATCTATGCCTCGATCGATAAAGGCAAGTGTCCCATATGCTTTTTTTCACCACCCCACTAACATGCCCCTCTGCCTTCAGAGATCTATGGACACACACGCCAAGGTCCCTTTGTTCCTCAGAACTTCCTAGTGTCATGCCGTTCATTGAATATTTCCTTGTCAAATTACTCCTTCCAAAGTGTATCACCTCACACTTTTCAGGGTTAAATTCCATCTGCCACTTATCTGCCCATTTGACCATCCCGTCTATTATCTTCCTGTAGCCTAAGACACTCAACCTCACTGTTAACCACCCGGCCAATCTTTGTGTCATCCGCAAACTTCCTAAACCTACCCTCCACATAGTCCTCTGTCGTTTATATAGATGATAAATAATAGGGGACCCAGCACAGATCCCTGTGGTACACCACTGGACACGGGCTTCCAGTCACTAAAGCATCCTTCTGTCATCACCCTCTGTCTCCTACAACTAAACCAATTTTGAATCCACCTTATCAAATTACCACGTGCATTTGCCTTCTTTATAAGTTTCCCATGCTGGTCCTTGTCAAAGGCTTTGCTGAAATCCATATAAACTACATCAACTGCACTACCCTCATCTACACACCTGGTCACCTCCTCAAAAAATTCAATCAAATTTGTTAGGCATGACCTCCCTCTGGAAAAACCATGCTGACTATCCCTGATCAAACCTTGCCTCTCCAAGTGGAGATAGATACTCGCCTTTCAGGATGTTCTCCAATAGTTTCACTACCACTGACGTGAGACTTCCCTGGCTTATCTCCACAACCCTTCTTAAATAGCGGAACCACATTAGCTGTTCTCCAGTCCTCTGGCACCTCCCACCGTGGTCAGAGAGGAATTAAAAATTTGGCTCAGAGTCCCTGTGATCTCCTCCCTTGCCTCCCTCAGCAGTCTGGGACACAAATCATCTGGACCTGGTGATTTGTCCACTTTTAAGCCTGCCAACACCTCCAATACCTTGTCATTCCTATACCAATTTGCTTAAGAACCTCACAGTGTCTCTCCCTGAGTTCGATACCTTCATCCTCATTCTCTTGGGTGAAGACAGATGTGAAATATTTGTTCAACACTCTGGTGATGTCTTCTGGCTCCACCCATAGATTGCCTCCTTGGTCCCTTATGGGCCCTACTCTTTCCCTGGTTATCCTCTTCCCAGTGATATACTTATAGAATATTTTGGGATTTTCCCTACTTTTACCAGCCAGAGCTTTCTCATATCCCCTCTTTGCTCTCCAAATTGCTTTCTTAAGCTCCACCCTGCACTATCTATACTCCACTAATGGCTCCGCTGATTTGCTTCCCTTGTACCTGCTAAAAGCCTCTCTTTTCCTTCTCATCGTAACCTGAATATCACTGGTCCTCCATGGTTCTCTGGGCTTGTTACTCCTTCCTATCACCCTAGAGGGAACATGTTGAGCCTGTACCCTCCCCATTTCCTTTTTGAACACCTCTCACTGCTCCTCTATAGATTTCCCCACAAGTAGCTGTTCCCAGTCTACCTTGGCCAGATCCTGCCTTATTTTACTAAAATCTGCTCTTCCCCCAATCCAAAACATTTTTTGTCTATTTCTTTGTCCATAACAAACTTAAACTTTACCATGTTGTGGTCGCTATTGCTAAAATGCTCCCCCACCACCACCTCAGCCACCTGTCTGGCTTCTTTCCCCAGAATTAGATCTAGCACTGCACTGTCCCTTGTTGGACCCTCTACATATTGACCTAAAAAGTTATCCTGGACACATTTCAAGAAATCTACTTCATCCTAGCCCTTAATACTATGTCTATTCCAATTAATGTTGGGAAAGTTGAAATCACCTAATATAATTACCCTTATTGTTATTGTTTTTACACACCTCCGCAAATTGTGCACATATTTGCTCCTCAATTTCCAGCTGACTATCTGGGTGTCTATAATAAACACCTAACAATGTGGCTGCCCCTTTTTTATTCCTAAGCTCTACCCACAAAGCTTCATTCGATGCCCCCTCCAAGATATCATCTCCCCTTATTGCAGTAACTGACTCCTTAACTAAAAATGCATTGCTTCCTCTTTTACCCCCTCCCCTGTCTCACCTGAAGATTCTATATCCTGGAATGTTGAGCTGCCAATTATGCCCCTCCCTCAACCACGTCTCAGTGATGTCTACTATATCTCAATTCCATGTGTCAATCCTCACCCTTAACTCATCTGTTGTACCTGTAATACTCCTGGCATTAAAGTAGAGGCCATCCAGCCTTGCCTTACTCCCTTCAAACTTAATGCAGCTGTACTCCCTCTGACTTGATTGTTTTACTGTATTATGATGTGTCCCTATTCTGCTAACATTCTGTGTCCCCTCCCCCTGCTGAATTAGTTTAAACTCTTCCTAACAGCACTAGCAAACCCGCCTGCAAGGATGTTAGTCCCACTCTGGTTCAGATGGAGACTGTCCCGCTTGTACAGGTCCCACCTTCCCCAGAGATGATCCCAATGACCCAGGAATCTAAAACCCTCCCTCCTGCACCAACTCTTAAGCCACGTGTTCATCTGCGCTATTCTCCTATTTCTGAGCTCGCTAGCACGTGGCACTGGGAGTATTCCAGAGATTACAACCCGAGAGGTCTTACTTTTTAGTCTACTGTCTAACTCCCTGAATTCTTGATGCAAGACCTCATCCCTCTTTCTACCTATGTCATTGGTCCCAACATGTACCATGACCTCTGCCTTATCACCCTCCCCCTTCAGGATGCCCTGCAGCCGTTCACTGACATCCTATACCCTGGCACCAGGGAGGCAACACACCAACCTGAAGTCATGTTGGCTAGAGGCATGTTCACTCCCAGACCCACTGTCTGAAGTGATACTGCATTCCTGAGCCTTCCATTTTTGTACTTCATGTTCCCAATCCATAGGCCTAATTTCCTATCCTTTATTGCGTACATTTAAGTAGTTTTTAAATTTTCTAGTGGCCTTCCCTGCTCTACCAACAATCATCACTTCCCACTATTAGTCAGAAAAAAGGTCCTTTGGCCCATCGACTCTGCGTCGTGTCAGACAAGTACCTAACTATTCTAATCCCATTTTCCAGCACTAGGCCCATGGCATCGCAAGTGCACATTCAAATACTTCTTAAATGTTATGAGGGTTTCTGCCTCTACCACTCTTTCAGATAGTGAGTTCCAGATTCACCATCTGGGTGAAAAAATTCTTCCTCACATCCCCTCTAAACCTCCTGCCCCTTACCTTAAATTAATGCCCCCTGGTTATTGATCCTTCCACCAAGGGGAAAAGTTCCTTCCTGAATATCCTATCTATGCCCTTCATAATTTTATATACCTCAATCATATCCCTGCTCAATCTCCTCTGCTCCAGGGAAAATAACCCCAGTCTATCCAATCTCTCCTCATAACTTGACTGGCCCCTTCTGGCAAGTATGTAACTTTAGTCCCAGCTTTCAGCAGTGGTCCTCTGGGAGGAATCGCCTCATCTTCTTCGTCTGAATCACTGTCTCCATCTTCAGATACCCTGTCAACCTCAGCTACCTGGTCCTCACAATCCTGCAACACACGGGTATGAGAAGTACACAGTTCCTCATCCCTTCCTACAACACTTTCCAAACCCGCAAATTTGTAATTTGTGCAACTAACCTTAATGACTGTACCCAAATAGTCTGGTTCCCATGTTGTAAAATGACTGTTTTACCATCTTTACCTATAATCTTTCCTGGGCCTTTTCACTTGTTAAGTCCTTCTCTTTTATAGTATACCATGTCTCCCTGATTGAAAATAATTTCTAATGGACGTATATTGTATCTTAAAGCTTGCTGAATTCTGAAACGTTGGCTTTAAGGAATGCTGTTCTACTCATGTGCAGTGTGTTTAAATGCACAGATGAGGTAAAGCTAATCGTAATTCCCTCCCAAGCTGGGGGATGATCACTCAAGACTGAAGGAATTTTTGGATTTCTAACAAAAACCCAACTGATATGGACTATAGCCCTCAACCATGTGCATTGAATTCTTGGCATGGACAGTCCATGCTAGAGTTGATGTTAATTTACAGCTCGGTTGTCAATATTTTATGAAGCATCTCATCTATAACCACGTGATTCCTTTCACATGCTCCATTACTGAAGGAGCTACAACTGCTGTATTCATAATTATTATTTTCAGCTATTCACACAGAGCCCAGAACTCGTCATTGGCAAATTCCACCCCCCCAATTATCAGGGAGGAATTTTACCTGTGATCCCAATCCGGTCCCTATCCACTTCTCCATTACCTGATCCACAATTATTTTTTCTTTACCGTATGTGACTGTTGACTGGCTATACCTTGTTGTCAAATGGTTACAAAATGTAAAATAAAAATTCTCTTTTTTTGATCCCACACCTTTAAATCCACCATCACAACTTCATTGAAATCCCTCACTAAAGGTCGACCCACTTTTTGACTGCAATGGTGTCCTTCTGTATTTCTTACAGAGGAGAAAAGCGAAAGATGTGATATAGTGTACTTTCCATTCCTTAGCAAAGCTTAATCTTTGGGAAGAAGGGTGGGAAAACTGCTGATGCAATTTTAACACAGTTAGCTTTTTGTCCTGTAAATTCTTATCCCCTGATGCTAATTGCACTTTAATCTCCTTAGTAGAAAAGTTAGGTTTCATTAAAGGAATGCAGTAGTGTCCAGATTGTGTAAATTGTAAATCCTGGAGTCAGAGTTATACAGCACAGAAACAGGCCCTTCAGCCCATCATGTTTGTGCTGGCTGTAAAGCCCCTATCTATTCTAATCCCATGTTCCAGCACTTGGCCCATACCCCTGTGTGCTCTGGCGTTTCAAGTGCTCATCTAAATACTTAAACGTTATGAGGGTTTCTGCCTCTACCATCATTTCAGGCAGCGAGTTCCAGATTCCAACCACCCTCTGGGTGAAAAAATGTTTCCTCAAATTCCCTCGAAACCTCCTGCCCCTTACCTTAAATCTATGCCCCCTGGTTATTGATCCCTCTGCTAAGGGGAAAAGTTTCTTCCTATCTACCCCCCTCATAATTTTGTACACCTCAATCAGGTTCCCCCCTCTCAGCCTTCTCTGCTCTAAGGAAAACAACCCTAGCCTATCCAATCTCTCTTCATAGCTGAAACGCTCCAGTCCAAGAAACATCCTGGTAAATCTCCTCTGCACCCTCTTCAGTACAATCGCATCGTTCCTATAGTGTGGTGACCAGAACTGCACACACTACTCCAGCTGTGGCCTAACTAGCGTTTTATACTGTTCCAGCATGACCTCCCTGCTCTTATATTCAATGCCTCAGCTAATAAAGGCAAGTATCCCATGTGCCTTCTTAAACACCTTATCTACTTGTGCTGCTGCCTTCAGGATCTATGGACATGTAGACCAAGCTCTCTCTGTATTTCCTAGGGTCCTACCATTCAATGTGTATTCCCTTGCTGTGTTAGTCCTCCCAAAATGAATAACCTCACTTCTCTCAGGATTAAATTCCATTTGCCACTGCTCAGCCCATCTATGTAGTCTTGCAATCCTCCTTGCTATTTGCTACACTGCCAATTTTAGTGTCATCTGCGATCGTACTGAGCATATCTCCTTTATTCACGTCTGAATCATTAACATACACTGCAAACAGCAAGGTTCCCAGCACCAATCCCTGTGGTACACCACTCGTCACAGGCTTCCAATCGCAAAAACAACTTTCGACCATCACCCTCTGCTTCCTGCCACTAAGCCAATTTTGGATCCGATTTGCCAAACTGCCCTGGATCCCATGGGCTCTTACATTCTTGACCATTCTCCCATGTGGAACCTTGTCAAAAGCCTTACTGAAGTCCATGTCGACTACATAAACTGCACTACCCTCATCTACACAGCCAGTCACCTCAAAAATTTCAATCAAATTTGTTAGACATGATCGCCCCCTGACAAAGCCATGCTGACTATCTCTGATTAATCCCTCTCCAAGTGGAGATTAAACCTGTCCCTCAATTTTTTCCAATAGTTTCCCTGCCACTGATGTTGGACTCACTGGCCTGTAATTACCTGGCTTATCCTGACCACCCTTCCTGAATAATGGTACCACATTCGCTGTCCTCCAGTTCTTTGACACCTCTCCTGTAGCCAGAGAGGATTTGAAAATTAGTGTCAGAGCCCCTGCAATCTCCTCCCTTGCCTCACACAGCAGCCTAGGATACATCTCACCAGGGCCTGGGGATTTATCCACTTTTAAACCTGCTAAAAATGCTTATATCACCTATCTTTCAATGTTAATTTGTTCAAGTATATTACAGTCCCCCTCCCTGATTTCTACGCCTACATTGTCTTTCTCCATAATGAACACAGATGAAAAGTAATAATTTAAAACCTCACCTATGTCCTCCAGCTCCAAGCACAGATAGCCACTTTGGTCCCTAATGGACCCTACTCTTTCCCTGGTTATTCTCTTGACCTGAATATATTTATAAAATGCCTTAGGATATTCATTCATCTTTTCTGCCAGTGTTTTCTCAAGCCCCCTCTTCGCTCTCCTAATTTTTAAAAAAATAAAAGTACCCCATCCTACACTTTCTAAACTCCTCTAGGGCATCTGCTGTCTTCAGCCCTCTATCTGCCATGCCTCTTTTTTTTTCCCTTATCCAATCCCTTATACCCCTTGACATCCAGGGTTCCCTGGACCTGTTGGTCCAATCCCTTCACCTTTACAGGAACATGTTGGCCCTGAACTCTCTCTATTTCCTTTTTGAATGACTCCCACTGGTCTGATGGAGACTTTCCTACAAGTAGCTCCTCCTATTCCACTTTGGCTAGATCCTGTCTTATCATATTGAAATAAAAACAAAAAACTGCGGATGCTGTGTTGTTATCATATTGAAATCAGCTTTCCCTCAATTCATGACCTTTACTTCCAGTCCATTTTGACCTTTTCCATAACTACCTTAAATTTTAGAGTTATGGTCACTGTCCCCGAAATGCTCCCCCACTGCCGCTTTTACCACTTGCCCAGCTTCATTCCCTAAGATTGGGTCCAGTATCACCCCTTCTCTTGTCGGACTTTCTACGTGTTGGCTCAAAAAGCTCTCCTGGGTGCACTTTAACAATTCCCCCTCTCTAAGCCTTTCACACTAAGGCTATCCCAGTTAATACTGGGGAAGTTAATACCCCCTACTATCCACAGGTTTTCCAAATACAATGGCCTTGTCATTTTCCATGTCCAGATTCATTTGCGCTTTCTTCACCGATGGTCTGCTCAACAGTAATGGTATTTCATTAGATACTCTGTCCATGCTGATGAAACAATTGACTCCAACTATTTTACAGGGAATCACTACCCTTTTCAAAGATTTCAGGATATTATCTCCAAATCTGAACTCAAATTCTGGGCCTTGCCATTTAAGGAGTCCCTGTAGCATTTTAACCAGTCTATTCCACAGACTGTAGACATGCATCTACTATCTAGCACCGCACAGTTGAAGGATTCTGCAACCAAGACATTCATCACTGGGCTGGAAACTTCTTGTAACTAACACAATGCCCTCTCTTTGGTCAATATCTCCATCTTCTGAATCTTGTGTCTCATGTTTAATTTCAAAACACCTTATTATATCATTTAGGACAGTTCATTGCATAATGGTATTTTGAATTACGTCTAAAACACTGATTGACCACACCCTGGGCATTTCTGGGGTTCATCCTTTTGTTGCAATTCCCCAATTCTTTTCTCCTGCTATAATTGTCCAAGATGTTACTGTCCTCATTGTCTCCTAGTTACAAATCTCCTTTTGCAATGATGCCTGTGTCCTGTTTCTAAATGAGCTCACCATCCATTAACATCCTCCTTTTTCTGTCTTACTGCTGAATGGCTCATTTGTGCTGTGAACGCTGCCGGAAACTGTGTGTGTTAAATTTAACTCCTGTTAGAACTAGAAGCCTGTCCATATCCCATGCTCTGGCACAGTATTAGTGGCTTAAATGTCAGCACTGATTGGGGGAATGAGTGCAATCTTGCATACAGTCCATTGAATTCCATTATGTAATCTATGGAACTATCCTCCAACTTGCTGATTTTTGTCAATCTGACTACACCTAGGCACTTAATAAATCATCCTTTTCATAGATCTTATCCACAAAATCTAATAATGTTTCCAAACCTTCATCTGTGTTTAAATGCTCAGGCTCCAACTCCAAAAATACTTTGCACTTGTTTGCTACCTTACAAAAGCAAAATACGATCAATACTGCTCTGCCATTTAATAAGATCATGGCTGATCTGATAGTAAGCTGAAGTTTGCATCCTGCCTACCCCCGATAACCTATCATCCCCTTCCTTACTCTCATTTAAAAATACTCAAAGGGCTGCATCTTCCAGTTGGGGGCGGGGCGCACTCACTGACATGTAAAATGCTGTGGGGTGATGTCGGGCGGGTATCCCGAATTCACCCCCATTTTCAGGTCAGCGAGCGCAGAGCCGACTCGGCTGTGCACCCGCTGACCTGTCAACGGCCACTTAAGGCCATTAATGTAATTAAACTAATCAATGGACCTGCCCATCCAACCTGGACGGGCCAGGAGCCCTGGAGGGCTTCTGAAAAAACATGAAACCTCATCCACGGGCAGGATGAAGTTTCATGAGGGTATTAAAATTTGTATGAAACCTATAAATAAGAGAAATTGACATGTCCCAGCTCATGTGACAGTGTTACACGTGGGGACATGTCAGTAATTTTTTTCCCATCTTTATTTAATGTTTCAAACCTGAGCCGATCTCCCTGAGCTGCACTTTGCCTCAGGGAGATCTGTGCGAAAGCGGCACTCCCAGCTCAGGGAATCTCTCCCCCCTGCCCAAGTAGGGAGTGCATAGCTGGGCGGACCTTAATTGGCCCCACCCACATAAAATGGTGCACCCCCGACCAGGGGCACTGATCAGGAAGCTGCCCACTCGTGCCTGTTCCCACACATCCTGGTTGGGGTGGGGTGGGGATGAGGGGGGTGGGCAGAGATCCTGCCCAAAGACTCTGCTTCCTTTGCCTTTTCAGGAAGAGTGTTCCAAAGACACTCAACCCTCTGAGTGGCAAGAAAAAAATGACCTCATCTGTCTCTAAGGAGCAATGCCTTATTTTTAAGCAGTGATCCCTAGTTCTAGATTCTTCCACAAGAGGAAACATTCTCTCCACATCTATCCTGTCAAGTCCCCTCAGGATCTTAAAGGTATCAATTTTTACTCTTCTAAACTCCAGCAGGTATAAGCCTAGCCTGTTCAACCTTTCCTCGAGACAACCCACCCATTCCTGCTATTAGTCTTGTGAACCTTCTCTGAACTGCTTCCAATGCATTTACACCCTTAAATAAAGTGTCCTGTACTGTACAGTGCTCAATGTGGTCTCAGTAATGCCCTGTACAACTGAAGCATAACTTTCCTACCTTTGTATTCAATTCCCCTCACAATAAATGATAACACTCTATTAGCTTTCCTAATTACCTGCTGTACCTGCATACTAACCTTTTGTGATTCATGCACTAGGACACCCAGATCCCTCTGAACTCAGAGCTCTGCAATCTCTCACCGTTTGGATAATATACTTTTTTTATTTTCCTGTCAAATTGACAATTTCGCATTGTCTCACATTATCCTTCATTTGTCAGATCTTTGCCCACTCACTTAACCTCTCTTTTTGTAGCCTCCTTATGTCATCTTCACAACTTACTCTGCTACCTACCTGTCATCAGCAAATTTGGCAACCATCTCTTCATCCAAGTCATTTATGTAAATTGTAAACAGTTGAGGTCCCAGCACTGATCCCTGTGGCACACCACTCGTTACATCTTGCCAACCTGAAAAAGACCCATTTATACCTACTCTGCTTTCTGTTAGCCAGCCAATCTTCTATCCATACCAGTATGTTACACCCTACACTGAGCTTTTATTTTCTGCAATAACCTTTGACGTGGCACTTTATCAAATACCTTCTGGAAATCCAAATACAGTACCTCCACTGGTTCCCTTTAATCTGCAGCATCTGTTACTCCTCCAAAAGAACTCCAATAAATTGGTTAAACATGATTTCCTTTCACAAAACCATGTTGGCTCTACCTGATGATCTTGAGCTTATTCAAGAGCCCTGCTATAACTTCTTTAATGATAGAGATCATAGGAAAAATGTTAGAAGCAGTTAAGCTAACTGGCCTGTAGTTTCCTGCTCTCTGTCTCCCTCCTTTTTAAATCAGAGTTATGTTTGCTGTCTTCCAATCTAATGGGACCTTCCCTGAATCTAGGGAGTTTTGGAAAATTAAAAGCCTGCATCAACTATCTCACTGGACGCTTCTTTTAAGATCTCAGGATGAAGTCCATCAGGACCTGGGCTAGTCAGCCGCAGCTCCAACAATTTGCTCAGTCCCATTTCCCTGGTGACTAATTTTCCTGACTTCCTTCCCCACTTCCATATCCTGGTTTGTAGCTGCTTTTGGAATGTTACTTGTATCTTCTATGGTGAAAACTGATGCAAAATACCTGTTCAATTCATCTGCCATTTCTTCTTTCAATTATCAATTCCCCAGACTCACTTCCTATAGGATCAACACTCACTTTATTAACTCTTTTTTTAAAAATTGTAAAAGACTGTTACTACCTTTTTATATTTCTGGCTAGATTATAGTCTGTCCAATCTTCTGACTTAGTATTAAACTTAAAAAAAAAGCATATAATTGTACAATCTTTAACCTTTATAGTTAACCACAGATGGTGTGTCCATCCCTTGGACTTTTCTTACCCGTTGGGATGTATCTATTCTGTGCATTCTGAAATATTCCCTTAAATATTAGCCACTGTATCTCTATTGACCTATCCCTTAACCTAATTTGCAAATTGTCTTTAGCCAAATCAGCTTTCATGCCCTCATAATTGCCTTTATTTAAGTTTAAAAACATGGTCTCAGACCCACTCCTCTCTCCTGCAAAATTTTGGTTGCTGCTACCTTGGGGCACTTTCACTATGAGATTATTAATTACTCCCATCTCATTGCACAATACCAGGTATAGTATAACCTGCTCTCTGGTTGGCTCCAGAATATCCTGTTCTAAGAATCTCTCTCAAAACCATTTAATATACCCTTCATCTAGGCTATCATTGCCCATTTGACTTTTCTGGTCTATATGTAAATTAAAATCTCCCATGATTATCACCATACCTTTCTGACAAGCTCCAATTATTTCTTCCTTTATGCTCAACCCTACCATGTGGTTACTGTTAGGGGCCTGTGCACAACTCCCACAAGTGACTTGTTGCCTTTACCATTCCTTATCTCAACCCAAACCATTTCCACATCCTGGTTTTCTGAACTTGGGTCATCCCTCTCTATTGTGTTAATGCCATCATTAACTAACAGAGCCACCCCTGCACCTTTCCCTTGCTTCCTGTCCTTCCTAAATATCCTGTACCCAGGCAAAGAAACGTTACCCTGAACCAGTGGAATTCAAAGTGAGAAAACAAAAATAAAAATACCTGGAAAAACTCAGCAGGTCTGGCAGCATCTATGGAGAAGAACAGAGTTGACATTTGGAGTCCGTATGACTCTTCAACAGAACTAAGGAAAAATAGAAGAGAGGTGAAATATAAGCTAGTTTAAGGGGAGGTTGGGGGAGGGTAGAGCTGGATAGAGGGTCAGTGATAGGTCGAAATAACCAAAAGATGTCACAGACAAAAGGACAAAGAGGTGTTGAAGGTGGTGATATTATCTAAGGAATGTGCTAATTAAGGGTAGAAAGCAGGACGAGCAAGGTACAGATAGCCCTAGTGGGGGTGGGGTGGGGTGAAGGGAAGGGATCGAAATAGGCTAAAAGGTAGAGATAAAACAATGGATGGAGATACATTTAAAAATAATGGAAATAGGTGGGAAAAGAAAAATCTATATATACATTAAATTATTGGAAAAAAAAGAAAAAAAGTGGGGGGGGATCGGAAAGGGGTGGGGATCGGAAAGGGGTGGGGATGGAGGAGAGAGTTCATGATCTAAAATTGTTGAACTCAATATTCAGTCCGGAAGGCTGTAAAGTGCCAAGTTGGAAGATGAGGTGCTGTTCCTCCAGTTTGCGTTGAGCTTCACTGGAACAATGCAGCAGGCCAAGGACGGACATGTGGGCAAGAGAGCAGGGTGGAGTGTTGAAATGGCAAGCGACAGGGAGGTCTGGGTAATGCTTGCGGACAGACCGCAGGTGTTCTGCAAAGCGGTCACCCAGTCTGCGTTTGGTCTCTCCAATGTAGAGGAGACCACATTGGGAGCAACGAATGCAGTAGACTAAGTTGGGGGAAATGCAAGTGAAATGCTGCTTCACTTGAAAGGAGTGTTTGGGACCTTGAACGGTGAGGAGAGGGGAAGTAAAGGGGCAGGTGCTGCACCTTCTGCAGTTGCATGGGAACGTGCTGTGGGAGGGGGTTGAGGTGCAGGGGGTGATGGGGGGGTGGACCAGGATGTCCTGGAGGGAACGATCCCTACAGAATGCTGCGGGGGGGGGGGGGGGTGCGGTGGGGTGAAGGGAAGATGTGTTTGGTGGTGGCATCATGCTGGAGTTGGTGGAAATGGTGAAGAATGATCCTTTGAATGCAGAGGCTGGTGGAGTGATAAGTGAGGACAATGGGGACCCTATCATGTTTCTGGGAGGGAGAGGAACGTGTGAGGCTGGATGCAGAGGAGATGGGCCGGACACAGTTCAGGGCCCTATCAACCACCGTGGGTGGAAAACCTCGGTTAAGGAAGAAGGAAGACATGTCAGAGGAACTGTTTTTGAAAGTGGCATCATCAGAACAGATGCGACGGAGAGCTTTACTCACCTGATTTCCCTTTTGTACAACTAAGTGGGTACTTTGGTTGTTAACTGATAATTAGCAATTGAGCTCCTTGTGAGTTAATTGTTTCCTTCCCTAGCACAAATAGGTTCAGTGAGTGGGCAAAGATCTGGCAAGTGGAATATAATGTGGGCAAATGGGAAACTGTCCATTTTGGCAGGAAGAATGAAAAAGAAGCAGCTTATCTAAATGGTGAGAGATTCAGAGGGATCTGGGTGTCCTAGTGCATGAATCACAAAAGGTTAATATGCAGGTACAGCAGGTAATTAGGAGAGCTAATAGTGTTATCATTCATTGTGAGGGGAATTGTTTACAAAAGTAGGGAGGTTATACTTCAGTTGTACAGGGCATTGGTGAGACCACATTTGGAATATTGCATACAGTCCTGGTTGTCTTATTTAAGGAAGGATGTAAATGCATTGGAAGCAGTTCAGAGAAGGTTTACTAGGCTAATACTAGGAATGGGTGGGTTGTCGTATGAGGAAACGTTGAATTCAGTAATAATAAGACCAGCAAGTCTTATAGGTTTCTTATGAACTTAAGTTAAACTTTTATTAATAGAAGAAATGATTTTAGGCATATACATAGATCTACAAATTACTACTATGATAACTTCTAAATCGCCTAGTTAGTCTAACTCCCATTTACACTGTTAAGGAACTGAGAGAATGGGATGGAGTCCTTACAGGAAGCGGGATGTGAGGAGCTGTAGTCGAGGTAGCTGTGGGAGTCGATAGGCTTGTAATGGATATTGGTGGACAGACTATCATCAGAGATTGAGACAGAGAGGTTAAGGAAGGGAAGGGAAGTGTCCATGTGAAAATGATGGAGGGGTGGAAATAGGAAGCAAAATTAATATATTTTTCCAGGTCCAGACGAGAACACAAAGCAGCACCGGAGTAATCATCGATGTTTCGGAGAAAGAGTTGTGGGAGGGGGCCGGAGTAGGACTGGAACAAGAAATGTTCCACATACCCCATAAAGAGACAGGCATAGATGGGGCCCATGTGGGAATTCAAAGTGAGTTTCCTTAACTTCCGTTCTCTTTAGACAGCAACTGAGGTGTAGATGCTGAAGGCATTTAACACTGGTTATATCTTAGGATTCCTACCTTTACAAACAGCTTCCGCTCCTTTATACATATTTTCCCCTTGGAATGTACATTCCCATTGATTTACTATGTCTTTGGACTTTTCTGATAATAAAAATCTCTCATAGTACTAAGTTTTACCAGTAACCTTTGAGAAAAGTAAACACACTATTTCTAAACTTCGTCTGGCCAGGTGATACATTTCATTTCCTCTTTTGAAAACAATCTAGTCTGGTTTATTTAAAAATGCAAATGTTCCCTTGACACCTACATTTACCTACTTAACATTTCAAACCTAGCTGATCTTCTACCACATCACAGCCTTCAGACCAGCTGCCTTTAATCCAATTAAGTCACACACACACACACACACACACACACACACACACACACACACACACACACACACACACACACACAAACACAGATACCACTATTTTACAATAAATTCCTGTAACATTGTGAGAATTATTATATCTTCCCGACATCCCCCTACTTATTAAAACATGAGCCATTATAATTAAAAAGATGGTTTCATTTTTATGAACCCATTTATACTATCTCCTATCTTTATCTGTATGCTTACACAATTACATTATTGATGCATGCATTAACATAATATATATACAAATCCTACATATCAACAGAAATCATTTCAGTTCAGTGCCCAGGTTTTAAATGTCCAATTTTCCCTTTAAGCTTCAAACTCTTTATAATGCATCTGCAATTAGATTTTTCATCCTATTACATGTATAATCTGTAGATTAAATGGATGCAATAATAAACTCCATCTGAATATCCTTGCATTTCTGTCTCAAAATTTGCTCAGAAACTTTAAAAGATTGTGGCCTGTATAAACAATTGTTCTGACAAATTGTTTGCCACATAAATATCAAAATTCTTCAATGCTAGCACCAAACCCAAAGTCTCCTTCTAGATCGCTGAATATCTTCTCTGTTGTACATTCAATTTCTGTGAAAAATACCCTATTGGCTTTTCAATTCCATTGTCACCTTCCTGTAACAGTATGGCCCCGATGCCTATACCATTTGTGTCAACGGACAGTTTAAATTGCTTGGCTTAATTGGGTACTGCCAAAACTGGTGCTGTCATCAATACATTTTCAAACTTTCAAATGCCTCTGACACCCCTGTGTCCATTCAAACTTCTTGTTCTTTTTAAATATTTCAGTCAGTGGAGCAGCCACTTGGCTAAAATCTGGTGCAAATTTCCGATTTAAAAACCCACTTATGCCCAGAAATCTCAAAGCATCTTGTTTTGTTGTAGGCACTGGGAAATCCACGATAGCCTTGACTTTCACATCTCTCGGAGCCACCTTACCCTGTCCAATGGTGTGTCCTAGATATGTAACATGCGCTTTTGCAAATTCGCTTTTAGCCAAGTTCATCATCAAATTAGCTTCTTGTTATCCAGTAAATAATTCTTCCAGATGTTGTAAATGCTCCTCCCATGACTGATTGAAAACTATCAAGTCATCAATATAAACAGCACAATTGCTCAGATCTGCAATTACTTTGTTGGTCAGTCATTGAAATGCTGCATGTGCATCCTTCATACCAAACGGTATGACTTTAAACTAATATAGTCCATCTGGTATCACAAAAGCCGATATCTCCTTTGCTCTCTCCGATAATGGTATTTACCGATATCCTTTTAGCAAGTCAATTTTTGTGATAAATTTTGATTGTCCCACTGCCTGTGACATAGGATATGAATCCACTTCTGTCACCACATTCACCTTTCGATAGTCCACACAGTCTTTGTGTTCCATCGCTTTTGGTACCAGTACAATAGGTGAACTCCAGTTACTGCAACTAAACTAAATTATATCATTTTGAAGCATGAAGTCAATTTCTTTTTGTACTTGTGATAACGTTACCAGATTTAATCTATAAGGAAGTTGCCTCACCGAAGATGAAACTTCTCCAGACACATCACGTGTAGCTAAATCTATCTTTTCCAATAGCTTTTCCAAGTCCCTTTGATGCTTGTCTGGAAGGTAGCTCAATATTACATTTAAATTTTCAAGCACCCCCTCATTATCCAATTTGATTAAGAGGAAAATCAATTTCAGAATCCTGCATTTCTGCTTCTTTTTCATTATCTATCACCGAGAATACCACCTTTTGGTCCTCTTCCTTGTCAAAGTACTTTTTAAGCATATTTACATGAAACACCCTCTGCTTCTTCTAACTGGAGTATTTATTAAATAATTCACCACTCAATTTATTTTCAATCCTCTAGGCCCACTAAACCTTGCTTTTAATAACTGGTAACAGAACTAGCACTTTCTCCCCAGCAACAAAAATATGAGCTGTAGCCTTCCTGTCTGCTTTCACTTTCATCACTTGCTGTGATATCTTTAAATGTTCCCTGGCCAACTCACACGCTCTGTCCAACCTTTCTCTGAAGTTTGATACATAATCCAGGAGAGTAGTTTCTGATTCTTGACGCACCAATTTCTCAATTTCAGTGGTCCCCTTACCTCATGACCATAAACTAGTTCAAAGGAACTATAACCAGTCGATGTATTAGGACTGTCCCTAATAACAAATAACAAGACTGGAATTCCCCTATCCCAATCCTGTGGATAATGCTGACAATATGCTCTCATCATAGTTTTTAAAGTTTGATACCATCTTTCCAAAGCTCCTTGTGATTCCGGATGATAAGCTGTTGACTTAAACTATTTTATCCCCAAACTGTTCATTACTTCCTTAAACAGCTGTGACGTGAAATTTGACCCCTGATCTGATTGTATTTCTTTAGGTAAACCATATCTTGTAAACACATTTATTTAACTCTTCCACAATTTTCTTTGTTGTAATATTTCTCAAACTTATCACTTCAGGAAACCTGGTAGACACAGTCATTATTGTCAGTAAGTACTGATTTCCCCTTTTAGTCTTAGGGAAAGGTCCTACGCAATCAATCATGACTCTAGCAAAAGGTTCTTCAAATGCTGGTATTGGAATTAAAGGTGTCAGTTTAATTAATGTTTGTGGTTTTCCTATCACCCGACATGTGTGACATGTTCTACAGAGTTTGACTACATCCCTATGCAATGGAGACTGAAAGAAATTGTTTTTGTATCTACTCCTGCGTCATTATAATTTCTAAGTATCCCCCCCCATTGGAATTTCATGAGCTACTCTCAGAATCTCATTTCTATACCCAAACGGTAGTACAATCTGATGCACCTCCCTCCAGCTTTCATTTGCTGAAGCATAAAATGGCCTCCATTTTCTCATTAAAATATTACCTTTAAGGTAATAACATCCTGGAATATATTTTGCCTCTGTTTCTGAGTAAGCTTTCTGATATAAACGTTTTATTTGCAAACCTTTTTTCTGTAACTCCACTAACTTCCTTGGGTTAAACACTTTAGCTGAATGGTCTTCCAGTCTTTCTTCCTGAACAATGTTATCAAACACAATGTCAGCTAATTGGATTTCCACACCTTTTCCCTGCTTTTGAACATCCTGTCCTTCTTGTTTCAACCTATGAGCTTGTGATCTCATTATCACACAATCTAGAAACGATCCAGATCCCTCTGCAACTATTCTGTTGAAAACACATCTATAGGCTGCTCAACTATCATAGGCATCACCCACATTTGTGATCCAGCTATATCATTACTTAGAATATATTGAACCCCTGCAGTGAGCAATTTTTCCACTACTCCAACAATCACCTCACCAGTTTTCCACTTACTCTTTAAATTTACCTTCCACAATGGAATATCATCCCCATGAACCCCATTTATTATCAGCTGTTCCTGCAATACTCCCTCTGAACAACAAATGTCATGATCCCACAACACTAAGGATTGATTAGCCCCTATGTCTCTTAAAATTTTAACATCTTTACCTACTCCACCCTGTACGCATGGAAAAACTTTCCCTTCACACACACACGGCAGAATTTTTCTCTTGTCAGGCAGGTACATGCCCGACCCAAGCGAGAATAAAATAGTGCACGATAACGTCGGCCGAGCGTCCTGACATCATTGCGCACTCTTGTGATATTTTGCTATGCGGTCATGTGCCCACCGACAATGAAGAGGCCTATTATGGCCCTTAATCAATTAATTAGATCTGATTTTTCGCTGCCTGTCCAACTGTTTGGTTGGCAGGTGGGCGAAAAGGCCAAGCAACTTTTGGATTTTTTATTAAACTTCATCCACAGGCAGGATGTAGTTTCCAACAGGAATTATAAATAAAATAAAAATATTTAAATCTCATTCATAACATGTCCTTGCTCATGTGACAGAACCACGAGGGGACACGTTTACCTTATATTTTAAACCTTAATTTGTACTGTTCCAAATCTTCAGCTCCCTGAGCCAACTCTTTACCTTCAGGGAGCTTGCAGTGTACACACTTGTGCGCTCACTCTCCCCCCGTCCCCACCCCAGCAGCACTCAGCGGTGCAGCGCGCGATTCACAATGACAAGCCGTTAATTGGCCAGCAAGTGTGAAATTGTGGTTGGGGCCTGATCGCAGGCAGCAGTCAGTTTTGTGACTGCTCCCAGACCTGCCTGCTGCACCCACCCAATAAGGGCAAAATTCAGCCCAAAACCTTTAACCGTTTCTGCAACCTGCTCCTCCAAATTCTCTTGAGTAAATTGTGAACACATTCCCACTTTACTATCACTGATTGTCCCTGTTTTATCTATACACAAACCACTGGTTTCTCCTGTGCCTGAACCTCAGAACCCACAGTACTTTTACTTCCAGAACTTCTCTGCACCTCTATAATTCCAACAGATTTTCCCTGCAATTTCCAGCATACAGGTTTCTTATGTCCAACTTCATTACATTGTAAACACCTCAATTTTCAAATGTTACTTCTACCCTTAGCACCTTCCTTTTTATTCTGAGAAAAAACTTCCTGGGAATTTCCAGCTATTCCTTCTCTTCCCTGACTACTCACCTTCCCACTTGCTATCCTTTTCTGATTCGAAAGGGTGATGATAAAAAGGTTTCGCTCTATAAACTAACTCATAATCATCAGCTATCTCTTACTGTTTCAACCCTCTGTTCCTCCACATGGTTTCTCACTATTGAAGGAATTGAATCTTTAAATTTTCAATTACTAGGGGACATAGATTTAAGGTGAGAGGAGAAAACTAAAGAGGAGATGTGCGGGGCAAGTTTTTTACGCAGAGGGTAGTGAGTGTCTGGAATTCACTGCCAGAGGAGGTGGTGGAAGCAGGTACGATAGTGGTGTTTAAGAGGCAGCTTGACAAGTACATGAATAGGATGGGAATAGAGGGATACGGACCCCGGAAGTGCAAAATGTTTTAGTTGACGGGCAATATGATCGGCGCAGGCTTGGAGGGCTGAAGGGCCTGTTCCTGTGCTGTACTTTTCTTTGTTCTTTGTAAATTCTTCCAAAAGAATTACTTCTCTAAGAACTGCATATGATATTTCTATCTTTAATGCCTGTATCCACCAGTCAAAATTACTTTGTTTTATTTACTCTTTCAAATTCAATATAAGTTTGCCCAGGCTGTTTTCTCATATATTCCTAAATTTCTGCCTGTGTGCCTCGGGAACCAACTCATATGCACTCAGAATAGCCTTTTATTTTACCACTGACCATAGTACACTGACCATTTCTTCTGACAGTGAAGCATAAACCTCAGGTGCTCTACCTGCCATCCTGTATTGTAACAACAATGTCTAGTTTTCTTGTGGCCATTTCACCTGTTTAGCTATCTTCTTAAGTGAAATAAAGAATGCTTCCACATCTCTTCCCTCAACCTTTGGTAGAGCTTGTATAAATTTAAACATCTACCCATTGGGTTTTAAGTTAAAGGTTTTGTTCTCATCAGAACTTTCCTCAGAATCTGACATCTCTTTTGTAACTTCCAGCCTTTTAAGCAATTATTCTCTTTCTCTTTCTTTCTCCCTTTCCTTTGCCTCTCTTTCTTTATCCTTCTCTCTTCCCTGGAATTCCAGTTTCATCTTCCTTTCTTTCCCCTGCCTTTCCAATTGCTCTCTTTGAAATGCCCTTTCTCTTTCCTTTTCTTTCTCTGCTCTTTCTCCTTCTGCTGCCTCTAGCTCAAGTTTTTCATTTCCAATTCTTTTTTGTTTTTGCTTTCCTCTAATTCAAGTTTTTTCAGTTCCTTCCTTCGCTTGTTCAAATTCAAGCTACTTCATTTCTAACTGAGGCCTCACCACCTCCAGCTGTGACTCACAAGTGTCAAGTATCACTTCATACAATAAATGCTGTGCTATACCTTCACCTATATCAGCTTTCTTCATCCCTGCAGATAACCCCAATTGTAAATTATCTGCCAATTCCAGTAACTTAACTTCATTTATCTTTTGTAAACCAGCCAAAGTTATAAATTCAACTCCCAGACAAGTCTGAGCAACTGCCAAAGCCATATTGCAGTCTCTTTTAAAAAAAAAAGCCTCACACCAACTCCTGAATTCAAAGTACTTCTCATACTCATAACCTTAAGCTTCACCAATTCCAAACCCATCAAGGAATTTCAAATATATCCCACAAAGAGCCCCCAACTATGTTATGGCACAACCGATGGTAAATGCTGAGCTGCTCAAAATCCCGAAGGGAAACTTGAAACAACTACCACAATTTGTTTTGCAATTTGTATAAATTTTGAGATGTGTGCCTTGAATTCAGTAATAATAAGACCACCAAGTCTTATCAGCTTCTTACAAAACTAAATTAAAACTTTATTAATAGAAAAAATGCTTTCAAATACATAGATCTACAAATTACTACTTTGATAATTTCTAAATCCCCCAATTAATCTAACTCCCAGTTACATTTTTGTTAAGGCAACAGTAAGTGAGAGATTTTAAAAGACCCAGGCAAAGAAACACGGGGAAGAAACTCCTGGACCCCGCTCGCCGACAGGTAAAATGATGTGTGGTGATGTCAGGCATGTGTCCTGATGTCACCACACGTCATTCTGATCTTCAGTTCAGCGGACACGTGGCTGAGTCAGCTGCACATTCACCGCACTGGCAAAGGCCTATTAAGGCCATTTAAAAACTAATTAAAGTAATTAATTGAGCTTAAGGTTGGCGGGGGGCAGACGAAGAGCCCAGGCGGCCTTTGCATTTATCATGAAACATCATCCACGGGTGGGATGAGGTTTTATGAAGGGTTTATAAATTAAATAAATGTTTTTATTAAAGTTCATTGACATGTCACACGAGGGGAAATGTCTTAAAATGTTTTTTTTCTTTTATGAAAATTTTTAAAGATCAGACTAATCTCCCTAAGGCAGCTGTGTTTCCTTAACTTCAGTTCTCTGTAGACAACAGCTTGAGGTGTAGATGCTGAAGGCTTTTTACACTTGTTAGATCTTAGAATGCCTCCCCTTACACACAGCTTTAGCTCCTTTATACATATTTTCCCCTTTGAATGCAAATTCCCATTGTTTCACTATGGCTTTGGACTTTACCTTTCTGATATTAAAAATCTCTCATAGTACTACCTTTTACCAGTAATCTTGGGGAAAAATAAACTCACTGATTCTATTCTTCACCTGGCTAGGTGACACATTTCACCCCTCCTTTGGAATCAATCTCACCTGGTTTATTTGAAAATGCAAATGTTCCCTTGACACCTATATTTACCTACTTAACATTTCAACCTAGCTTATTTTTTACCACATCACAGCCTTCAGACCAGTTGCCTTTAATCCAATTAAGTCTCCCACACAGACACAGATACCACAATTTTACAATAAATTCCAATAACTTTGAGAATTATTGTATCTTCCTGACACTGGATGGTGTCGAGCTTCTTGAGTGTTGTAGGAGCTGTTCTCATCCAGGCAAGTGGAGAGTATTCCATCGCACTCCTGGCCTTTACCTTGTAGATGGTGGACAGGCTTTGGGGAGTCAGGAGATGAATTACTCACCACATGATTCCTAGCCTCTGACCTGTTCTTGTAGCCACGGTATTTATATGGTTGGTCGTGTTCCGTTTCTGGTCAATGATAACCCCCAGGATGTTAATAGTGGGGGATTCAGTGATGGTAATGCCATTGAATGTCAAGGGGTGAAGGTTAGATTCTCTCTTGTTGAAGATTGTCATTACCTGACACTTATGTGGTGTGAATGTTACTTGCCACTTGTCAGCCCAAGCCTGGATGTTGTCCAGGTCTTGCTGCATTTGGACATGGACTGCTTCACTATCTGAGGAGTTGCGAATGGTGTTGAACATTGTGCAATCATCAGCGAACATCCCCACTTCTGGCCTTATGATGGAAGGACAGTCATTGATGAAGCAGCTGAAGATGGTTGGGCCGAGGACACTACCCTGAGGAACTCCTGCAGTGATGTCCTGGAGCTGAGATGACTGACCTCCAACAACCACAACCACCTTCCTTTGTGCTAGGTATGACTCCAACCAGCGGAGAGTTTTCCCCTGATTCCCATTGACTCCAGTTTTGCTAGGGCTCCTTGATGCCACACTCGGTCAAATGCTGCCTTGATGTCAAGGGCAGTCACTCTCACCTCACCCCGGGGGTCCAGCTCTTTTGTCCATGTTTGAACCAAGGTTGTAATGAGGCCAGGAGCTGAGTGGCCCTGGCGGAATCCAAACTGGGCGTCAGTGAGCAGGTTATTGCTAAGCAAGTGCCACTTGATAGCACTGTTGATGACCCCTTCCATTACTTTACTGATGTTTGAGAGTGGACTGATAGGATGGTAATTGGCTGAGTTGGATTTGTCCTGCTTTTTGTGTACAGGACATACCTGGGCAATTTTCCACATAGCCGGGTAGATGCCAGTGTCGTAGCTGTACTGGAACAGCTTGGCTCGGGGTGCAGTAAGTTCTGGAGCACAAGTCTTCAGTACTATTGCTGGAATATTGTCAGGGCCTTTGCAGTATCCAGTGCCTTCAGCCATTTCTTGATATCATGTGGAGTGAATCAAATTGGCTGAAGACTGGCATCTGTGATGTTGCGGACCTCTGGAGGAGGCCGAGATGGATCATCCACTGGGCACTTCTGGCTGAAGGTTGTTACCTTATTTTTGCACTGATGTGCTGGGCTCCTCCTTCATTGAGGATGGGGATATTTATGGAGCCTGCTCCTCCAGTGAGTTGTTTAATTGTCCACCACCATTTATGAATGGATGTGACAGGACTGCAGATCTTAGATCTGATCCGTTGGTTGTGGGATCGCTTAGCTCTGTCTATCACTTGCTACTTATGCTATTTGGTACGCATATAGTCCTGTGTTATAGCTTCACCAGGTTGACACCTTATTTTTAAGTATGCCTGGTGCTGCTCCTGGCATTCCCTTCTGCACTCTTCATTGAACCAGGGTTGATCACTTAGGTTGATGGTAATGGTAGAGTGGGGGATATGCTGGGCCATGAGGTTACAGATTGTGTTCGAGTACAATTCTGCTGCTGCTGATGGTCCACAGCGCCTCATGGATGCCCAGTCTTGAGTTGCTAGATCTGTTTGAAGTCTATCCCATTTAGCACGGTGGTAGTGCCACACAACATGATGGAGGGTATCCTCAATGTGATGAAAATTAAACCATTAACCAGGGAAGAGTGTCCACAAATATCCCCTTCCTCACAGGGAACCCAACACATTAGTGCAAAATATAACGTTAAAGCGTTTGCAATCATCTTCAGCCAGAATTGCTTAGTGGAGGATCCATCTTGGCCTCCTCCAAATGCCAGTCTTTAGCCAATTTGATTCACTCCATGATATCAAGTAACAGCTGTAGACACTAGATACTGCAAAGGCTATGGGTCCTGACAATATTCCGGAAGTAGCACTGAAAATTTGTCCTCCAGAAGTAGCCACACCACTAGCCAAGCTGTTCCAGTACATCTACAACACTGGCATCTACCAGACCAATGTGGAAAATTGCCCAGGAATGTCATGCCCACATAAAGCAGTTCACTTAGTCAGTCCACTGATGTAAACAATTAGTCCTTCTACCATCTAGAAGGACAAAGGCAGCAGATACCTGCAAGTTCCCCTCCAAGTCACTCACCATCCTGACTTGAAAATATATCACCGTTCCTTCACTGTCGCTGGGTCAAAATCCTGGAGCTCCCTCCCTAACAGCACTGTGGGTGTACCTACACCACATGGACTGCAGAGGTTCAAGGTGGCCATGCACTTCGAGAGTAATTTGGGATGCACAATAAATGCTGATCTTGCCAGGGCTCCCACATTCCAATAATGATTTTCTAAAAACACTGCCTTGCTTACCTCAGTGTGTAAGCTTATGACGCAGTCCTTGAGGAAGGAGTCCTGCAAATACCTACAGACACATGCACTTTTTCTCTGTTTACTGTTTCCCTATCCCAATAAGCGTGTCATTAAATCCTCCTTTAACAAACATTTCTGCTCACTCCCTGGTTTTTTTTTCTTTCTTATCACACATGTGCTGTCTGAGAGTGGACCAAATTCATTCAGTTTGAATGTAAGTATGTTCTCTGAGCATTATTTTTTTGTCCATTTTTTTTTTCAACATCAGTGATTTGTGATTTGCTTTTGGAAGATATTTCTTGATTTGTGCAAGTTAAGTGCAGGGAAGGAGAGATAAGATCAGCAACAAATGGATATGTAACCTTCCTATTCAGGGACATGGTGCCATTGCACTTTATGGTATATACTGCTGCTGGACTACTGGCTTTTTGTCTTCCAAGGAGGAAACAGGACTAGGTTGGGGGACTGGATTGCACTAATAATCCAGAAAATGCAAGTTCGAATCCCACCAGGGTAGTTTGAGAACTTGAATTAAGTTTAAAAAATAATTGGCAATAAAAAGATGGTTTCAGTAAAAGTAACCATGAAGCTGTTGGAAGAAAAGCAATGTCCATGGGAGTTGGAAACCTGCGGCCCTTAACCAGCCTGGTCCATGAGTGACTCAAGTTGTATACGTGATTGATTCTTAATTTCTTTCTGGAATACAACTGACTTTCTCGAGTGTGATTGGCTCCAAGCCACCTCATACATATTGGAAACTCCCGCATTATTGCAAGCTTGGCTGAGTTGATGTTTGTGCATTTAGTTATTCTGCCATTGCTAGGATGTGTTTTGTTTTCAGCGCTGATTATTGGTTCTGATTTACAGAGAATACAGATGGAAAAGCAACATAACATTCCACAATAATTACACTGTCTCATACCGTGAATATAAGCGCTACCATTTCTGCCCTGAACGGTCGGCTGGTAGTGAGAGTGATGAGATTGTCTTGCCCAACGTGCTTGCCCTGGTAGGTACATGCTTTATATCAGTTCTCTAATACAAGTAAGTGTTAAGTTGAATACATTATAAGGCTGTACTGGTCCTGAGTGTCTGATGACCTGCTAAATATTAGTGACTTAGCTTTTACAGAGATGTATGATGACTTAGGCCAGATGTCCTCTTTCTATTCTGTAGGTTCGAACTGGCTTGTGCTGGTGTTTATCCAAAGTTTCCTCCCAGCTAATTATCTTTTCTCCCCATTCCCTTCTCCCTCATGTTTGCATTTAGCCTCCTGCTAATGCAATGACATTCTCTGCTTCAACTATTCCATGTGGCAGACAATTTGACATTCTTTCAACTCTGAAGGAAATTTGTCCTAATTCCTTTATTTGATGTTAGTGATTACTTTATATCTACTCCTCTTGTTCATGATTCGCCCCACAAGTGAAAAGTTTCCCACATTTTTTTTATTAATTCATGGGATGTGGGCTTCACTGGCTGGGCCAGCATTTATTTCACATCCCTAATTGCCCCTTGAGAAGGTGGTGGTGAGCTGCCTTCTTGAACCGCTGCAGTCCATGTGGTGTAGGTACACCCACAGTGCTGTTAGGGAGGGAGTTCCAGGATTGTGACCCAGCGACAGTGAAGGAACGGCGATATATTTCCAAGTCAGGATGGTGAGTGACTTGGAGGGGAACTTCCAGGTGGTGGTGTTCCCATCTATCTGCTGCCCTTGTCCTTCTAGATGTTAGCAGACTTAGGTTTGGAAGGTGCTGTCGAAGGAGCCTTGGTGAGTTTCTGCAGTGTATCTTGTAGATGGTACACACTGCTGCTACTGTGCGTCCGTGGTGGAGGGAGTGAATGTTTGTGGATGTGGTGCCAATCAAGTGGGCTGCTTTGTCCTGGATGGTGTCCAGGACAAAGTTATGAAGAGAGGCTAGACAGCCTTGGGTTGTTTTCGCTGAAGCAGAGAAGACTGAGGGGCGACCTGATCGAGGTGTACAAGATTATGAGCGGCATGGGCAGGGTGGATAGGGAGCAGCTGTTCCCCTTAGTTGAAGGGTCAGTCTCAAGGGGACATAAGTTCAAGGTGAGGGGCAGAAGGTTTAGGGGGGATGTGAGGAAAAGCTTTTTTACCCAGAGGGTGGTGAGGGTCTGGAATGTGCTGCCTGGGAGGGTGGTGGAGGCGGGTTGCCTCACATCCTTTAAAAAGTAGCTGGATGAGCACTTGGCACATCATAGCATACAAGGCTATGGGCCAAGTGTTGGTAAATGGGATTAGGTAGGTAGGTCAGGTGTTTCTCACGTGTCGGTGCAGATTCGATGGCCGAAGGGCCTGTTCTGCACGTGTGATTCTGTCGAGCTTCTTGAGTGTTGTGGGAGCTGCACTCATCCAGGCAAGTGGGGAGTATTCCAACACTCTCCTGCCTTGTGCCTTGTAGATGGTGAAAAGGCTTTGAGGAGTCAGGAGCTGAGTTACTCACCACAGGATTCCGAGCCTCTGACATGTTCTTGTAGCTACAGAATTCATATGGCTAGTCCAGTTCAGTTTCTGGTCAATGGTAACCCCCAGGATGTTGATAGTGGGGGATTCAGCGATGGTAATGCCATTGAACTTCAAGGGGCGATGGTTAGATTCTCTCTTGTTGGAGATGGGCATTGCCTGACACTTGTGTAGCATGAATCTTATTTGCCACTTGTCAGCCCAAGCCTGGATATTGTCCAGGTCTTGCTGCATTTGGACATGGACTGCTTCAGTATCTGAGGAGTTGTGAATGATGCTGAACATTGTACAATCATCAGTGAACATCCCCACTTCTGACCTTATGATGGAAGGAAGGTCATTGATGAAGCAGCTGAAGATGGTTGGGCTGAGGACACTACCCTGAGGAACTCCTGCAGTGATGTCCTGGAGCTGAGATGACTGACCTCCAACAACGACAACCATCTTCCTTTGTGCGCGGTATGACTCCAACCAGCGGAGAGTTTTCTCCCTGATTCCCACTGACTCCAGTTTTGCTAGGGCTCCTTGATGCCACACTCGGTCAAATGCTGCCTTGATGTCAAGGGCAGTCATTCTCACCTCACCTCAGGAGTCCAACTCTTTTGGCCATGTTTAAACCAACACTGTCATGAGGTCAGAAGCTGAGTGGCCTTGGTGGAACCCAAAGTGGTCAGTGAGCAGGGTATTGCTAAGCAAGTGCTGCTTGAAAGCATTGTCGATGACCCCTTCCATTACTGATGGAGAGTAGACTGATGGGGCAGTAATTGGCTGGGTTGGATTTGTCCTGCGTTTTGTGTACAGGATATACCTGGGCAATTTTCCACATAGCCGGGTAGATGCCAGTGTTGTAGCTGTACTGGAACAGCTTGGCTAGGGGCACGGCAAGTTCTGGAGCACAAGTCTTCAGTACTATTGCCGGAATATTGTCAGGGCCCATAGCCTTTGCAGTATCCAGTGTCTTCAGCTGTTTCTTGATATCGTGTGGAGTAAATTTAATTGGCTGAAGACTGGCATCTGTGATGCTGGGGACCTCCGGAGGAGGCTGAGTTGGATCATCCAGTGGGCACTTCTGGTTGAAGATTGTAGCAAATGCTTCAGCCTTATCTTTTGCACTGATGTGCTGGGCTGCTCCATCATTGAGGATGGGGATATTTATGGAGCCTCTTCCTCCAGTGAGTTATTTAATTGTCCACAACCATTCACGACTGGATGTGGCAGGACTGCAGAGCTTAGATCTGATCTATCGGTTATGGGATTGCTTAGCTCTGTCTATCACTTGCTGCTTATGTACAATAACCCAGTAAGTACAAGTAGTCCTGTGTTATAGCTTCACCAGGTTGACACCTGATTTTGAAGTATGTCTGGTGCTGCTCCTGGTATGCCCTCCTGCACTCTTCATTGAACCAGGGTTGATCCCCTGGCTTGATGGTAATGGTAGATTAGGGGATATGCTGGGCCATGAGGTTACAGATTGTGTTCAAGTACAATTCTGCTGCTGCTGATGGCCCACAGCGCCTCATGGATGCCCAGTCTTGAGTTGCTAGATCTGTTTGAAGTCTATCCCATTTAGTACGGTGGTAGTGCCACACAACACAATGGAGGGTATCCTCAATGTGAAGGTGGGACTTATCTCTACAAGGACAGTGTGGAGGTCACTCCTACCGATACTGTCATGGACAGATGCATCTGCGACAGGCAGGTTGCTGAGGATGAGGTCAAGTATGTTTTTCCCTCTTGTTGGTTCCCTCACCACCTGCTGCAGACCCAGTCTAGCAGCTATGTCCTTTAGGACTCGGCCAGCTCGGTCAGTAGTGGTGCCACTGAACCACTCTTGGTGATGGACATTGGAGTCCCCCACCCAGAGTACATTCTGCACCCTCAGTGCTTCCTCCAAGTGATGTTCAACATGGAGGAGCACTGATTCATCAACTGAGGGAGGGCGGTATGTGGTAATCAGCAGGAGGTTTCCTTGTCCATGTTTGACCTGATGCCATGAGACTTCATGGGATCCGGAGTCGATGTTGAGGACTCCCAGAGCAACTCCCTCCTGACTGTTTACCACTGTGCCACCACCTCTGCTGGGTCTGTCCTGCCGGTGGGACAGGAGATACCCAGGGATGGTGATGGTGGAGTCTGGGACGTTATCTGTAAAGTATGATTACGTGAAGATGTTGACTAGTCTGTGAGATGCTCTCTCTAGCCCCCAGATGTAAGGAGGGCATTACAGGGTCAACAAGGCTGCATTGTTGTTTCCGGAGCCTAGGGGAATGCCGGGTGGTCCGTCCAGTTTCATTCCTTTTTATTGACTTTTTGATGGTTTGATCCAACTGAGGGAGCCAGATGGGTTTTTCTGACAGTCAACACCATTAGACTTTTAGTTCCTGACTTTTATTGCCATTTGCCGTGGTGGGATTTGGATTTGAACCCGGTTCCCCAGAGCATTACCCTGGGTCTCTGGATTATTAATCTAGTGACAGTGCCTCCCCGAGTTTGGAAGGGTCCTCTATTAGAAGACATGCCTGAACAATCGTAGGAGGGTAAGTAAGTAACATTTGGTCCGATCTGGGTTGGAAATAGAGATCCTGACCCAGATTAGAAGTACAAATAAGGAGCAAGATTAGGCCATTCAGCCCCTTGAGCTATTGATAAGATCAAGGGGGGTCTGATTGTGGCCTCAACTTTCCTGTCTACCCCCGATGACCTTTGACTCCCTTGTCGATCAAGAATCTATCTAACTGAGCCTTAAAAATATTCAATGACCCTGCCTCAACTGGGGAAGAAAATTCCACAGACTGACCAATCCTCTGAGAAAAAAATTCTCATCTCCATCTTAAATGGGAGACCCCTTATTTTTAAACTGTGTCCCATTGTTCTAGTCTCTCCTACAGGGTGAAAGATCCTTTCAGCATCCACCCTGTCAAGCCCCCTCAGGATCTTATATGTTTCAATAAATTCACCTTTCAATCTTCTAAACTCCAATGGATACAGGCCCAGCCTCTCCAACGTTTCCTCATAAGATAAGTGCCTCATTCCAAGAATCAGTTGAGTGAACCCTCTCTTAACTGCTTCTTACATCCTTTCTTAAGTAAGGAGACCAAAACTTTACACGGTACTCCAGATTTGGCCTCACCAATACCCTGTATGATTGTAGTAAAATATCTACTTTTATATTCTATTCCTCTTGAATAAATGCCAACACCCCATTTGTCTTCCTAATCACTTTCTGTACCTTCATACTAACTTCCTGTGATTCATGTACCAGGACACCTAGTGTTAACGTTGGAATTATGCTACAATGGAATGTGTGCTTCAGTTTGTAATCGAGAGCAACTGCCACCAGTTGGGGAAATATCAGGGAATAATCAGGGTGTAGGAGTGGGTGTGCAGTGCCTGTACTCTGTCGTCTTGTGAATAAACCCAGACTAAGGAAAAGACTGGCTCCAGAATCATCCTTTCCTCATGTAAAGAGTGAGTTTCACCTGGTGCAAAGGATAAACATCGAGCTCCGCTGATTGAAATTTGAATAAGGAGTTTTTCTGTCTGTACCTTCTGAAAAAATTAAACCTACTATTTCTGTAACCTCTGGTGCAAATGGCTGAGTCCTGATGCAAATTCTGCAGCTTTAATCCTGCACTGCTTGTTTTGGTGTCTGAACCGTATGAGCAGTGGAAAAATGAGGTGGAAATGGGGACATGGGTGACTTTGTTATCCCAGAAGAAGCGAGGTATAGCTTTGGCTTTGTGATTGAGGGAAAAGTAATATAGAAGTATTTTTGGAACTGGATGTGGCTGACTTGGGTACTGAAGAAGGATTAGCTCTTCTGTTGCAATTTATGGACGTTGTCTAAAATGTTTGATTCCTTAAGTAAGGCACAGCAGCCTGTTCTTCATCCTGAAATACATAGGGCAGAATTTCTCTGTCGGTGAGTTGGGGATGGGGCCCGCTCACCAATGGGAAAATGATGCAGGATGACGTTGGGAGGAACCCCCGACATCATCCTGCCCCATTGGAATATTCAGGAAGGCGGGGGAGACAGTGAGATCAGCTGTCTGCCCACTGACCTGTCAATGGCCAATTGAGGTCATTGACAGGATAATTAAAACAGTTAAAGGACCTGCCTGTCCAACCTTAAGGCTGATGGACAGGCCAGGAGCCCCAGTGGGATGAGGTTTCATGTCGGTTTTAAAAAAGTTTATTAAAGTTTTTGTGAAATTTATTAACATGTCCCATCCTGTGTGACATTGTCACATGAGGGAGACATGTAAATTATTTTTTTATTTATCTATTTTTAGCTGTCAGTGATTCCCCTGAGGCAGCACTTAGCCTCAGGGAGATGGGAGCTTTATCATGCGCATGTGTGACAGAGCGCACTCTGACAATTGGGGAATCCCCCACTCCCACCGCACAGGAAGCGCATAGCACTTCCTGCCAGGCGTCACACTGGGTGGGCCTTAATTGGCCCACCCACTTAAAATGGCTTCTCCGGCGGGGATCAGATCCCCGCCCACCCGACAGGCAGAAAATTTGGCCGATACTGTTCAGTGCACATCCTCTGCCGCAGTTCGCCAGTGATGGAGTGGGTGGATATAGATTCCAATTGTGAAGGAACCAGTCTAACAAACTCCTGTTTTCTGGTTGGTATGAAACTTCCAAATGTTGTAGCCACAGACGTAAGGATGGGTTTGAAAAAGAAAGAGTTTGTGATGTCCAGGAGATTGAGAATCACAACTGGCACAATTTCACTACAAATCTAACAGCTGTAGTGCTAAAAACGTAAACTTGAAAGATGGTCTTACTCCTGACAACGCTGTATCAATGCGAGTTTTCAGCCTGATTTTCTACTTTGGCTGTGCAGCAACTGACCTCGTGCTCGAGGCTTCTGAGCCTCTCAATTGGCCTTTCATTGGTCCGAGACCCGCTTGACTTAATCCACAGAGTTTTTTTTTTCTCACGTGAACCTCCTACACTTTTAGCCACAGGATGTCTGGCCTTTGTCTGTTATTGTTTACTTATTTTTGCAAATGATTGTGTGACTGCCTGCAGGTCACGAGGCATCTGTGTGTATGTAAAGTAATGAGAACCACAGCAAGCTCCTTCATCAGTAACACATTTTTAACAGTGAATCTCAGGCATTCTTTTCAGAAAATTTATACAGAAATTCTTAAGCAACTTGGATTTCTATAGTGCCTTTCACGACAGGGCATCTCAAAGAACTTTGCAGCCAATGAAGTGCTTTTGAAGTGTAGTCACTGTTGTGAAATGTGGGAGTCAATTTGAACTCAACAAGTCACATAAACTGTTATGAGATAAAAGCCAGATAATCTGTTTTAATGTTGCTTAAGGAACAAGTGTTAGCCAGAACCCTTGGAAGAACTCTCTCATGCTTTGATTTGAATAGTGCTACTGTGCGTTGTATTCACCTAAGAAGGAAGATGGGTCGGGTTTAACATCTGATTTGAAAAATGCCACCTCCAACACTGCAACACTCCCTCAGTCCCCCTCCAACAGCACTGAGCTCCCACTGTACTGCTCTGGAGTGGGACTTGAACCTGTGACCTCTTGCAACAGTGCTACCCAGTAAGCCACAGCTCCTGCCTGGAGCCTTGGTGATGGTGATAAGCCTATGAAGAGTCAGTATGTGGATCATTCATCCAAGCTCTGGCCTGCTCTTGTCACCATGGTGTTAATCTTTTTGCATCATTTTGGCTTCTTGTCCATGTTGACATCCAAGGTGTTGATGGCTGTTAGTTGTGCCATTTGGAGATGGTCTCTACTTAGCACAAATTTTATCTGCCATTGTCCAACCTAACATTGGACATTATCCAGGCCTTGTTCTAGTTCTGACACTAAAGTATCAGAATAGCGACTACGGCTGACCATTGGAACCCTCAGCAAGGACCAATGCTCCTGATTCAATGATGGGAGGAGGGCGAATGAGGGCACTAGCCTGAGGACTGATGTCCTCAGCTCTCAATTTTTTTCTCCCTTCCTCCGATAACTGCAGCTACAGGAGGGTTTTCTATGAACTTTCCCTGCATAGCCACTGGCCACAATTTTATGAAGATTATTTGGTGCCTAACTCTGCCATATTCAGAGCAGCTACCCTTGCCACTTTGCTAACATTTAGCTCTGCCCATGACTGGTGCAAGGCAGTGACAAGGTCTGGAATGGGCAATCCTGGCAGAACCCGTTGTGGGCAGTTGTTATTTGCTGCCAATATTCATGACTTGGTGATTATAGGAGCTTTGAAGTTACTTTTTTTCGCTCTTCAGTTATCCCAGAAATGTTTCAGAAAGATTATTTATCTGCAATCCCAGGAATCCCATTTCTGGATTCACCTGAAAGGATTTGAAAGTGTGTTTTTATAAACAAAGTGAATCCTCAAGGACAAAGCAAAGGAATAGATGGTCTGTCTGAGTGATGGCCAAGAAATTCAAGACTCCGAATTGAAACCGTTTTGATCTCACTGTGAAGGAGTGAGAGAGAGTCCAGTAAAGACACTGACAAGCATGTGAAATGAGGCATCTGAAAGGGCCTCATTAAAATGGAAAACTCAGAGCCTTCACTGAGGAAGAGATTAGATGTGCTGGAGGAGAGTTGTGAATTTTGTTTGAAGTAAGATTGATTCATTAATAGGAGAAATATGATGTGTTCTTTTTGTGACATTGTACTGATCTGATCAAATTGAATCTGAATAGAACTAGTGGCAAAGGTAAAAGCCTGAAATTCCCTGAGGAAGGGACTGACAACCTATGAGCAGTGATGGTATATTAGTTTTATGTTTTTAATATTTTTAATTTTCTTACAATGCTTATGATTTAATTCCAGGGTGCAGCCTTAATGGCTGAAGATTTGCCCTATGCTTTGAAACTTATCTTCAGCACTGCTTTGAAGACCTTTAATGAGACTCCATTTATTAAGAAGTCTGTGAAGGAGATCATGTGGGGATATGATGATCCACTTGTTGACTTTCTTAATAGAATATTTCCAGGCATTATCCCATTTAAAGGAAAGTTTGGTTTGTTCGTTGAAGTGAGTATTTTTTTTAAAGACTAAAAAGTAAATCAAAAATGAGTAAATGTTTACATTCTGGGCAAGTCCTGTCTAATGTGTAGCTTAATTTGGAGTTAACCCCTTCCCTGAGCCTTCTAGAAAAGACTAAAACTAATCCTATAAGCAGCTCAGGATTGGTCAAACATTAGCCTTATACATCAATTGAACCTGAAGAGTTGCCTTCCATTATTGTCTGGAGACACTTACTGTCACCACCCAGCTCACAGACTCTTCTTGATTTCCAAAAATCTATCTCCTGCTGCTTTCTTCCCCTCCACCTCCCCCACACCCCCAGCCTTGGCTGCTTCCCCAGCCTAAGTGCACCTCCCTCACCGGGGGCCTTATCAGAAACCACTTGGAAATCCTAATGATTTTATCTAATCCTTGACCAGATGTTCTTGTTACTGCTTCAGGTTGTCAAGTCCAGCACCTCACTTCTGAGACTGTCTTGTAATTCCCATAACCCTTATGCATTCTAAATGTTTTCTAACATTCCATCTACTTCCCTAAAGATTTCAATTCACACTGTATTTCCCAGGATTTGAAATTGAACCTTTTCTGTGTTTTGCTGAAAAGAGACACATATTGCTGAAGCTTTTCATCTTACACTCATCAGGACAAACTCAAGAATTCCAAATTTCAAAAGGAGCATCAATTATACTGCATGAGTAAAGAGTGCTGATTGGTTAGCAAGTCAACTCTGATTGGATGAGGCATTGCCATTGAGAATGCACCAGGGAAATTACAAACTGGGACTGGACAATATTACCAACATGTGTCTTTATAGTCAATTCCTTCTGTATATCTGAGGAACAGAACAAACTGAAGGAGATGTTGATATGACTCTGCAACAGGCAGATGGAATTCAATGCCAATAATTCAAGGATCTGCATTTTGGTTAAGAGATCAATCATTGTATTTTTGGGAAGGCTGTGGGCAATGGGAAGGAGATGAAGAAATTTAGGAGCCCATGAGACATTCAGGTAAAGCTATTTAAAGAAAAGCTAATTAGATTCTGGAGTTTGTGGCCTGAGGTTCAGAATATGAAAGTCAAAGCAGAGGGCAAGGCTGAGCTACTAAATGATTACTTTGCATTTCTCTCCACTAAAGTTGAGAACACTGGCAATGTTGTAGTGAAGGACAAAGTTTTTTTTAAATTTTATTCACATTTGGGTTGACTGTAACTGGCAAGGCCTACATTTGTTATCTAATCCTAATTTCCCATGAAGGTGATGTTGAGCTACCTTAGCTGGTGTAGAATAAACATAGATAAAGAAGTAGTACTTAAAGCTGATGGTCCCCAAAGTAGAAAGGTCACTCTGTCCAACTGGGTAGCAGCCTAGGATACCGAGAGAGGTAGAATGGAATTGATGCAGAGTCTGTGCACAATCTTACAACCTTCCTTGGATGAGAGTAATGTCAGAGGACTGGAGGATTGCAAGTGTTACCTCCCTGCTCAAAAAAACAGGGAAGAGGCATAAATCCAACAAGTACATGTTGATCACCCCATGGTGGAGAAGCTTTGGGACAATAATCTGAGCCAAGTATAACTGACAGATGTAAAAGCATGGGTTAATTAATGAAAGCCAGCACAGACATATTAGAGGCAAATCATATCTGTCTGACTTGATTGTGCTCTTTGATAAAGTAATTCTGAACGTTGATGAGGGCAGTGTGGTTTGTGAGAGTTTGCTATGTGCAAATTGATTGGCGTGCTCCCTGTATTACAGCATTGATTACAAAGTACCAGATTGGCTGTAAAGCACTTTGGGTTTTCCTGAGCTTGTGAAAGGTGCTGTATTGATCCATGTTTCTGTGCCTCTGTTCTCCAAGGTTCAGTAATATGATCACAACTCTTTTTGATGTATATTAATGAGCTAGACTTGGGTTTTCAAGGAATTATTTCAAAGTTTGCAGATGAGATGAAGCTTGGAAATGTAGTACAGAGTGAGAAGGATAGTAACAGACTTCAGGAAGACAGAGACAAGCTGGTAGAATAGCGAAATGAAATTTAGTGCAGAGAAGTATGAAATGATACATTTTGGTAGGAAGAATAAGAGAGGCAATATAAGCAAAATGGTATTTTAATGGGGGTGTAGGAGCAGAGAGATGTAGGGGTGTATGTAAACAAAGTCTTGAAGGTGGCAGGGCAAGTTGAAAAGGTTGTTAAAATATACAGGATCCTTGACTTTATTAATAGATGCATAAGAGTCCAAAAGCAAGGAGGTTAGGGTTATCCTTTATAAGAGACTGATTTGGCCTCAACTGGAGCATTGGAATAAAATTCTGGGCACTGCAATTCAGGAAGGATCTCACGGCCTCAGAGAAAGTATGAAATTGATTAACTAGAATTGAATCAAGAATGATGGACTTCAGTTATACAGAGAGACTGGAGAAGCTGGGATTGTTCTCTTTAGAGCAAAGAAGGTTAAGGGGAGATTCAATAGACAAATTCAAAGTTCTGAGGAGCTTTGATTAAGTTGATAGGAAGAAAATGTTTCCGGTGGCAAGAGGGCAGGTAACAGGGGACAAATTTTAAATAATGCAAAAAAGCCAGAGGGAAGTAATAATGCAGTTTGTGGTTTTGATGTGGAGTGCAATGTCTGAAAGGGTGGTGGAAAACAGAATCAAGAATAACTTTCAAAGGGTATTCGATAAATACTTGAAGTAATAATTTTTAGGGCTATGGGAAAAGAGCAGGAAAAGTGGAACTAATTAGATGGTGTTACAATCTTAGCGGAGACCAGTAACTTTAAAAAAAGAGTCGAACTCGCAGTTAGTAACTGAAAGAATTATGCCACCAGATTTCATATTTTAAACAAAGCACTTTTACTGTACAAGAGTTAATCAAAGTAAGTACTAATAAATTAACACTATATTTTGTGAACACTCATACTTTACACCTGAAAATGTCAACAGCACACTACCAGTTCGACTTTTATTGCCACCCAAGAGTTCCCCTGTACTTCCAGGCTCTTGAGGGGCCCTTCATCTCACCTGGGACCAAGCCAAGATGTGTCACAGCTCTCAAAAATTCACCCTGGAGAGAATTTCCCCCCCATTGTGCGGGGTGGGGGGTTTGGGCGGGAGCGGGTGCAGGTAGACGCACAGCTGATCGCCATCACAGTCAGCTGGGCATCGCCATTTTGCAAGGGTGGGCCAGTTAAGGCCTGCCCAGCATGATGCGCACCCAGTAGCGCTGAGCGCTCCCTGTGGGAGCAGCGGTGGGAGAGTAGGCTGATTCGGGGCCTGTGCTCTTTCGTGGATGTGTGTGAAAGAGCGCAGAAATCTCCCTGAGGCACAGAGGTACCTTAGGGAGATTAGTTTGATTTTAAAATTTTAATGAAGAAAAAAATTGTTAAGACATGCCCCCACATGTGACACTGTCACATGAGCTGGGACATGTCAATGAATTTTAATTTAAAAATTTATTTAATTTATAAACCTTTTATGAAACCTCATCTCACCCGTGGATGAGGTTTCATGAAAAATGCAAAGGCCGCCCGAGCTCTTCACCTGCTCCCAACCTTAAGATTGGATGGGCAGCTCAGTTCATGATCTTAACTGGAATCTAAATGGCCTTCATAGGCTTTTAACAGTTCGGTGGATGCGCAGCTCACTCCAGTGCGCGCTCACTGAACTGAGGATCTGAATGACACTCGGTGACATTGGGACGCACGCCCGACATCACAGCGTGTCATTTTACACATTGGCGAGCGGGACCCACCCCCTCCACACCAAACAGAAGATTCTGGCCTTTGATTCTCCTCAGTGTTCCCACTATTCTGAGCTATGACATTTTTTGGGGCCCTTTCACTCGCATCTGGCCAGACAAACCCTCCAACTCTCCTTCAACACCTCATGATTGTGACCACCCCACACAAGCATTGACCTCACTGCTTTCTTGCTTAGTGACTCCAAATCAGATTGGTTTCTGATAGCCCTTTGCTCCTGGTCTACAGCTCCTGGTCAATTCTCTCTCTGCCTATCACAAAGCTGTTCCCAGACTTCAACTGGCTGCCTCTGTGAGAAATCAAACAACTAAACCCAAAACCCAAAAAAACCTCTCTGTAATCTATCTCCACAGGAACATGGCATTCTCTGGATGTCCCAGATGGAGATTTAAATTAATTATCTCCAATTCCCAAACTTTCCCTTTGTTCTGGGAAATCATATGAATAATTTAAAGTCCTTATGAAGATAGCTATAGACACCCCATCTTTACCAGGACTCAGAAAGGGGACCACCCAATGTTTAGTGTTTTCCCACTTCCAACTCTGGCCTGATTAAATAAGCATAGGCCACACTTAAGTTATATTCCTAAAACATGTGAAATTAGATATTCACAGCAATAGTTCTTTCAGAGTGCCAGCACAGGCTTTATGGGCTGAATGTCTCATTCTGTGATCCTATGTAAATGGGGACCAACAGTCTGAATTACTTTCATAAGCTCTGTTCTCTGTTCTGTAGCCAATGTATTGCATCCACTGCAGTGCCCTTGTCTGCTCTTTTTGTTAGTACTTCAAATAATACAAGAAGGTTGGTCAAATAAGGCTTTTGGAAGAGGATTACGGCTGGGGTTGAAGATGGAGCCTCAGCATGAACTGGGTGAACTGAACGGCCAATTTCCATTTTGCAATTTCTAAGTAACTCTTTGAAGCCTGGACAATTGTATAGCTTTATATTGCATAAGATAATTGTATTTGATACTGACTTTTCTATTTCTTTACAGATGAACAACTCGAATGCTGGGTTATTCACGGTTTATACAGGAGTCAATAATATTGCTAAAGTTCATCTAGTAGACAACTGGAATGGTCTTAAAGAGGTTTGTGAATCAGGAAGTGTTATTTGCTCAGGCTAAATCTGTATCATTTTTGGCTACAGCAACTTTTCAATCATTTTACTATCCTGTCACATTAACCCTAACACACATCTCAATAAAACAAGTACCTTTTCTTTGAGCACATGAATTGATCCTGTGTGCTTCTCTTACTTTTTGCTTCTTTTAATCCATTTGAGTTGAAATCTAATATTACAATTAATTATTTTGACTAGTCTGTCCACTTGGTTCACCTTCAATCTCTTGATCTCCAGGAGATGCATTGCAAGTGTCATTTTTTTAAAAATTCATTCACGGGATGTGGGCTTCACTGGCTGGGCCAGCATTTATTGCTCATTCCTAGTTACTCTTGAGAAGGTGGGGGGTGAGCTGCCTTCTTGAACCGCTGCAGTCCATGTGGTGTAGGTACACCCACAGTGCTGTTAGGGAGGGAGTTCCAGGATTTTGACCCAGCGACAGTGAAGGAACGGTGATACATTTCCAAGTCAGGATGGTGAGTGACTTGGAGGGGAACTTCCAGGCGGTGGTGTTCCCATCTATCTGCTGCCCTTGTCCTTCTAGATGGTAGTGGGCATGGGTTTGGAAGGTGCTGTCTAAGGAGCCTTGGTGAATTCCTACAGAGCATCTTATAGATGGTACACACTGCTGCTACTGTGCATCGGTGGTGGATGTGATGCCAATCAAGTGGGCTGCTTTGTCCTGGACAGTGTCAAGCTTCTTGTGTTGTTGGAGCTGCACACATCCAGATAAGTGGGGAGTATTCCATCACACTCTTGACTTGTGCCTTGTAGATGGTGGACGGGTTTTGGAGAGTCAGGAGGTGAGTTACTCGCCACAGCATTCCTAGCTTCTGACCTGCTCTTGTAACCACAGTATTTGTAGGGTTAGTCCAGTTCAGTTTCTGGTCAATGGTAATCCCCAGGATGTTGATAGTGGGGGATTCAGTGATGGTAATGCCATTGAGCATCAAAGGGTGATGGTTGGATTCTCTCTTGTTGGAGATGGTCGTTGCCTGACACTTTTGTGTGGCGCGAATGTTACTTGCCACTTGTCAGCCCAAGCCTGGATATTGTCCAGGTCTTGCTGCATTTGGACATGAACTGCTTCAGTATCTGAGGAGTTGCGAATGGTGCTGAACATTGTGCAATCATCAGTGAACATCCCCACTTCTGACCTTATGATGGAAGGAAGGTCATTGATGAAGCAGCTGAAGATGGTTGGGCTGAGGACACTACCCTGAGGAACTCCTGCAGTGATATGCTGGAACTGAGATGACTCACCTCCAACAACAACTACAACCATCTTCCTTTTTGCCAGGTATGACTCCCAGGGCAACTCCCTCCCGACTGTATACCACTGTGGCACCACGTTTGCTGGGTCTGTCCTGCCGGTGGGACAGGACATAACCAGGGATGGTGATGGTGGAGTCTTGGAACATTATCTATAAGGTATGATTCCGTGAGGATGGCTATGTCAGGCTGTCGTTTGACTAGTCTGTGAGACAGCTCTCCCAATGTTGGCACCAGCCCCTAGATGTTAGTAAGGAGAACTTTGTAGGGTCGACAGGGCTGCGTTTGCCAGGAAAAGTGAGACACTTGAATTTTTGGTCACATTTCAACAAGGAGAATGCAAGATGGAGCCTTGAACCTGAAGCTGGAAGTTGCGGTGTAGTCTTTCATTCCTTGCCATTAGATGTTGCATAGAAATGTGTAAAACAAGCAAATTAGCCCAGAAAAAGGACAGGGTGTGTTTTTACCTGCATGAGATTGAATGAAATAATTTGCTTTAAAGTGTTCACTTTGTAAAACCTAACATAACATTTGTCAGTCACACTTTCCCATCTGTTCACTAAGATTGGTAAAGTGTACTTGTCAGTGACATAACTCAAACAGAATTGCGTTTGGATTATGATGCCCCAGGTTATGTATTTTTTATATGGGGATGTTCGGCAATCTGCACCCCTCCATCATTTTCACGTGGTCCATCTCTGACACTTCCCTTCCCTTCCTTGACCTCTCTGTCTCAATTTCTGGTAATAGACTGTCCACCAATATCCATTACAAGCCTACCGACTCCCACAGCTACCTCGACTACAGCTCCTCACACTCCGCTTCCTGTAAGGACTCCATCCCATTCTCTCAGTTCCTTCGCCTCCGTCGCATCTGTTCTGATGATGCTACCTTCAAAAACAGTTCCTCTGACATGTCCTCCTTCTTCCTTAACCGAGGTTTCCCATCCACGGTCGTTGACAGGGGCCTCAACCGTGTCCGGCCCATCTCCCACGCATCCGCCTTCACACCTTCTCCTCCCTCCCAGAAACATGATAGGGTCTCCCTTGTCCTCACTTATCACCCCACCAGCCTCCGCATTCAAAGGATCATCCTCTGCCATTTCTGCCAACTCCAGCATGATGCCACCACCAAACACTTCTTCCCTTCACCCCCCCAGCGGCATTCCGTAGGGATCGTTCCCTCTGGGACACCCTGGTCCACTCCTCCATCACCCCCTACTCCTCAACCCCTACCTATGGCACCTCCCTATGCCCACGCAAAAGATGCAACAGCTGCCCCTTCACTTCCTCTCTCCTCACCGTCCAAGGGCCCAAACATTCCTTTCAAGTGAAGCAGCATTTCACTTGCATTTCCCCCAACTTAGTCTACTGCATTCGTTGCTCCCAATGTGGTCTCCTCTACATTGGAGAGACCAAACGTAAACTGGGCGACCGCTTTGCAGAACACCTGCGGTCTGTCCGCAAGAATGACCCAAACCTCCCTGTCGCTTGCCATTTTAACACTCCACCCTGCTCTCTTGCCCACATGTCTGTGCTTGGCTTGCTGCATTGTTCCAGTGAAGCCCAACGCAAACTGGAGGAACAGCACCTCATCTTCCGACTAGGCACTTTACAGCCTTCCGGACTGAATATTGAGTTCAACAACTTTAGGTCATGAACTCCCTCCTCCATCCCCACCCCCTTTTCTGTTTCTTCCCCCTTCCTTTTGTTTTTTCCAATAATTTATATAGATTTTTCTTTTCCCACCTATTTCCATTATTTTTAAATCTTTTATGCCCTGCTAGTCTTTCCACCCCACCCCCACTAGAGCTGTACCTTGTGTGCCCTACCATCCATTCTAAATTAGCACATTCGTTTAGATAATATCACCACCTTCAACACCTCTTTGTTCTTTTGTCTGTGACATCTTTTGATTATCTGCTCCTATCACTGCTTGCTTGTCCCTACAACCACACCACCCCCTCCCGCACTTCTCTCCCCTCCCCACCAAAACCTTAAACCAGCTTATATTTTACCCCTCCTTATATTCACTCAGTTCTGTTGAAGGGTCATGAGGACTCGAAACGTCAACTCTTTTCTTCTCCGCCATTGCTGCCAGACCTGCTGAGTTTTTCCAGGTAATTCTGTTTTTGTTATGTATTTTAATATTGATTCTCAGGATATGGAATTTGCAAGACCAGGCATTTATTGTCCATTGTTTGTTGCCCTTGGGAATCTGGTGGTGTCGCCATTGAAGAGAGTGAATGTCTAAGATAGCGGCAGGACTATATCTTAGTTAAATAATGGAAAACATGTCTAAAACCCAACTGCTTCATAATTTCTACTGGCGATGGAGACAGAGTTATTTCAGCAGAAGGGGGCCATTTAGCCCATTCAGCCCATGTCTACTGTCGGTAGAGCAATCGAGTTGGTCCATTCCCTCGCTCTATCTCCATAATACTGCAAGTACAGGCCTGTACCACTAGCTGCATAAACAATTTTTCCTTGTATCCCTCACATCCCTTACCCAAAATCTTAAATTTGTCTTAAAAAGCAAAGCTGATACCAGTAAAAGTGATCACGTCTCTGTTGGATTGTCATAAAAACCCGACAGCTTTGCTAATGTCAAGGTTTATCAGATGGGTGGGCAATAAATGCCGTTCTGGTGAATTTTGTATTGAGTTCACAGACTTGACTATTTCAATGTTCCTCTGGTCAGACCACTGCAGACTTTAGCTCATAACTCTGCTGTCTGTCTCCTAAATTACAGTAAATCCTATTTATCTATCACCCATATGCTCACTGACTTCAATTGGTTCTCGGTTAAGCAACGTCTTGATTTTTAAAATTCTCATCCTTGGGTTTTCAGATCCCTCCGTGGCCCTGTCCTTCCTGTTAAATCTGTTAAACTCCAGCCCCACAACCCTCCCAGAAATCTGCCCCGTCCTAATTCTGACCACCCCAATCTTAATCATCCAACTTTGGTGGCAGTGCCTTTAGCTGCCTTGGCACTAAGCTTTGGAATCCCTCTAACTCACTTTCCTCCCTTAGGCTTTAAGGAATGGCTTATCTCTTTGACCAAGCTTTTGGTCATTTGATCTAATATCTCCTGACGTGGCTCGGTATCAAACCTGGTTTTATAATGCTCCTGTGAAGCACCTTGGGATGTTTTATTCCTGCAGCGGTTCAAGAAGGCAGCTCACCAACACTTTCTCAAGGGAAATTAGGGATGGACAATAAATGTTGGCCTAGTCAGCGAAGTCTACATCCCGTGAACAAATAAAGAAAAGTACTATATAAATATACGTTGTTGTTGTTGAATAATAGTTGCTCACCTTTCTTATCTTGCTGTGAGGTTGCATTTCTTTGCCACTCTCCAGACACATCAGCCTGCATTTCAAATAATAGCTAGAATTTCAGAACCATTTGGTGTTCCAGCAAAGCTTTCTGTATTATACCAGTAATGACACTGCAAAGGACTGTAAGATGCATTGGAATGTCTGACATTCCTGTATTGTCCCTTTCTTTGCCTGCCCCAGTTTTCCTCCTTGTGACTGCCCCCCTGCCCTCCCTTTCCCCACCCACTCTCTCCTCTCCCATGCCCCAGCATCTCTCACCCCCACACACACAGATTATAAGCAATCATCTTGTTTTTGTATTACTTGATTATGGTTGTGCAAACGTTTAGGAAATAGAGACAGTTTAAGTAAGTTATATTTGTATTTGTGGGTGTAAGGAATGAGTTTTAGCTTTAAAGTTTAAGTTTGATTATATTTCTGTATCTGTGTGTTCAAGGTCAAATAGAGTTTTAGTTTCACTTTAAAAAGGTGACTGTGTTTCTAACGAGGTTTCTTCTGGCTGTTGCAGCTAGGCTAAACAAACAGGAGTAGCAGAATTGGGCCGCTGCCGAGTAACAGGGGGCCTGAAGAAGCAGGTCCCTCCCACAGACACACACACAAAAACTAAAGAACAGCAGGTTTAAGTTCAATTTGAAGCCAGGACTCCGGAGAGACTAGACACTGAGAGAGGGAGCTGCAGATTTCCCAAAAAGTCCCAAGGCCAAAGGAGTGGGACAGAAACAGGGGAAAGTTCCAAGCAGACCTTCTAGTCAAAGGAAGGACAGGAACCTGGAAAGCTGTCCTGTTAATTGAAGTTAATAGTGAAGGGCAGAGAGAAAGGCTCCAAGCTTCAGATTTAAAGAGATAAAAGCTGCAGAAAGCAGATTTAGAGCGAGAACAGCTTGGTCCAAAGAGACAACTAAAGATCTGTGACTCTTTGCTATGGGCTTGTGAAGCAGTGATACAGCTGACAGCTGAGCTGGTGAGAGAGAGTGTGCGTGGAAGACAGCTTGAATGCATGTGGTGACTCAGGGGAGAGGAACATCAGAAGGGGAGTTTGAAACCCTCGTGGTGAACCATTCCAGAAGGTGTCTGAGAGAAAACCTCGGTTTGGGAGAAGATTCCAAGGTGAGGTCTTGGAGAGTGGAGATTGGAAACTCTCGTGTGAAAAACGGACTGCAGTGAAATCCTTTGGCTCATGGTGTAACAATCGCCAGGGAGTGGTGTGGGGGGGTGGTGGGCAGGGGGCGGGGGAGAGAGAGGAGTGGAGGAGAGACCCATAGTATCCGGTTCAGGTGGCATCTGTCACTTGGTTTCAGAGTTTGATGTGTCTGACAACACGGTGCCAAAGATTTACATAGAATGTGCACTTACTGTGGATATTAAAGTATAAGATAGCTTTTGTAACTTGTGTTATCCTTACAAACCTGTGTACATCTATAACGGTTAGTTGTGGGTGAAGGAGTATTGCAATAGAGTTCACCTTTTCTTGCTCATTAAATATTTTATTCATTTGTAAAACATTCATCAGCTGACTCCAGTGACTCTGTTCAGTAGCCACTCTCCACAAATCTAAACAAACGAATAAAAGTTAGGGTCTCTCAAGCTGGCTTCCATTCTGGAATCAAGCCTGTCCAGGGGTAATCTCAGCTGGGGATCATAACAAAGTGCAATGAAATAAAATATTACTGTTCAATACAAAAGTGAAATTATTTGGAAATTGGAAATAAAAACAGTATGATTGGCAGTGTTTATTGAGCTGGGTTGAATCATTTGCTTATTGGTACAGAATAGGAGATAAGACACTTTGCACTGATACAGTGATACAGGCCCTAATATTCGAGGCATGTTGAACTTAATACCATTTGATTTTATCCCTTTCTTTCTAAATCCAGGTGAACTATTGGCGTTCTGAGCAGTGCAACATGATAAATGGAACAGCAGGTGAAATGTGGCCTCCATTCATGACTCCTTCAGATGCATTAACTTTCTTCAGCCCAGACTCCTGCAGGTAGGAAACAATTACTGACTGATCTAAATCACAAAAATATGCAGGTTTCTTACAACAAGCTCTGTGGGATAAAACCAAATACAACTCGGCAACTGCAGGCTCGAGTAATGCGTGTGTTTGTTTGGAGAATTGCAGGCCAGAAATCAATGGAAAACCTATGTTGTGTTTCCATTTGGCTGAATCCTATTCAGAGAGACTGACCCTGCTGTTGTGCTGAAGATTGTTTGATTAAAGTTATTGCTGGTACAATCGGTATTTAAATAGCAAACCTGCTGCATTACAAAGCACCCACTGGATATCTGATACACTGTTATCTCAGACTACATGATATTTTATGATATATTTGTTGTGTCTGTTGACACTAATGTGTGGAGAGAATTTATAGTCGAAGAAACAAATTACATACCAAAAATAGAGGGTAATCAAGGGGTGAATAAGAGTGAGGAACCTTAGAGAAAATATTGGAGAAACTTAAGGAAGATGTTTCATTGTGGGCATCACCGACTAGGCCAGCATTTATTGCCCAGTCCTGATTGCCCTCGAGTCCATGTGGTGTAGGTACACCCACAGTGCTGTTAGGGAGGGAGTTCCAGGATTTTGACCCAGTGACAGTGAAGGAATGGTGATATATTTCCAAGTCAGGATGGTGAGTGACTTGGAGGGGAACTTCCAGGTGGTGGTGTTCCCATCTATCTGCTGCCCTTCTCCTTTGGTCATGGGTTTGGAAGGTGCTGTCGAAGGAACCTTGGTGAGTTGCTGCAGCGCATTGTGTTGCTGGTACACACACTGCTGCTACTGTGCGTCGGTGGAGGGAGTGAATGTTTCAGAGGCCAAGTAACTGAATATACTTAAATAGGAAATAGATAGATTTCTGGACTCTAAAAGCATGAAGGGGTATGTGGAGAGTGCAGGAATTGGGCGTTGAGAAAAAAGACTAGCCATGTTCATATTGAATGGCAGATCAGGCTTGGGGGGCTGAATAACCCACTCCTGCTGCTATTTTCTAAGTTTCTATAGGGCAGGATTTTTAGGTCAGTGTGTGGGCACCATTGATGGGCCTGGGAGTGTCCGGGGAACGGACCGCCAACCGCGATGGCCCCCCATCACGATTTCACTCTGGCTGGCCAATTAACGGCCAGTGTGGAGCGTGCACTGAAAAGCTCAGCGCTGCCAGGATGGGGGCAGGAAGAGGTGTTGACGCCAATGTGGGCGCAGAGGAGTGCCAAATGGAGCCTCCTTTGGCACTGCACCTCAGTCATATTGAAGAAGCTGCTTCGCCACCTATAAACCCAGGCAGCAGGATAGTGGCAGCTTCTGTGTCCCCTTCCTCCTTGGACTACCTCTTGGCCCTGCGCCCCTTGTGCCTGCGCCTGGCCTCCCACAGGTGGCTCCCCTGGAGGCTGAATGTGGACTCCTGGCCTCCTCCCCCTTCAAGCCCTCCCTTCCTCCTCAGAGGAGCTGCCTCCAGTGGAGAGTTCAGCTCCCATTCCCAGGCTAAGGGAAGGCTTCCAGAAACCTACAGGCCCAGTAAAGTTTCCTCACTGCAGGGAGCTGACCTGGAGGTTGAGTCCAGACCGAGCAGCTGGGATGTGTTTTGAAGTATCGCGGATCACACTGGTGAGTATCAGTAACTTTGAAAAACAAATACTGGACTGTGCAGACTCGCGACCCCACTGACCCTCTGATCCTGCGCGTGGATGAGGTTTATACAAATGTGTCCTACCCGCCTGCCCGCTGCACCCAAAGATCACACGGGCACCGAAAAATCTGCATCGATTGGTGAGTCAAGGGCCTTAAGTGGCCCGTGAATTAATGGCGGGTTCGCATCGGAGATCATTGCTCGCCCCTCCAATGAAATATCACGATGGCGCCCGGTGATGTCGGGACACTCGCCCAAGGTCACCGTGCCTTATTTTACACACGGACGTGCAGGGCCCTGCCTACCCCGCCCCCTCCCCCACCCCCATCCCCACGCCCTTCCCCCACCCCCTCCCCCACCCCTACCCCCACCCCCACACCCTTCCCCACCCCCACCCCCACCCTCCGTCCCCACGCCCACACCCACCCCACCCCCGCCCAGCCCCCACTCCCGCCCCCTCCCCCACCCCCACCCAGCCCCCACTCCCGCCCCCTCCCCCACCCCCACACCCACCCCCTGCCCCCTCCCCCACCCCACAACCATCCCTGCCCCCACCCCCCAGCCCCGCCCCCTCCCCCACCCCCACAACTATCCTCGCCCCCGCTCCCACCCCCACCCTCCACCCCTGCCCCCTCCCCCACACCCACCCCCACTCCCGTGTGCCAATGGGAAAATTCTGCCCCTGGGTTCGAATCCCACCACAGCAGATGGTGGAATTTGAATTCAATAAAAATCTGGAATTAAAAGTCTGATGATGACCATGAAACCATTGTCGATTGTTGTAAAAACCCATCTGGGACACTAATGTCCTTTAGGGAAGGAAATCTGCTGTCCTTACCTGGTCTGGCCAATGTGGTTGACTCTTAAATCCCCTCTGAACAAGGGCAATTAGGGATGGGCAATAAATGCTGGCCTAGCCAGTGACGCTCATATCGCATGACAGAATAAAAAATATCACTGAAAGCAAACATGCAGGTGCAGCCAACAGTTCAGGTAAATGGTGCATTGACCTTCATTGTGAGAGGACTCGAGTACAGGAGCAAGGATGTCTTACTGCAGCTGTACAGGGCCTTGGTGAGACCACACCTGGAGTATTGTGTGCTGTTTTGGTCTCCTTATCTAAGAAAGGACATACTTTCCATAGAGGGAGTGCAGCAAAGGTTCACCAGACTGATTCCTGGGATGGCAGGATTGTCATGTGAGGAGAGATTGGGTCGACTAGGCCTGTATTCACTGGAGTTTAGAAGAATGAGAGGGGATCTCATTGAAATGTATAAAATTCTGACGGATGGACAGACTGGATGCAGGGAGGATGTTTCCTCTGGCTGGGGGTCTAGAACAAGGGGTCACAATCTCAGGATACTGGGTAGACCATTTAGGACCGAGATGAGGAAAAACTTCTTCACTTAGAGGATGGTGAACCTGTGGAATTCTCTACCATAGAAGCTTGTGGAGGCCAAGTCCCTGAATATATTTAAGAAGGAAGTAGATAGATTTTTGGACACTAAAGGCATCAAGGGGTATGGGGAGAGAGCGAGAGTACGGCATTGAGATAGAGGATCAGCCAGGATCATATTGAATGGCAGAGCAGGCTCGAGGGGCCGAGTGGCCTACTCCTGCTCCTGGTTTATGGGCGGAATCTTTCCATCAGCATGTGGGGGTCAGGACCCGCACACCTTGGCCAAGCCTCCCAGTGTCACTGCGCGCCATCGCCATATTTTGGTGGGTGGGGGCGCAATGATGCCCGTTGTGCAAATGTCATTAATGATGCCACCACCAAACACATCTTCCCTTCACCCCCCTTATCGGCATTCTGTAGGGATCGCTCCCTCCGGGACACCCTGGTCCACTCCTCCATCACCCCCTACTCCTCAACCCCCTCCTATGGCACCACCCCATGCCCACGCAAAAGATGTAACACCTGCCCCTTCACTTCCTCTCTCCTCACTGTCCAAGGGCCCAAACACTCCTTTCAAGTGAAGCAGCATTTCACTTGCATTTCCCCCAACTTAGTCTACTGCATTCGTTGCTCCCAATGTGGTCTCCTCTACATTGGAGAGACCAAACGTAAACTGGGCGACCGCTTTGCAGAACACCTGAGGTCTGTCCGCAAGAATGACCCAAACCTCCCTGTCGCTTGCCATTTTAACACTCCACCCTGCTCTCTTGCCCACATGTCTGTCCTTGGCTTGCTGCATTGTTCCAGTGAAGCCCAACGCAAACTGGAGGAACAACACCTCATCTTCCGACTAGGCACCTTACAGCCTTCCGGTCTGAATATTGAATTCAACAACTTTAGGTCGTGAGCTCCCTCCCCCATCCCCACCCCCTTTCTGTTTCCCCCCTTTTTCCCCCAATAAATTATATAGATTTTTCTTTTCCCACCTATTTCCATTATTTTTAAATATTTTAAAATCTTTTATGCTCCCTCCACCCCCACTAGAGCTGTACCTTGAGTGCCCTACCATCCATTCTTAATTAGCACATTCGTTTAGATAATATCACCAACTTTAACACCTATGTGTTCTATTGTACCATTGTCGCTGACATCTTTTGATGATCTGCTTCTATCACTGCTTGTTTGTCCACACAACCACACCCCCCACCTCTGTCTCCCTCTATCTCTCCTCCCCCCACACACACACCTTAAACCAGCTTATATTTCAACTCTTTCTTGGACTCGAAATCAAGTTCTGTCGAAGGGTCATGAGGACTCGAAACGTCAACTCTTTTCTTCTCCGCCGATGCTGCCAGACCTGCTGAGTTTTTCCAGGTAATTCTGTTTTTGTTTTGGATTTCCAGCATCCACAGTTTTTGTTTTTATCTCATTAATTAACGGGCCACTTAAAGCAGGTGAGCCCGGTGCCTTCGTCAACAGGAAGGGCTTCCACTCCATGAACGTGCAGATAGTGTGTGACCACAGGATGCTGATTCTACAAGTCTGTGCAAGGTACCCAGGCAGCTCCCACCACACCTACATCCTCAGACACTCCCAGGTGCCGGGGCTCTTCAGTGCTCCAGCCCGGCTGGATGGATGGCTGCTGGGTGACAAGGGCTATCCCCTCAGAAGGTGGCTCATGACGCCTCTCCACCATCCAAGAACAGAGGCTGAGCAGCGGTACAATAGGAGCCTCCACAAGGGCTGTGATAGGGAGGATCATAGATCTTCTGAAGATGTGCTTCCGATGCCTGGACCATTCAGGGGGAGCACGACAATACCCCCCAGAGCGGGTATCACTGATTGTGGTTTCATGCTGTTTTCTCCACAATCTGGTACTGGCGAGGGGGGACCCACTGGAGGAAGAGGATCTTGAGGCAGCTCCACAGGCCACAGAGGATGAATCCAGTAGTGAGTCAGAAGAGGAGCAGAGTGAGGAGAACGCTGAGGTGTGGAGGTAGACTCCAGGAACCTCCAGGGAGGCAGGGACACCTTGATCCAACCCTCATTCAGCTCAGGCTGCCAGAGATCTGCTTCCACTCGCACCAGGGCTGCTGCCTCTATCCAGGATGTCTGAAATGACTGTCATGTGAACCCAAAGTCCACTCAGTGCCTGTGTAACAAAGCGTCCAGCCACTCATGTCCTGCATTACATACTGGAGTAGCCTGCACCAGAAAGACAAAAGGTGAAGTATATTCAGGCCATTACTACAAAAACAACATTTATCTCATTTTGACACACATCAAATGAACAGGAACTATATCAGGTGTTGAAGGTCACACCAGTAAACATATTAACAAAACATTACAGAACAGAAGATCACCCTTGACCAGTCTCTTGTGTTTATGGTGCTTTAAACTTACGTTTCCGAGCGCTGTGTCTTGGTGCTGCCCCTTCCCCTCACTGGCACCGACATTGGAGCCAGCCTGCTGACCCTGCTGTCCTGTTGGCCTTGATGACCTTGGCAGTCATCCTCTGGCCTGTGGAGTCTGTGCTGGCCCTGCCTGGGAGGGAGCTGCCAGTGCCACAGCTGGCATCTCCCCAGTCACCGCAGCCCATCAGATGCCACGGTCACTGGCAGAGGGTCTGCCATCATCTGGAGCGCCCTGAGAGGAGTCCACAGAGATGACAAGCAGCTCGAGTGCCAACGTGATGTCTCTGGTCCTCTCTGCTCACCATTGATGGACGGGCACCAAGCTGGCATACTGGGTGCCTCATCCATCTTCCACACGGACACTGACCACCTGAGGTCATTGCCTGTGTGAGAGCTGCAGGTCCCAGCGCAACACCAGGAACCCCTGATTCTGTCCCTGGAGCTGCCTCTCCATGAGAGTTGCCACTCTCTCAATGGAGGAGGAGTGCGCTCGGCCATGAGGGTCAACGCAGTGCTCATGCTCCGCATGGACTCCTCCACAACAGAGACCATGGCACACTGACCCTCATGGACCTTTGCCAGATCTTCCCACACATCCTGCTGGACATCCAACATCTGCCGCCTAATGGACGACTCCAGAAGGTCATCAACTGCCTTCGACCCAGCATCACCTTGGCCCCCAGCAGTCCTCCTACTGACGGCCTGGGCACTCTCTGCCTCCGCCTGCACCTCAAGCAAGCGTGACATGCCCTCAACAATGTGCATTGACATTCAAGCTGAACATCTAACACCCACCAAGGTGCTGGTATCTGCACTGGTTTTTAAAAAATTCATTCATGGGATGTGGGCTTCGCTGGCTGGGCCAGCATTTATTGCCCATCCCTAATTGCCCTTGAGAAGGTGGTGATGAGCTGCCTTCTTGAACCGCTGCAGTCCATGTGGTGTAGGTACACCCACAGTGCTGTTAGGAAGGGAGTTCCAGGATTTTGACCCAGTGACAGTGAAGGAACGGTGATATATTTCCTAGTCAGGATGGTGAGTGACTTGGAGGGGAACTTCCAGGTGGTGGTGTTCCCATCTATCTGCTGCCCTTGTCCTTCTAGGTGGTAGTGGTCATGGGTTTGGAAGATGCTGTCGAAGGAGCCTTGGTGAATTCCTGCAGTGCATCTTGTAGATGGTACACACTGCTGTCACTGTGCATCGATGGTGGAGGGAGTGAATGTTTGTGGATGTGCCAATCAAGCGGGGCTGCTTTGTCCTGGACGGTGTCCAGCTTCTTCAGTGTTGGAGCTGGACTCATTCAGGCAAGTGGCAAGTATTCCATCACATTCCTGACTTGTTCCTTGTAGATAGTGGACAGGCTTTGGGGAGTCAAGACGTCAGTTACTCGCTGCAGGATTCCTAGCCTCTAGCCTGCTGTTGTAGCCACAGTATTTATATGGCTAGTCCAGTTCAGTCTCTGGTCAATAGTAACCCCCAGGATGTTGATAGTTGGGAGATTCAGTGATGGTAATGCCATTGAACATCAAAGGGCGATGGTTGGATTCTCTCTTGTTGGAGATTGTCTGACAATTGTGTGGCACGAATGTTACTTGCCACTTGTCAGCCCAAGCCTGGATCTTGTCAGGTCTTGCTGCATTTGGACATGGACTGCTTCAGTATCTGAGGAGTTGAGAATGATGCTGAACATTGTGCAATCATCAGTGAACATCCCCACTTCTGACCTTATGATGGAAGGAAGGTCATTGTTGAAGCAGCTGAAGATGGTTGGGCCGAGGACACTACCCTGAGGAACTCCTGCAGTGATGTCCTGGAGTTGAGATGACTGACCTCCAACAACCACAACCACCTTCCTTTGTGCTAGGTATGACTCCAACCAGCAGAGAATTTTTTCCCTGATTCCCATTGACTCCAGTTTTGCTGGGGCTCCTTGATGCCACATTTGGTCAAATGCTGCCTTGATGTCAAGGGCAGTCACTCTCACCTCACTTCTGGAGTTCAGCTCTTTTGTCCATATTTGAACCAAGGCTATAATGAGGTCAGGAGCTGAGTGGCCCTGGCGGAACACAAACTGGGCAACGTGAGCAGGTTATTGCTAAGCAAGTGCTGCTTGATAGCACTTTTGATGACGCCTTCCATTACTTTACTGATGATGGAGAGTAGACTGATGGGATGGTAATTGGCTGAGTTCGATTTTGTCCTGCTCTTTATGTACAGGACACACCTGGACAATTTTGCGAATGCTTCAGCCTTATCATTTGCATGGATGTGCTGGTCATCTCCATCATTGAGGATGGGGATATTTGTGGAGCCTCCTCCTCCAATGAGTTGTTGAATTGTCCACCATCATTCACAACTGGATGTGGCAGGACTGCAGAGCTTAGATCTGATCCATTGGTTGTGGGATCGCTTAGCTCTGTCTATCGCTTGCTGCTTATGCTGTTTGGCACGCAAGTAGTCCTGTGTTATAGCTTCACCAGGTTGACATCTCATTTTTAGGTATGCCTGGTGCTGCTCCTGGCATGCCCTCCTGCACTCTTCATTGAACCAGGGTTGATCCCCTGGCTTGATGGTAATGGTAGAGTGGGGGATATGGGTTATGGGTTGTGTTTGAGTACAATTCTGCTGCTGCTGATGGCCCACAGTGCCTCATGGATGCCCAGTCTTGAGTTGCTAGATCTGTTTACAATCTATCCCAGTTAGCATGATGGTAGTGCCACACAACACGATGGAGGGTATCCTCAATGTGAAGGGGGACTTCATCTCCACGACTGTGCAGTGGTCACTCCTACCGATACTCTCATGGACAGATGCATTTGTGGCAGGCAGGTTGGTGAGGATGAGGTCAAGTATGTTTTTCCCTCTTGTTGGTTCCCTCACCACCTGCCGCAGACCCAGTCTAACAGCTATGTCCTTTAGGACTCGGCCAGCTCGGTCAGTAGTGGTGCTACCGAGCTTCACTTGGCGATGGAAATTGAAGTCCCCCACCCAGAGCACATTCTGCACCCTTGCCACCCTCAGTGCTTCCTCCAAGTGATGTTCAACATGGAGGAGCACTGATTCATCAGCTGAGGGAGGGCGGTGTGTGGTAATCAGCAGGAGGTTTCCTTTTCCATATAGGACTGAGATGAGGAGAAATTACTTCACTGAGAGGGTTGTGAATCTTTGGAATTCTCTACCTCCGAGAATTGTGGAAGCTCCCTTATTGAATATTTTTAAGGATACAATAGAGATATTTTTGCTTTCAAGGCATCAAAATATGGGGAGTGGATGAGAAAGTTGGGTGAGGCAGAAGAACAGCTGTCATTGTATTGAATGGTGGAGTGGGCTTGAGGGATTAGGGTCCTCCTCCTATTCCTATATTCTTACGTGTCTTTCAAGTTAAATAGTGCAGGGTGTGAGCAGAATTAGATGGGGAGTGAGAGAAGAGTGGGGTTTCACTTTGTGGATCGATTGGAGACAATTATTGGTGAAGACTTGATGGGCTAAATAAGCTATTTGTGTTGGATCTTTCTATACACCTTACCTTTGTTCTGTTGAGAGTTTGCTCAGGGCCATACCAACCTCCTGAGCGTAGAAAGAAATTTAGTAACAAAATTATTAAAATTTCTTTTTTATAAACAGAACATTGGAACTGGTGTTTCAGAAATCAGGCAGGACCTTTGGGTTACCTTCTTTCCGATACATTGCTCCGAAGACAATGTTTGCGAATGGGACAGTGTATCCCCCCAACGAAGGCTTCTGTCCCTGCAGGCAGTCCGGAGTGCTGAATGTGAGCACATGCAGACACAGTAAGTATCTGAGCTTCTTCACATGGGACAGAAATAGAAAAGCTTTTGATTTATTTGTCCTCATGAGATCTCAAAGTGCTTTACTTAGCAATGACTTAAATTTTGAAGCGAGTTCTCATTATGTCCAAGTGGACAAGAGTTTCAGGAGTTATGGAGGAAACTAAAGAGCAGGAACAAGGAGGTTTCTGTATTTGTTCATCACCCTTGAGAAGGTGGTGGTGAGCTGCCTTCTTGAACCGCTGCAGCCCATGATGGGGAGGCAGTGCATTGTCGCTGGACTAGTATAATGCGAGGACTCATGGTAATGCTCTGGGGACCTGGGTTCAAATCCCACCACAGCAGATGGAATTTGAATTCAATAAAAATCTGGACTTAAATGTCCAGTGATGACCATGAAACTATTGTTGATTGTTATAAAAACCCATCTGGTTCACTAATGCCCTAATGGGGAAAAAAATCTGTTGTCCTTACCTGGTCTGGCATACATGTGACTCCAAACCCACAGCAATGTGGTTGACTCTTAACTGACCTCTGAAATGGCCTAGCAACCCACTCAGTTGTATCAAACTGCTACAAAGACACAAAAAAGGAATGAAACCGAATGGACCACCTGGCATTGACCTAGGGACTGGTAACGACAGCAGCAAACTCAGCCCTGTCAACCCTGCAAAGTCCTTCTCACTAACATCTGGGGACTTGTGCCAAAATTGGGAGAGCTGTCTCATAGACTAGTCAAGCAACAGCCTGACATAGTCACCCTCATGGAATCATATCTAATGTCCCAGACTCCACCATCACCATGATATAAAAACAAAAAAACTGCGGATGCTGGAAATCCAAAACAAAAACAGAATTACCTGGAGAAACTCAGCAGGTCTGGCAGCATCGGCGGAGAAGAAAAGAGTTGACGTTTCGAGTCCTCATGACCCTTCAACAGAACTGAGTAAAAATAAGAGAGGGGTGAAATATAAGCTGGTTTAAGTTGGAGGCGGGGGGTGGGGGTGAGAGAAGTTGGCGGGGGGGTGGTGTGGTTGTAGGGACAAGCAAGCAGTGATAGGAGCAGATAATCAAAAGATGTCACAGACAAAAGAACAAAGAGGTGTTGAAGGTGATATTGTCTAAAAGAATGTGCTAAATAAAAATGGATAGCAGGACACACAAGGTACAGCTCTAGTGGGGGTGGGGTGGAAATACTAACAGGGCATAAAAGGTATAGATTTAAAAATAATGGAAATAGGTGGGAAAAGAAAAATCTATACAAATTATTGAAAAAAACAAAAGGAAGGGGGAAAAAACGAAAAGGGGGTGGGGATGGAGGAGGGAGTTCAAGATCTAAAATTGTTGAATTCAGTATTCAATCCGGAAGGCTGTAAAGTGCCTAGTCGGAAGATGAGCTTGCCATTTTAACACTCCACCCTGCTCTCTTGCCCACATGTCCGACCTTGGCTTGCTGCATTGTTCCAGTGAAGCTCAACGCAAACTGGAGGAACAGCACCTCATCTTCCGACTAGGCACTTTACAGCCTTCCGGACTGAATATTGAGTTCAACAATTTTAGATCTTGAACTCTCTCCTCCATCCCCACCCCCTATCCGTTTCTTCCCCCGTCCTTTTGTTTTTTCCAATAATTTATATAGATTTTTCTTTTCCAACCTATTTCCATTATTTTTAAATCTGTACCTTTTATGTCCTGTTAGTCTTATTCCACCCCACCCCCACTAGAGCTGTACCTTGTGTGTCCTGCCATCCATTCTTAATTAGCACATTCGTTTAGATAATATCACCTTCAACACCTCTTTGTTCTTTTGTCTGTGACATCTTTTGATTATCTGCTCCTATCATTGCTTGCTTGTCCCTACAACCTTTCTCCCCCCAACACCACCCCCCTCCCCCCCTCACAACCACCTTAAACCAGCTTATATTTCACCTCTCTCCTATTTTTACTTAGTTCTGTTGAAGGGTCATGAGGACTCGCAACGTCAACTTTGTTCTTCTCCGCCGATGCTGCCAGACCTACTGAGTTTTTCCAGGTAATTCTGTTTTTGTTTGGTCCACCATCACCATTCATGGGTGTCTCCTGTCCCGCCGGCAGGACAGACCCAGCAGAGGTGGGGGCAGAGTGGTATACAGTCAGGAGAGAGTTGCCCTGAGAGTCCTCAACATCGACTCCAGACCTCATGAAGTCTCATGGCATCAGGTCAAACATGGGCAAGGAAACCTCCTGCTGATTATCACACATCACCCTCCCTCAGCTGATGAATCAGTGCTCCTCCATGTTGAACATCACTTGGAGGAAGCACTGAGGGTGGCGAGGGTGCAGAATGTACTCTGGGTGGGGGACTTCAATGTCCATCACCAAGTGAGGCTCGGTAGCACCACTACTGACCGAGCTGGCCGAGTCCTAAAGGACATAGCTGTTAGACTGGGTCTGCGGCAGGTGGTGAGGGAACCAACAAGAGGGAAAAACATACTTGACCTCATCCTCACCAACCTGCCTGTTGCAGATGCATCTGTCCATGACAGTATCGGTAGGAGTGACCACCGCACAGTCATTGTGGAGACGAAGTCTCACCTTCACATTGAGGATACCCTCCATTGTGTTGTGTGGCACTACCACTGTGCTAAATGGGATAGATTTCAAACAGATCTAGCAGCTCAAGACTGGGCATCCATGAGGTGCTGTGGGCCATCAGCAGCAGCAGAATTGTACTTGAACACAATCTGTAACCTCATGGCCCAGCATATCCCCTAATCTACCATTACCATCAAGTCAGGGGATGAACCCTGGTTCAATGAAGAGTGCAGGAGGGCATGTCAGGAGCAGCACCAGGCATACCTAAAAATGAGATGTCAACCTGGTGAAGCTACAACACAGGACTACTTGCGTGCCAAACAGCATAAGCAGCAAGTGACAGACAGAGCTAAGCGATCCCATAACCAACCGATCAGATCTAAACTCTGCAGTCCTGCCACATCTAGTTGTGAATGGTGGTGGATAATTAAACAACTCACTGGAGGAGGAGGCTCCATAAATAGCTCTAGCCTATCCAGTCTCTCTTGATAACTAAAACACTGGAGCCCAGGGAGCAGCCTGGTGAATCTCCTCTGCACCCTCTCCAGTGCAATCGCATCCTTCCTATAATGTGGTGACTAGAACTGCACACAGTACTCCAGATGTGGCCTAACTAATGTTTTATACAGTTACAACATAACCTCCCTGGTCTTATATTCTATACCTCAGCTACTAAAGGCAAGTATCCCATGTGCCTACTTAACCACCTTACCTACCTGTGCTGCTGCCTTCAGGGATCTATGGACATGTGCACCAAGATCCCTCTGATCCTCTGTATTTTCCAGGGTCCTACCATTCATTGTGTATTCCCTTGCCATGTTAGTCCTCCCAAAATGCATCACCTCACACTTCTCAGGATTAAATTCCATTTTCCGCTGCTCTGCCCATCTTCCCAACCCACCTGTCTTGCTTGGTAATCTAAGGCTTTATTCCTCACTTTACCACCCCATCAATTTTCGTGTCATCTCCGAACTTACTGATCATACCTCCTATATTTACATCTAAATCAGCAAGGGTCCCAGCACCGATTCCTGCGATATACCACTTGTCACAGGCTTCTAATCCCAGAATCAGAATCACACAATGCAGAAGAGGCCCTTCAGCCCATCAACTCTACACCGACACATGAGAAACACCTGACCTACCTACCTAATCCCATTTACCAGCACTTGGCCTATAGCCTTGAATGTTATGACGTGCCAAGTGCTCATCCAGGTACTTTTTAAAGGATGTGAGGCAACCCGCCTCCACCACCCTCCCAGGCAGCGCATTCCAGACCGTCACCACCTTCTGGATAAAAAGTGTTTCCTCACATCCCCCCTAAACCTCCTGCCCCTCACCTTGAATTTATGGCCCCTTGTGACTGACCCTTCATCTAAGGGGAACAGCTGTTCCCTATCCACCCTGTCCATGCCCCTCATAATCTTGTACACCTCGATCAGGTCGCCCCTCAGTCTTCTCTGCTCCAATGAAAACAACCCAGGTCTATCCAAGCTCTCTTCATAACTTAAATGTTTCATCCCAGGCAACACCCTGATGAATCTCCAGTGCAATCACATTCTTCCTATAATGTGATGACCAGAACTGCACACAGTACTCCAGCTGTGGCCTCACCAAGGTTCTAAACAACTCCAACATGACCTCCCTACTTTTGTAATCTATGCCTTGATTGATAAAGGCAAGTGTCCCATATGCCTTTTTCACCACCCCACTAACATGCCCCTCCGCCTTCAGAGATCCATGGACGCACACACCAAGGTCCCTTTGTTCCTCAGAACTTCTTAGTGTCATGCCGTTCATTGAATACTTCCTTGTCAAATTACTCCTTCCAAAGTGTATCACCTCACACTTTTCAGGGTTAAACTCCATCTGCCACTTATCTGCCCATTTGACCATCCTGTCTCTATCTTCCTGTAGCACATGACACTCAACCTCACTGTTAACCACCTGGCCAATCTTTGTGTCATCCACAAACTTATTAATCCTACCCCCCCACATAGTCATCTATGTTGTTTATATCGCAAGAACAACCTTCGACCATCACCCTCTGCCTCCTGGTACTAAGCCTATTTTGGATCCAAACTGCCCTGGATCCCATGGGCTCTTACATTCTTGACCATTATCCCATGCATGATCTTGTCAAAAGCTTTACTGAAGTCCATGTCGACTACATAAACTGCACTACCCTCATCTACACAACTAGTCACCTCCTTGAAAAATTCAGTCAAGTTTGTTAGACATGACCTCACCCTGACAATGCCATGCTGACTATCTCTGATTAATCCCTCCTCTCCAAGTGGAGATTAATCCTGTCCCTCAGAATTTTTTCCAATAGTTTCCCTACCACTGTTGTTAGACTCACTGGCCTGTAATTACCCGGCTTATCCTGACTACCCTCCTGTAGCCAGAGAGGATTTGAAAATTAGTGTCAGAGCCCCTGCAATCTCCTCCCTTGCCTCACACAGCAGCCTAGGATACATCTCACCAGGGCCTGGGGATTTATCCACTTTTAAGCCTGCTAAAAATACTAATATCTCCTACCTTTCAGTGCTAATTTGTTCAAGTATATTATAGTCCCCCTCCCTGATTTCTACGCCTACATTGTCTTTCTCCATAATGAACACTGATGAAAAGTAATAACTTAAAACCTCACCTACGTCCTCCAGCTCCACGCACAGATAGCCACTTTGGTCCCTAATGGACCCTACTCTTTCCCTGGTTATTCTCTTGTGCCTTGGATTTTCCTTATCTTGCTCACCAGTGATTTTTCATGCTCCCTCTTCGCTCTATAATTACTTTTTAAAGTACCCTCTACATTTTCTATACTCCTCTAGGGCTTCTGCTGTCTTCAGCCCTCTGTAACTGCCATAAGCCTCCTTTTTTTCCCTTATCCAATCCCTTATACCCCTTGATATCCAGAGTTCCCTGGATCTGTTGGTCCAATCCCTTCATCTATACAGGAACATGTTGGCCCTGAACTCTCTCTATTTCCTTTATGAATGACTCCTACTGCTCTGATGGAGACTTTCCTACAAGTAGCTGCTCCCAGTCCACTTTGGCCAGGTCTTGTCTTATCATATTGAAATCAGCTTTCCCTCAATTCATGACCTTTATTTCCAGTCCATTTTGTCCTTTTCCATAACTACCTTAAATTTTAGAGTTATGGTCACTATCCCCGAAATGCTCCCCCACTGCCACTTTTACCACTTGCCCAGCTTCATTCCCTAAGATTGGGTCCAGTATCGCCCCTTCTCTTGTCGGACTTTCTACGTGCTGGCTCAAAAAGCTCTCCTGGGTGCACTTTAACAATTCCCCCTCTCTAAGCCTTTCACACTAAGGCTATCCCAATTAATACTGGGGAAGTTGAAATCCCCTATTACTATTACCCTATTATTTTGACACTTCTCTGAGATTTGCCTACATATCTGCTCCTCTATCTCCCCTGACTGTTTGGGGGCCTATAGTACACTCCCAGCAAAGTGATTGCCCCCTTTTTGTTTTTAAGTTCTACCCATATGGCCTCATTTGAGGAACTTTCTAAGATACCATCCCTCCTTACTGAGCTAATTGACTCCTTGATCAATAATGCAATGCCACCTCCTCTTTTACACCCCACCCTCCTGTCAGGCCTGAAGATTCTATGCCCTGGAATATTGAGCTGCCAATCCTGCCCTTCCCTCAACCATGTCTCTGTGATAGCAACAATATCATATTACCATGTGTTAATTAACACCCTCAATTCATCCGCCTGACCTGTAAGAGTCCTTGTGTTAAAATAGATACAATGCAGCCTTGCATTGTTCCCTTGTGCCTTAACAGGTCTGTATTTGCTCTGTTTTTGAGACTGACTTAGTTTCTCTTCTATATTTGGCTATGCGTCACCCCCTACTGTACCTCCACTATGTATCCCATACCCCTGCCAAATTAGCTTAAACACCCCACATCTTGGGGATTGTGCCAAAATTGGGAGAGCTGTCTCACAGACAAGTCAAACAACAGCCTGATACAGTCATCCTCAAAGCATCACACCTTACAGATAATGTCCCAGACTCCTCCATCACCATCCCTTGGTATGTCCTGTCCCACCAGCAGGACAGACCCAGCAGATGTCGGGGCACAGTGGTATACAGTCGGGAGGCAGTTGCCCTGGGAGTCCTCATCATCAAATCCAAACCCCACGAAGTCTCATGGCATCAGGTCAAACATGAGCAAGGAAACCTCCTGCTGATTACCACATACCGCCCTCCCTCAGCTGATGAATCAGTGCTCCTCCATGTTGAACATCACTTGGAGGAAGCACTGAGGGTGGCAAGGGTGCAGAATGTGCTCTGGGTGGGGGACTTCAATGTCCATCACCAAGAATGGCTCGGTAGCTCCACTACTGAGCGAGCTGGCTGAGTCCTAAAGGACGTAGCTGTTAGACTGGGTCTGCAGCAGGTGGTGAGGGAACCAACAAGAGGGAAAAACATACTTGACCTCATCCTCACCAACCTGCCTGTCGCAGATGCATCTGTCCATGACAGTATCGGTAGGAGTGACCACCACTCCTTTGAAGAGATGAAGTCTCACCTTCACATTGAGGACACTGTCCATCATGTTGTGTGGCACTACCACTGTGCTAAATGGGGTAGATTTCAAACAGATCTAGCAACGCAAGACTGTGAATGCATGAGGCGCTGTGGGCCATCAGCAGCAGCAGAATTGTACTCAAACACAATCTGTAACCTCATGGCCCAGCATATCCCCCACTCTACCATTACCATCAAGCCAGGGATCAACCCTGGTTCAATGAAGAGTGCAGGAGGGCATGCCAGGAGCAGCACCAGGCATACCTAAAAATGAGATGTCAACCTGGTGAAGCTATAAAACAGGACTTCTTGCGTGCCAAACAGCATAAGCAGCAAGTGACAGACAGAGCTAAGCAATCCCACAACCAACCAATCAGATCTAAGCTCTGCAGTCCTGCCACATCCAGTTGTGAATGGTGGTGGATAATTAAACAACTCATTGGAGGAGGAGGCCCCACAAACAAAGATGGAGGAGCCCAGCACAGCAGTGCAAAAGATAAGGCTGAAGCATTTGCAACGATCTTCAGCCAGAAGTGCCGAGTGGATGATCCATCTCAGCCTCCTCTGGAGGTCCCCAGCATCAAGATGCCAGTCTTCAGCCAATTTGATTCACTCCACTTTCTATCAAGAGATGGCTGAAGGCACTGGATATTGCAAAGGCTATGGACCCTGACAATATTCCAGCAATAGTACTGAAGACTTGTGCTCCAGGACTTGCTGTGCCCCTAGCCATGCTGTTCCAGTACAGCTACGACACTGGCATCTACCCAGCTATGTGGAAAATTGCCCAGGTATGTCCTGTACACAAAAAGCAGGACAAATTCAACCCAGCCAATTACCGCCCCATCAGTCTACTCTCGGTCATCAGTAAAGTAATGGAAGGGGTCATCAACAGTGCTGTCAAGTGGCACTTGCTTAGCAATAACCTGCTCACTGATGCCCAGTTTGGGTTCTGCCAGGGCCACTCAGCTTCTGACCTCATTACCGCCTTGGTTCAGACATGGACAAAAGGGCTGAACTCCCGAGGTGAGGTGAGAGTGACTGCCCTTGACATCAAGGCCGCATTTGACTGAGTGTGGCATCAAGGAGCCCTAGCAAAACTGGAGTCAGTGGGAGTCAGGGGGAAAACTCTCTGCTGGTTGGAGTCATACCTAGCACAAAGGAAGATGGTTGTGGTTGTTGGAGGTCAGTCATCTCAGCTCCAGGACATCACTGCAGGAGTTCCTCAGGGTAGTGTCCTCAGCCCAACCATCTTCAGCTGCTTCATCAATGACCTTCCTTCCATCATAAGGTCAGAAGTGGGGATGTTCACTGATGATTGCACAATGTTCAGCACCATTTGTGACTCCTCAGGTACTGAAGCAGTCCATGTCCAAATGCAGCAAGACCTGGACAATATCCAGGCTTGGGCTGACAAGTGGCAAGAAACACTTGCACCACACAAGGGCCAGGCAATGACCATCTCCAACAAGAGAGAATCTAATCTTCGCACCTTGACATTCAATGGCATTACCATTGCTGAATCCCCCTCTATTAACGTCCTGGGATTGACCAGGATTGAACTAGACTAGCCATATAAATACTGTGGCTACATAAGAAGGTCAGAGACTAGGAATTTTGTGGCAAGTAACTCACTTCCTGACTCCCCAAAGCCTGTCCACCATCTACAAGGCACAAGTCAGGAGTGCGATGGAATACTCCCCACTTGCCTGGATGAGTACAGCTCCGAAAACACTCAAGAAGCTCGATGCCATCCAGGACAAAGCAGCCCGCTTGATTGACACCACATCCACAAATATTCACTCCCTCCACCACCAGTGGTAGCAACAGTGTGTACCATCTACAAGATGTACTGCAGGAATTCACCAAGGTTCCTTCGACAGCACTTTCCAAACCCACGACCACTACCATCTAGAAGACCAAGGGCATCAGATAGATGGGAACACCACCACCTGGAAGTTCCCCTCCAAGTCCCTCACCATCCTGACTTGGAAATATATCGCCGTTCCTTCACTGTCACTGAGTCAAAATCCTGGAACTCCCTCCTTAACAGCACTGTGGGTGTACCTACACCACATGGACTGCAGTGATTCAAGAAGGCAGTTCACCACCACCTTCTCAAGGACAATTAAGGATGGGCAATAAATTCTGGCCCAGCCAGCGAAGCCCACATCCCATGAATGGATTAAAAAAAACTTGCAGTGATCTCTGCTTCCGTCATTAACTTTGCTGGTGTATTTCACAGCTTCACACACTATGTGAAGTCAGGTTTTCAGTTTTGTCTTTTCTGTTCTTCAGATGCTCAAGTCTTTATCTCGTACCCGCACTTCTACAATGCTGACCCAGTGCTGTGGGAGGCTGTCTCTGGATTACATCCCAATGAGAAGGATCATGCACTTTTCATTGACATCCATCCTGTAAGTATTGTAGTTCAGTGAGATTTAGCTGTCTGTGTTGGAGATTAATTTTTTCATTTACTCCTAATTGCCGACTACAAAAGCTCTCTAGTCCCCAATGTACCAGCTCAGCCTCTGGTCATTTGTGTACTTGAGTTCAGAATTGTGATATCAGAGCTGACACTGAATTCAAAGTCTATTGGGCAGTGGTTTTACCCATGTTTCTTTGCAGTGCAGCTTAAAGATGTCATATCACAGCCGTGGAACAACATCATTAACTGTGTCTCAGGCAGCGCACTCCAGACCATAACCACTCTGTGTGAAAAGGCTTTTCCTGAAATCACTATTGCTTCTTTTGTCAATTATTTAAATCTGTGTCCTCTCATTCTCAAAGGGTCACAGAGGTCTACAGCACAGAAAAAGGCCCTTCAGCCCATCGAGTCTGCACCAGTCAAACAAGTACCTAACTATTCTAATCCCATTTTCCAGCACTAGGCCCATAGCCTTGTATGCCATGGCATCGCAAGTGCACATCCAAATACTTCTTAAATGTTATGAGGGTATCTACCTCTACCACCTTTTCTCAATCCGTTCATGAATGGGAACAGCTTCTCCCTATCCACTCTGTCCAGATCCCTCATGATTTTGAATATCTCTATCAAATCTCTTCTCAACCTTATCTTCTCCAAGGAAAACAGCCCCAACTTCTCCAATCTATCTAAGGAACTGAAGTTCCTCATCCCTAAAACCATTCTCGTGAATCTTTTCTACAGTCTCTCCAACACCTTCACATCCTTCCAAAAGTGCGGTGCACAGAACTGGACACAATACTCCAACTGAGGCCAAACTAGTTTCTTATACAAGTTCAATATAACCTCCTTGCTCTTGTGCTCCATGCCCCTATTAATAAAGCCCAGGGTACTGTTTGCTGCTTTAACCACGCACTCAACCTGACCTGCCTCATGCAATAACTTTACACATCTAGCCCCAGGTCCCTCTGCTGCTACGGTGTTTGTACAATGATGTACCCCTGTTGGATTTCTGTTCTGAGAAGGAAGGGCTCTGCACTGGAACTGTTGCACAGTTGCTGTTATTTGTCATGTCGAAGATGGATGTCGTTTGTGACCTTGGGCAGAATTTCTCTGTCGGTGAGTTGGGGGTGGGGCCCGCTCACCGATGGGAAAATGATGCAGGATGACGTTGGGAGGAACCCCCGACATCATCCTGCCCCATTGGAATATTCAGGAAGGTGGGGGAGACAGTGAGATCAGCTGTCTGCCCACCGACCTGTCAATGGCCAATTGAGGTCATTGACAGGATAATTAAAACAGTTAAAGGACCTGCCTGTCCAACCTTAAGGCTGATGGACAGGCCAGGAGCCCCAGCGAGCAATAGAAAAAGACATGAAACCTCGTCCACCGGCGGGATGAGGTTTCATGCAGGGTTTTAAAAAACTTTAATAACGTTTCTGTGATATTTATTAACATGTCCCATGTCATGTTATGAATTTTTTTATTTTTCTATTTTTAAACTTTCAAACACTTTCAGCGATCTCCGTGAGGCAGCACTTAGTCTCAGGGAGATGTGTGCACTCTGACTGTTGGGGAATCTACCCCCCCCCGCCCCTTCACAGGAAGTGCTATGCACTTCCCGTCGAGGATGCCGCTGGGTGGGCCTTAATTGGCCCGCCCACTTAAAATGGCGGGGGGGCCCATTTTGGTGGTGGCGATTGGCTGCCTGCCTACTACCGAGCCAATGGGGCCCGCCTGCCCATCAAGGGCAAAATTCTGCCCTTTAGCTGGGAATCCATTTCGCTGTAGCATCTTTGAAAGGGAGGCTTGGTTCACTACTCGAGGGCTTTGGTGAGATCACAGGAAGCCATATACAAGGGCATGTTCTGCTCTCTGCGTCTTTCCAGAAGTTGGTGTGCAGTGAAGTTTATGTTGGTTGTTTCTCTGCAGACTGGAATCCACATTACGACTCTGGAAGGACCACCCCTGCAACTGACAGCCAATTTAAAAGGAAACTAGCTAGGCCATTGCCAGTGGTTGAGAGCAAAGCTTTGCACATGTTTTTTAAAATTCATTCATGGGATGTGGGCTTCGCTGGCTGGGCCAGCATTTATTGCCCATCCCTAATTGCCCTTGAGAAGGTGGTAATGAGCTGCCTTCTTGAACCGCTGCAGTCCATGTGGTGTAGGTACACCCACAGTTCTATTAGGGAGGGAGTTCCAGGATTGTGACCCAGCAACAGTGAAGGAACGCTGATATATTTCCAAGTCAGGATGGTGAGTGACTTGGAGGGAAACTTCCAGGTGGTGGTGTTCCCATCTATCTGCTGCCCTTGTCCTTCTAGATGGTAGTGGTTGTGGGTTTGGAAGGTGTTGTCAAAGGAACCTTGGTGAATTCTTGCAGTGCATCTTGTAGATGGTACACACTGCTGCTACTGTGCGTTGGTGGTGGAGGGAGTGAATGTTTGTGGATTTGGTGTCAATCAAGCGGGCTGCTTTGTCCTGGATGGTGTCAAGCTTCTTGAGTGTTGTGGGAGCTGCACTCATCCAAGCAAGCGGGGAGTATTCCATAACACTCCTGCCTTGTTCCTTGTAGATGGTGGACAGGCTTTGGGGAGTCAGGAGGTGAGTTACTCGTCGCACGATTCCTAGCTTCTGACCTGCTCTTTGTAGCCACGGTATTTATATGGCTAGTCCAGTTCAGTTTCTGGTCGATGGTAATCCCCAGGATATTGTTGGTGGGGAATTCAGTGATGGTAATGCTATTGAATGTCAAGGGGAGGTGGTTGGATTCTCTCTTGTTGGGATGGTCATTGGCTGGCACTTGTGTGGCACAAATGTTACTTGCCACTTGTCAGCCCAAGCCTGAATGTTTTCCAAGTCTTGCTGCGTATGGACAGAGTGCTACAGTGCCTGAGGAGTCTTTAATGGAGTTGAACATTGTGCAATCATCAACAAACATCCCCACATCATTATGATGGAGGGAGGATCATTAATGAAGCAGCTGAAAATAGTAGGGCCCAGCACACTATCCAGAGGAACGCCAATGTACCTCCCACATGTTGCCTTTTAGTTGCCATTACTAAATATATGAACCTCTAAATACATGAATCCCAGAAAGTCAGCCTACAGGTACAGCAGGTAATTAGGAAGGTAATGGAATGTTGGCCTTTATAGCAAGGGGGATGGAATATAAAAGTAGGGATGTTTTGCTACAATTGTCCAGGGTGTTGGTGAAATCACACCTGGAGCACTGTGTAGTTTTGGTCTCATTATAGGAGGAATATACTTGTGTTAGAGGCAGTTCAGAGAAGGTTCACTCAGCTGATTCCTGAGATGAAGAGATGGTTTTATGAGGAAAGGTTGGACAGGTTGAACCTATACTCATTGGCGTTTAGCAAAATGAGACATGATCTTATTGAAACATATGGGATTCTGAGGGGGCTCGACAGGGTGGATACCTGGAGGATGTTTCCTCTTGTAGGGGGGACTAGAACTAGAGGACACCGTTTAAAAATAAGGTGTCTCCCATTTAAGATGGTGATGAGGAATTTCTTCTGAGTGTTGCTTAGTCTTTGGAAATCTTTGGAACAGTGGAGACTGGGCCACTGAAATATTCAAGGCTGAATTAGATGCAATTTTGATTTGGCAAGGGAGTCAAGGGCAGCAAACAGAAAAGTGGGGTTCAGGTTTGAGAGAAAGAGACTGGTGAGAAAATGTTACACATTTTACAACTTAATTCAGAGGCCAGCTCTTGGGTGCAGTTTAGGTCACACTACAACAGAAAGGTTCGATGCATTGAAAAGGTTCAGCAAAACAAGCTGGTTGGTTTCAGGTCTTTGAGGAAGGCTCTTGTAGAAACGTGCCATTGCTGCAGAAGAGGTGAACCAGGTGTACAAGAAATTAGGATTTTTGAAGGGATTGGAGCAAGTACACCAGTTAACTTAGACACAACACAGGGGTCGAGGGAAACCAGTACAACGTTCACAACCTTCTGCATGGTTTGGCTTCCAGTAAAAGGAGCTGAGTCAGTGTCACATGGCAAATTTAAAGATACCTGATTGCTAACCTCTCAAGTCATGGCAGCTGAGGGAAGTGAGCGATCTGAGATGTTTAGCATTATATTTCTCCCAGCAGGAAGAGAGGAAGGAAATAAGAGTTCCCTAAATTAGTAAAGCAACAGGTGACGTGTGAGTAACAATAGTGATAAGACTTTTTTATTCATTCATGGGATGTGGGCTTCGCTGGCTGGTCCAGCATTTATTGCCCATCCCTAACTGCCCTTGAGAAGGTGGTGGTGAGCTGCCTTCTTGAACCGCTGCAGTCCATGTGGTGTAGGTACACCCACAGTGCTGTTAGGGAGGGAGTTCCAGGATTTTGACCCAGCAACAGTGATGGAACAGCCAATATATTTCCAAGTCAGGATGGTGAGTGACTTGGAGGGGAACTCACAGGCAGTGGTGTTCCCATGGATCTGATGGTAATGGCATTGAATGTCAGGGAGAGGTAGTTTGAGTCTCTCTTCTTGGAGATGGTTGTTGCCTGGCACTTGTGTGGACAAATGTTACTTGCCACTTACTAGCCTAAGCGTGAATGTTCTCCAGAACTTGCTGCATGCTCTGTCCCAACACAGGTATCCAAGGACCTAATTGCATATGTTACCTGTATGTAGATTCTTGACTAGGATCTCCCAGGTTCACAGCCCTGTCCCCATCGCCAGTTCTCCATCGCCACAGGACTTGGCAAATGGACCCTAGCGGAAGTTTGTGTGTGACTTCATTTAATGTGGGGGCCTTGGGATGCTGTCATTATCTACACACTATTGAAAGATTTCGATGTTGTGTCAAACTACAATGGCTGGGACCATGTTGCCACTGGAGCTACCTTTCCCTTGGCAGCCAGGGAGTCAGACAATCTTGTAAGATGAGAAATGTATATTTTTGTGATTGTTTTCTGTGTAGAAAGCTGTGGGGGGGGTGTGTCCAGGGTTACTTAAACAGGGAGAAGGTTGCTAGGGACGGGCTGCTTGTGAGATCTAAGAGAAGAAGGGTTAAAGGTGTTAGTTGTGAAAGGTTATCAATGGTAAGTGGGAATGTGGAATTGAGGTTACAACAGGTCAGCCATGATCTTATTGAATGGTGGAGCAGGCTCGAGGGGCTGAATGGCCTACTCCTGCACCTAATTCCTATGTTTGCATGTAGGTTTGTACATTTGTAATGAGGGGTTAAGGTGGGTTTGAGTTACAAGTAAATGGGTTGGATCTGAAATTTGCACTTTGAGATAAGTGGGGAAATTGATTTTTCAGCTGTTGAATTTCAAAAGGGAGTTCAGAGGTAACAAGCAACATTTGCATCTTACAGGAGTTCCATGAGTAAACAGGGGAAGGTATGTTAAATTTTATTGACCTGAAAGTAGAGGCAAATAGAAAACATGACATTTTTTATATATGGAGAAGTTGAGCTCCAGAGAGGTGTTTGAGAACAATGGAGCCTAAGATGAAAGGGGAAAAAGATATTTAAGGAAAGAGATGTTTAACTATTGAGAGTTGCTGTGGGGAAATCACTGAAGGGCCAGGCCAGCTTCTCTCTGTGAGAGTTGCTGCAGAGCTGTGATTTGAATTGGAGGCAGGTGCCCAGTGTTAAGTCAGGAGAGTCTTTGTTTTAGGAAATAGTTTGGAATTCCACCTCAGAGCAGACATGCCTGAGAAATCATGAGGTGGGCCTTTATTAAAGTGACAACAATTCCTTGACTTGGGGAATATTTACTGAATTTTTATGGTTAAAAATCTATAAAGGGTTGTTGCTAGAAAGGTAGTTTAATTGTGTACTTTTGAAAAATAATGTATTTTGGGGCACTCTAAGACTCTTTAACTGTGTAACTTTTATCTTGTGTGCTTAAGTTTTTATTCTTTTTAATAAGCCTTTTAATTTTTTCAAATTCTAATGGTGTCACTCGGGCTCTGTGCTTTTGAGGTCAGTAGCTCTTCCTCCTTATTTTCGCAATAAGAAAGATTTATGATCAGCGAGACAGACTTCACTCTGGGCACTGGTTTGCTCAGCAATAACATCAGCTGTGGTTGAATACTTCCACACTTCCTTTGTCTGCTCTACCAGTGAGGACAATTTGGACTGCACTTTGTTTAGTACCTCCCCATATCCTTGAAATCATGGGTGACCCTACCAGGAGCAAGGAGCTCCCAATAGCATTGCTTAACGAATCATCAGAGCGCAAAAGCCTTTCCACCATGCCAAGGTGGAGAAGCAAGAACAGAAAGATGCTGACTGCTTTGAGGCTAACATCACTGTATTGGGATTGATTATTGAAGACAAGTGATCCATGCTCATTAATTACAAGAAAGGTCCGAGCAAGAAGATTCTGAATGTGTTCAGAACTGTCCGAAGTAAAGTCCAACAGACTGCGAGGTGGTGTGTCAGTGACGACTGGTTACAACTGGGCCAGAATATCCAGACATTCTTTGACACAGGGAATGTTAGGGACATTATGCAGGCATCAAAAAGGCAACAAGCCCGTCAGCAAAGAAAATGGCTTCATTGAAAACAAAGGTGGGGAGGTGGTCATCAACTGCTATAAAGAGTTGGAAAGATGGGTGGAACACCACCTTGAGCTGTATTCTTGAGAGAGCACTGGCACTGGGGAACTCTAGACACCATAGTAAGCCTGCCTGTCAGGGTAGAACTGGATTTCGAACCCCTAGTGGAGGAGCTTAGCAAAGCTATTGACTCACTTACCCATGGACAAAGCTCCAGGTGCTGACACTACACCGCCTGAACTCATTGAGCATAGGAAACTGGCACTCCTACAGCAACTGCACAAACTTCTGTCTCTGCTGGAGGGAAGGGGCAGTGCCCCGGGATATGCAAGATGTGAAGATTGTGACCCAGTACAAGAACAAGGGCACCCGCAGTGATTGCAACAGCCAGCGAGGCATCTCCCTGCTGAGCATCACGGGAAACGTTTTCGCCCATTGCCCTGGTCAGAGTGCAGATCCTGGCTGAACGGATCTACCCGGAATCCCAGTGTGGTTTCAGAACTGGAAGATCGACAATTGACATATCTTCTCAGTTCAGTATAGAAATGCCAGGAACAAATGAGACCACTCTAAACTGCCCTCAACAATCTCACTAAGACTTCAACCATGTGAGCAGAGGTGGTCTATTTAAGCTGCTGGAGAAAACTGGCTGCTCACCGAAGCTGCTCAATGTGATCTCCTCTTTCCAAGACAACATGCTGGGTAAGGTCAGCTATGACAGGGCAACATCGGAACCCTCGGAGATCCACAATGAGGTCAAATAAGGTTGTGTTCTGGCACTGACACTCTTTGGCCCATTCTCTTTGTCATATTCCTTCAGGTCACCTACAGAGGGAGTCTACTTACATACCAGAACTGACTGAAAGCTGTTCAGCCTCACTCATCTGACATTCAAAACAAAGGTGCCCCAAATCCACATCAGAGAGTTGTTGTACGCTGACAATACCACACGAGCATTCCAAACAAAGACTCTCTCGTGCCTGTGAAGAGTTTAGTCTGACCATCTGCATCAGGAAGACAAATGTCATGGCCCAGGATGTTGCCACAGCCCCACCTATCAGCATTGACAATGTGAAGCTGGAGATTGTTGATAGTTTCACATATCTAGGCTCCACAATCACCAGCAATCTGTCACTTGATGCTAAATCAACACACACATCGCAAATGCTGCAGCTGTTGTGTCCAAGCTGAGTAAGAGAGTTTGGAACAACAGTAACCTGACTGAGAAACCAAACTGCGAGTCTACCGAGTCTGTGTCCTGCAAGTGAGATATGAAGATGGTGGACATTGACACCAACAACTAGAAGACAATCACCGGCAGCCTTGACCTCTGGAGGCTGACTGGAGGGGTAAACATGACAGAGGTTGCCATTTCAGAATGGGGACTACTGAGCCCACCAGGCAATGTTAGCAGAGAGTTGCCTAGCAAAGCACAAGCCATTTTCTCACGAGAATGAAGGCTCCCAATGAGAACCCTGGGTTTTAACTTCACCAGGTTGGCTCCTCAATTTTGGGAATGCCTGATACAGTTTCTGCTCTCTTGCAGTCCTCAACCCAATCCAACCAGGATTGATCTCCCAACTTGATGATAATGCTAGAGTGGGGAAGGTGCTGAGTCATGAGGTTACACAGTGTGGCTGAATACAATTCTGATGCTGTGCATGGCTCAAAGCGCCTCATGGATGTTCAGTTCTGAGCTATTGGACATGCTCTGAATCTCTCCCATTCAGTATGGTGATAGTACTAAGGCAATCCTCAATGTGTAGATGGGACTTTGTCTCCACATCTCCCCAATACCATCCTGAACAGATGTGGCAGGCAGGTTGGTGAGGATGAGGTCAAGTATGTTTTTCCCTCTTGTTGGTTCCCTCACCACCTGCCGCAGACCCAGTCTAGCAGCTATGTCCTTTAGCACTCAGCCAGCTCGGTCAGTAGTGATGCTACCGAGCCACTCTTGGTGATGGACATTGAAGTCCCCACCCAGAGCACATTCTGCACCCTTGCCACCCTCAGTGCTTCCTCCAAGTGTTGTTCAACATGGAGGAGCACTGATGCATCAGCTGAGGGAGGGCGGTATGTGGAATCAGCAGGAGGTTTCCTTGTCCATGTTTGACCTGATGCCATGAGACTTCATGGGGTCTGGAGTCGATGTTGAGGACTCCCAGGGCAATTCCCTCTGACTGTATACCACTGTGCTGCCACCTCTGCTGGGATGGTGATGGTGGGTGTTTTTTTCCTCCTTTCATCATTCACAGGGCGTCGCTGGCTAGGCCAGCATTTATTGTCCATCCCTAATTACCTTTGTTCTGGGGGCATTTAAGAGTCAATCATGTTGCTGTGGGTATGAAGTCACATATAGGCCAGACCAGGTAAGGATGACAGATCACAGTAATGGCTAATACTCTTCCCTTTTGGCATTTGTGAACCAGATTGGCCTATATAACAATCGACAATGGTTTTATTGTCATCATCTGACTTTAAATTCCAAATTTCACCAACTGCTGTGGTGGGATCCAAACCCGGGTCCCCAGAGCGTTACCCTGGGTCTTGGGGTTACTAATCTAGTGACAATACTGCTATGCCACCACCTCCCCCAATGTCTGGGGTATTATCTGTAAGGTATGATTCCGTGAGGATGTCTATGTCAGACTGTTGCTTGTCTAGTCTGTGAGACAGCTCTCCCAATTTTGGCACCAGCCCCCAGCCCCCAGATGTTAGTAAGGAGGACTTTGCAGGGTTGACAGGGCTGAGTTTGCTGTTATCGTTTCCGGTGCCTGGATCGATGCCGGGTGGTCTGTTTGATCCGTTCATCTTCAAGCTTTCTTTGTGATTTGATATAACTGACTTGCTGCACCATATTGAAGGGCAGTTAAAAGTCAACCCCATTGCTAAGGATCATATGTGACCCAAACTGGGTAAGAAAGATAGAGCTTCTTCCCTGAAAGACTTTGGTTTTACAAGCTAACCTGGTCATACTCATCCAGTCATTTCATAATCATTATTGCTTTTTCTTCCAGATTTTATTCCCCGAAGCTGATGCAGTGGGATTTGAACTCATCTCTGGGACATTAGTCTGGGCCTCTGCCTTCTAAGTCCAGTAATATTGCCACTACACAGTTTCCATAATCATGTATGGACTGACATTGATGGGCTGAATGGCCTATTCGCATTCTGTATTTTGTGGTATTTAATTGGAGTTGGAAGGCATTTCATTCCGAAAATCGTTTGAGCAGGTGAATGCCAGGAGGGGTTCCTATTGTGAAGTTTGGGTGAACCACATGGCCCTCCTCTCGTATTCTTTAGGTTACTGGCTTCCGTCTAACAAATTTATCAATGTAAAATTTATTCTATTCATTCCTTTCAGTTAACTGGAATCCCTTTGAATGTCTCCATCAAATTACAACTAAATTTGTTTGTGAAAGCAGTGCATGGAATAACGTGAGTATTATTAATCACTGCCGCTGTTTAATGTTTCTCTGTTGGTTATGTTATAACAGTGACTCCTTGGGCTACAGAGTAAATTGCTAATCAATCTCAACTTGAAGAAATATCTTCAGCAGCAGAGTAGCGAGCTTCCATTCTCTGCCTGACAGTTCACTAAATCTCCACTTTAACAGAAGATATTATTCACCTTGTCTCAGGGATAGGGTTAGAAACTCTGACAATCCGCATTGCATTGTGTCTGCACCCATGGCCTATGCAGGATGGGCAAAGGCATTGAAAGGAGCTGAGCTTCCTCAGGAACTGCATTCCAGATCCTAACCACTCGCTGTCTTACACTTCAGTTAGGGGCTGGAAACAGTCTAAAGGATTCAAGGTCACCGTTTTCCACCCCCCCCCCCCTCCTGACGAGGACCTTCTGGCTGTTGAGCTCAGGATGATGTTCTGCATTGCGAGAGTTGTAATTTGGGTTTGTTCTTAATGATGTTCTTTATGTTTTATATTTAAAGGGAAACAGGAAATATCCAGCCTGTGCTGCTGCCATTGCTTTGGTTTGATGAGGTGAGGTCATAAAAGCTTTTATATTAAAAATTAACGAAAGAAAAACATCTTTCCAATGTATATAAAGGTTTGGGGGTTGCCGGGGACGGAGGGGGTGGGGGGTGGGGGTGGATTCTGTACAGTGTGAGAATGGATGTTTTTTAAAAAATATTTTGGGGAATATTGTGTTATTCTTTAAAGAAGTTGGGTGTGCGTGCGCTGCGGGGGTGTGTGTGTGGGGGTTGGGGGGGTGGGCATGCTTGGGGGTGTGCATGTGTGTGTGCAGGTGGGGGTATGCGTGTGCGTGGGGGTGTGCAGGGGTGGGGGTGTGGGCGTGCGTGGGGGGTGGGGGTGGGGGTGTGGGCATGCGCTGGTGAGAATTAAGCTGGGCAGAGTTGATAGGAGTCAGGTTGTCTGATGGTTTGGAAACATTAAAAGAATAAAGGTGTTAGAGCTAACATTTGTATTTTTAGATAAGTTGGGAAGTTGTTTGAATTTCAAAGGGGAATTAGAGGTAGTAAGGAAAATACTTGCATCTTGCAGGAATCTATAAGTAAACAGTAGTGGAGTATTTTATTTTTATTGAACCAAAAGCAAAGACAAGATGGAAACATGAAAGATCTTATATTCGGAAGGGTTTGAGTTTCTGAGGGGTATGAGAACAATGGGACTGAGATGAAAGAGGGAGAAGCTATATTAGAGTTACTGTGGATAGCTGTTTTTAACCATTGAGCTGTTAAACTGGAGATAGCTGGAGCTGTTGAGCAGCCTTGGGCTGCAGCAAGCAGTGTTATTCTGAAGTGAATTCCAAAGAAAAGTGGAAGAGGGTACAGGTTATATGCTCCACCTTTATTGAAGCTACAGCAGTCTGCCTTGTGAGATATTATTGATTCCAAATTTAAATATCTATAAGGGAATGTTGCCTGGAAAGTGTTTCCTTATGGGTTTGACCAAGTAGAGTGTTTTGGAAGAATGTTTTGTGAGACTAATCTTAATTGTATAACTGTAATCTTGTGTGCTTAAGTTTTCTTTTGGTTAAAAAAAATTTTAATTTTTAAAAACCCAGCAGTATTACTGGGCCTCTTATTGCTGAGATTGGTACATCGTCATCTTGTTATTAAAATACAGGAAAAAAGGTTGTGGCCCCTAAGCCAAGTTTCCCACTGGGATTTGGTTTGTGCAGTGATTAACACCGACTGTGGTCATAACAGCACCTTTCACATTGACTCCGGATACAACAACTGCTTCACTTCTTCACCGGGGTAATGCATGGTGCTGACCCTCACTGGGGTGGGTGAAGGGGATCCCTGTTGCTATTAGTTACTGGGTTTTTTCACCTTATGAAGGAGTGGAAGAAACAGAAACTTTTTAAATTGAGACCACGTGCAAATATTTATTCTGTAAATAAATCTATAACAAAAATTCCAAAAGGCTTTGTGCTTTAGTGTAAGAATAGAGACAACCGGTTATACATGTAGCAAGGAGATACAGCACCTCATCTACGTTCAGTTAAGCAAAATGATGCCAATTGAACATTTCATCCTCTCTGCAGATGGGACGTATCGATGGTCCACCTTTGCACACTTTCTACAACTTCCTGGTGTTGGTGCCGAATGTATTTGAATATCTTCAATACACCCTGATAGCTGTCGGCTGCCTTTTGGTGCTAATTGCTGTAGTTGTTAAAATTGTGCACTGGAAACAGCAGGTAAGATCGTTTAATTGTTTATGAAAGCATAAAGAGACACCTAAACTTTAACATTTTTGTAGATAGCGCTGTGATTTAAGTAAATGTTAAAGGAGAAACCATGTAATGAAATATAAAAATCAAGTACATTTTGTCCCACATTAAATGAATTAAAATTATTAACCCACATAAAATTTAATTATAATCCACATTGAATGAATGAACAGAAAGTGCTACAAATACTCCGGAGGTCAGGCAGCATCTCTGGAAAGAGAAACCAAGTTAATGTTTCAGGCTGATGACTTTTCATCAGAGCTGGGAAACGTTCCAGATGAAACAGGTTTTAAACAAATACAGCTGGAGGGAAAGGGGTGGGGGAGGGAAAACAAAAAGAATGGTCTCAGATAGGATGGAGGACAGGAGAGATTAAATAACAGCAGGGTTGGTAATGGGACAAGTAAAGAAACAAGGTGGCTAGAGGAGGTGTAAATAGGTGCCCATCCCTAGGTACTCTTCTCAAGGGCACCTAGGGATGGACAATAAATGCTGGCCTAGCCAGTGAAGCCTACATCCCATGAGCAGAATCATCACCAACACCCACTGTCCAATAACTGGGAGGAGTACTTATGGTCTGAAATGGTTGAACTCAATGTTGAGTTGGGAAGTGCCTATTGGAAAGATGAGGTGCTAATCCTTGGGACAGTGTCGGAGACTGACAAAAAAGACAGCAGGGGGTGATGGAGAATTAAAATGACATGAGATCGGAAGCCAAAATCACATAGAAAGCTGTCACCTAATCTGTGTACCCTCTCCCAATTCAGAGAGATTGCATTGCCAGGTGAGGACAATGGGAATGTAGCATGGTTACACAGCCATTCAGCCCTTCATGCCTGTATCAGCTCTCTGCAAGAGCAACTCGGCTAGTCCCACTTCCCCACCTGTTTCCCACATCGCTGTGAATGTTTCCTCCAGAAATTTGCCCAATTTCGTTTTGAAAGCCTCAATTGAATCTCCCTCGACCACTCACTGAGACACTGCGTTCCGGACCCTAACCACTCGATTGACCCTGTCTCCCCCACACTCTCGGTCAGTGCGTTCCAGACCCTAACCACTCGATTGACCCTGTCTCCCCCACACTCTCAGACAGTGCGTTCCGCAGTCTGTGTCTGTGTTCAGCAATCTGTGTCTGTGTTCAGCAATCTGTGTCTGTGTTCAGCTATCTGTGTCTGTGTTCAGCAATCTGTGTCTGTGTTCAGCAATCTGTGTCTGTGTTCAGCAATCTGTGTCTGTGTTCAGCAATCTGTGTCTGTGTTCAGCAGTCTGTGTCTGTGTTCAGCAGTCTGTGTCTGTGTTCAGCAGTCTGTGTCTGTGTTCAGCAGTCTGTGTCTGTGTTCAGCAGTCTGTGTCTGTGTTCAGCAGTCTGTGTCTGTGTTCAGCAGTCTGTGTCTGTGTTCAGCAGTCTGTGTCTGTGTTCAGCAGTCTGTGTCTGTGTTCAGCAGTCTGTGTCTGTGTTCAGCAGTCTGTGTCTGTGTTCAGCAGTCTGTGTCTGTGTTCAGCAGTCTGTGTCTGTGTTCAGCAGTCTGTGTCTGTGTTCAGCAGTCTGTGTCTGTGTTCAGCAATCTGTGTCTGTGTTCAGCATTGTGAACTGTCTGTGTCTGTGTTCAGCGTTGTGAACTGTCTGTGTCTGTGTTCAGCATTGTGAACTGTCTGTGTCTGTGTTCAGCAATCTGTGTCCGTGTTCAGCATTGTGAACTATCTGTGTCTGTGTTCAGCAATCTGTGTCTGTGTTCAGCAATCTGTGTCTGTGTTCAGCAATCTGTGTCTGTGTTCAGCAATCTGTGTCTGTGTTCAGCAATCTGTGTCTGTGTTCAGCATTGTGAGCAATCTGTGTCTGTGTTCAGCAATCTGTGTCTGTGTTCAGCAATCTGTGTCTGTGTTCAGCATTGTGAACTGTCTGTGTCTGTGTTCAGCATTGTGAGCTATCTGTGTCTGTGTTCAGCAATCTGTGTCTGTGTTCAGCAATCTGTGTCTGTGTTCAGCAATCTGTGTCTGTGTTCAGCAATCTGTGTCTGTGTTCAGCAATCTGTGTCTGTGTTCAGCAATCTGTGTCTGTGTTCAGCATTGTGAACTGTCTGTGTCTGTGTTCAGCATTGTGAACTATCTGTGTCTGTGTTCAGCAATCTGTGTCTGTGTTCAGCAATCTGTGTCTGTGTTCAGCAATCTGTGTCTGTGTTCAGCAGTCTGTGTCTGTGTTCAGCAGTCTGTGTCTGTGTTCAGCAGTCTGTGTCTGTGTTCAGCAGTCTGTGTCTGTGTTCAGCAGTCTGTGTCTGTGTTCAGCAGTCTGTGTCTGTGTTCAGCAGTCTGTGTCTGTGTTCAGCAGTCTGTGTCTGTGTTCAGCAGTCTGTGTCTGTGTTCAGCAGTCTGTGTCTGTGTTCAGCAGTCTGTGTCTGTGTTCAGCAGTCTGTGTCTGTGTTCAGCAGTCTGTGTCTGTGTTCAGCAGTCTGTGTCTGTGTTCAGCAGTCTGTGTCTGTGTTCAGCAGTCTGTGTCTGTGTTCAGCAGTCTGTGTCTGTGTTCAGCAGTCTGTGTCTGTGTTCAGCAGTCTGTGTCTGTGTTCAGCATTGTGAGCTATCTGTGTCTGTGTTCAGCTATCTGTGTCTGTGTTCAGCAATCTGTGTCTGTGTTCAGCATTGTGAACTGTCTGTGTCTGTGTTCAGCATTGTGAACTGTCTGTGTCTGTGTTCAGCATTGTGAGCTATCTGTGTCTGTGTTCAGCAATCTGTGTCTGTGTTCAGCATTGTGAACTATCTGTGTCTGTGTTCAGCAATCTGTGTCTGTGTTCAGCAATCTGTGTCTGTGTTCAGCAGTCTGTGTCTGTGTTCAGCAGTCTGTGTCTGTGTTCAGCAGTCTGTGTCTGTGTTCAGCAGTCTGTGTCTGTGTTCAGCAGTCTGTGTCTGTGTTCAGCAGTCTGTGTCTGTGTTCAGCAGTCTGTGTCTGTGTTCAGCAGTCTGTGTCTGTGTTCAGCAGTCTGTGTCTGTGTTCAGCAGTCTGTGTCTGTGTTCAGCAGTCTGTGTCTGTGTTCAGCAGTCTGTGTCTGTGTTCAGCAGTCTGTGTCTGTGTTCAGCAGTCTGTGTCTGTGTTCAGCAGTCTGTGTCTGTGTTCAGCGTTGTGAGAAATCTGTGTCTGTGTTCAGCAATCTGTGTCTGTGTTCAGCGTTGTGAGAAATCTGTGTCTGTGTTCAGCAATCTGTGTCTGTGTTCAGCATTGTGAACTATCTGTGTCTGTGTTCAGCAGTCTGTGTCTGTGTTCAGCAGTCTGTGTCTGTGTTCAGCAGTCTGTGTCTGTGTTCAGCAATCTGTGTCTGTGTTCAGCAGTCTGTGTCTGTGTTCAGCAGTCTGTGTCTGTGTTCAGCAGTCTGTGTCTGTGTTCAGCAGTCTGTGTCTGTGTTCAGCAGTCTGTGTCTGTGTTCAGCAGTCTGTGTCTGTGTTCAGCAGTCTGTGAGTGTGTTCAGCAGTCTGTGTCTGTGTTCAGCAGTCTGTGTCTGTGTTCAGCAGTCTGTGTCTGTGTTCAGCAGTCTGTGTCTGTGTTCAGCAGTCTGTGTCTGTGTTCAGCAGTCTGTGTCTGTGTTCAGCAGTCTGTGTCTGTGTTCAGCAGTCTGTGTCTGTGTTCAGCAGTCTGTGTCTGTGTTCAGCAGTCTGTGTCTGTGTTCACCAGTCTGTGTCTGTGTTCACCAGTCTGTGTCTGTGTTAAGCATTGTGAGCTATCTGTGTCTGTGTTCAGCAATCTGTGTCTGTGTTCAGCAATCTGTGTCTGTGTTCAGCATTGTGAACAGTCTGTGTCTGTGTTCAGCATTGTGAGCTATCTGTGTCTGTGTTCAGCAATCTGTGTCTGTGTTCAGCATTGTGAACTGTCTGTGTCTGTGTTCAGCAATCTGTGTCTGTGTTCAGCTATCTGTGTCTGTGTTCAGCAATCTGTGTCTGTGTTCAGCAATCTGTGTCTGTGTTCAGCAATCTGTGTCTGTGTTCAGCAATCTGTGTCTGTGTTCAGCATTGTGAGCTATCTGTGTCTGTGTTCAGCAATCTGTGTCTGTGTTCAGCAATCTGTGTCTGTGTTCAGCAATCTGTGTCTGTGTTCAGCAGTCTGTGTCTGTGTTCAGCAGTCTGTGTCTGTGTTCAGCAGTCTGTGTCTGTGTTCAGCAATCTGTGTCTGTGTTCAGCAATCTGTGTCTGTGTTCAGCAATCTGTGTCTGTGTTCAGCAATCTGTGTCTGTGTTCAGCAATCTGTGTCTGTGTTCAGCAATCTGTGTCTGTGTTCAGCATTGTGAACTGTCTGTGTCTGTGTTCAGCAATCTGTGTCTGTGTTCAGCAATCTGTGTCTGTGTTCAGCAATCTGTGTCTGTGTTCAGCAATCTGTGTCTGTGTTCAGCAATCTGTGTCTGTGTTCAGCAATCTGTGTCTGTGTTCAGCATTGTGAGAAATCTGTGTCTGTGTTCAGCAATCTGTGTCTGTGTTCAGCAGTCTGTGTCTGTGTTCAGCATTGTGAACTGTCTGTGTCTGTGTTCAGCTATCTGTGTCTGTGTTCAGCATTGTGAACTATCTGTGTCTGTGTTCAGCAATCTGTGTCTGTGTTCAGCAATCTGTGTCTGTGTTCAGCAATCTGTGTCTGTGTTCAGCAGTCTGTGTCTGTGTTCAGCAATCTGTGTCTGTGTTCAGCTATCTGTGTCTGTGTTCAGCAGTCTGTGTCTGTGTTCAGCAATCTGTGTCTGTGTTCAGCAATCGGTGTCTGTGTTCAGCAATCTGTGTCTGTGTTCAGCATTGTGAGCTATCTGTGTCTGTGTTCAGCTATCTGTGTCTGTGTTCAGCTGTCTGTGTTCAGCTATCTGTGTCTGTGTTCAGCAATCTGTGTCTGTGTTCAGCAATCTGTGTCTGTGTTCAGCAATCTGTGTCTGTGTTCAGCAATCTGTGTCTGTGTTCAGCAATCTGTGTCTGTGTTCAGCATTGTGATCTATCTGTGTCTGTGTTCAGCAATCTGTGTCTGTGTTCAGCATTGTGAGCTATCTGTGTCTGTGTTCAGCTATCTGTGTCTGTGTTCAGCTGTCTGTGTTCAGCTATCTGTGTCTGTGTTCAGCAATCTGTGTCTGTGTTCAGCAATCTGTGTCTGTGTTCAGCAATCTGTGTCTGTGTTCAGCAATCTGTGTCTGTGTTCAGCATTGTGATCTATCTGTGTCTGTGTTCAGCAATCTGTGTCTGTGTTCAGCAATCTGTGTCTGTGTTCAGCAATCTGTGTCCGTGTTCAGCAATCTGTGTCTGTGTTCAGCATTGTGAACTATCTGTGTCTGTGTTCAGCAATCTGTGTCTGTGTTCAGCTATCTGTGTCTGTGTTCAGCAATCTGTGTCTGTGTTCAGCAGTCTGTGTCTGTGTTCAGCAATCTGTGTCTGTGTTCAGCATTGTGAGCTATCTGTGTCTGTGTTCAGCAATCTGTGTCTGTGTTCAGCATTGTGAACTATCTGTGTCTGTGTTCAGCATTGTGAACTGTCTGTGTCTGTGTTCAGCAATCTGTGTCTGTGTTCAGCATTGTGAGCTATCTGTGTCTGTGTTCAGTAATCTGTGTCTGTGTTCAGCAATCTGTGTCTGTGTTCAGCAATCTGTGTCTGTGTTCAGCATTGTGAACTATCTGTGTCTGTGTTCAGCAATCCGTGTCTGTGTTCAGCAGTCTGTGTCTGTGTTCAGCAGTCTGTGTCTGTGTTCAGCAGTCTGTGTCTGTGTTCAGCAGTCTGTGTCTGTGTTCAGCAGTCTGTGTCTGTGTTCAGCAGTCTGTGTCTGTGTTCAGCAGTCTGTGTCTGTGTTCAGCAGTCTGTGTCTGTGTTCAGCAGTCTGTGTCTGTGTTCAGCAATCTGTGTCTGTGTTCAGCAATCTGTGTCTGTGTTCAGCAATCTGTGTCTGTGTTCAGCAGTCTGTGTCTGTGTTCAGCAATCTGTGTCTGTGTTCAGCAATCTGTGTCTGTGTTCAGCGTTGTGAGAAATCTGTGTCTGTGTTCAGCAATCTGTGTCTGTGTTCAGCAATCTGTGTCTGTGTTCAGCAATCTGTGTCTGTGTTCAGCAATCTGTGTCTGTGTTCAGCAATCTGTGTCTGTGTTCAGCAATCTGTGTCTGTGTTCAGCAATCTGTGTCTGTGTTCAGCAATCTGTGTCTGTGTTCAGCAATCTGTGTCTGTGTTCAGCAATCTGTGTCTGTGTTCAGCAATCTGTGTCTGTGTTCAGCAATCTGTGTCTGTGTTCAGCAATCTGTGTCTGTGTTCAGCAATCTGTGTCTGTGTTCAGCAATCTGTGTCTGTGTTCAGCAATCTGTGTCTGTGTTCAGCATTGTGAGAAATCTGTGTCTGTGTTCAGCAATCTGTGTCTGTGTTCAGCAATCTGTGTCTGTGTTCAGCATTGTGAGAAATCTGTGTCTGTGTTCAGCAATCTGTGTCTGTGTTCAGCAATCTGTGTCTGTGTTCAGCAATCTGTGTCTGTGTTCAGCAATCTGTGTCTGTGTTCAGCAATCTGTGTCTGTGTTCAGCAATCTGTGTCTGTGTTCAGCATTGTGAGCTATCTGTGTCTGTGTTCAGCAATCTGTGTCTGTGTTCAGCAATCTGTGTCTGTGTTCAGCAATCTGTGTCTGTGTTCAGCATTGTGAACTATCTGTGTCTGTGTTCAGCAATCTGTGTCTGTGTTCAGCAATCTGTGTCTGTGTTCAGCAATCTGTGTCTGTGTTCAGCAATCTGTGTCTGTGTTCAGCAATCTGTGTCTGTGTTCAGCAATCTGTGTCTGTGTTCAGCAATATGTGTCTGTGTTCAGCAATCTGTGTCTGTGTTCAGCAATCTGTGTCTGTGTTCAGCAATCTGTGTCTGTGTTCAGCAATCTGTGTCTGTGTTCAGCAATCTGTGTCTGTGTTCAGCATTGTGAACTGTCTGTGTCTGTGTTCAGCATTGTGAGCTGTCTGTGTCTGTGTTCAGCATTGTGAGCTATCTGTGTCTGTGTTCAGCAATCTGTGTCTGTGTTCAGCAATCTGTGTCTGTGTTCAGCAATCTGTGTCTGTGTTCAGCAATCTGTGTCTGTGTTCAGCAATCTGTGTCTGTGTTCAGCAATCTGTGTCTGTGTTCAGCAATCTGTGTCTGTGTTCAGCATTGTGAACTGTCTGTGTCTGTGTTCAGCTATCTGTGTCTGTGTTCAGAAATCTGTGTCTGTGTTCAGCAATCTGTGTCTGTGTTCAGCAATCTGTGTCTGTGTTCAGCAATCTGTGTCTGTGTTCAGCAATCTGTGTCTGTGTTCAGCAATCTGTGTCTGTGTTCAGCAATCTGTGTCTGTGTTCAGCAATCTGTGTCTGTGTTCAGCAATCTGTGTCTGTGTTCAGCAATCTGTGTCTGTGTTCAGCATTGTGAACTGTCTGTGTCTGTGTTCAGCAATCTGTGTCTGTGTTCAGCAATCTGTGTCCGTGTTCAGCAATCTGTGTCCGTGTTCAGCAATCTGTGTCCGTGTTCAGCAATCTGTGTCTGTGTTCAGCAATCTGTGTCTGTGTTCAGCAGTCTGTGTCTGTGTTCAGCAGTCTGTGTCTGTGTTCAGCAGTCTGTGTCTGTGTTCAGCAGTCTGTGTCTGTGTTCAGCAGTCTGTGTCTGTGTTCAGCAGTCTGTGTCTGTGTTCAGCAGTCTGTGTCTGTGTTCAGCAGTCTGTGTCTGTGTTCAGCAGTCTGTGTCTGTTTTCAGCAGTCTGTGTCTGTTTTCAGCAGTCTGTGTCTGTGTTCAGCAGTCTGTGTCTGTGTTCAGCAATCTGTGTCTGTGTTCAGCAATCTGTGTCTGTGTTCAGCAATCTGTGTCTGTGTTCAGCAATCTGTGTCTGTGTTCAGCAATCTGTGTCTGTGTTCAGCAATCTGTGTCTGTGTTCAGCAATCTGTGTCTGTGTTCAGCAATCTGTGTCTGTGTTCAGCAATCTGTGTCTGTGTTCAGCAATCTGTGTCTGTGTTAAGCATTGTGAGCTATCTGTGTCTGTGTTCAGCAATCTGTGTCTGTGTTCAGCAATCTGTGTCTGTGTTCAGCAATCTGTGTCTGTGTTCAGCAATCTGTGTCTGTGTTCAGCAATCTGTGTCTGTGTTCAGCAATCTGTGTCTGTGTTCAGCAATCTGTGTCTGTGTTCAGCAATCTGTGTCTGTGTTCAGCAATCTGTGTCTGTGTTAAGCATTGTGAGCTATCTGTGTCTGTGTTCAGCAATCTGTGTCTGTGTTCAGCAATCTGTGTCTGTGTTCAGCAATCTGTGTCTGTGTTCAGCAATCTGTGTCTGTGTTCAGCAATCTGTGTCTGTGTTCAGCATTGTGAACTGTCTGTGTCTGTGTTCAGCAATCTGTGTCTGTGTTCAGCAATCTGTGTCTGTGTTCAGCTATCTGTGTCTGTGTTCAGCAATCTGTGTCTGTGTTCAGCAATCTGTGTCTGTGTTCAGCAATCTGTGTCTGTGTTCAGCAATCTGTGTCTGTGTTCAGCAATGTGAGCTATCTGTGTCTGTGTTCAGCAATCTGTGTCTGTGTTCAGCAATCTGTGTCTGTGTTCAGCAATCTGTGTCTGTGTTCAGCAATCTGTGTCTGTGTTCAGCAATCTGTGTCTGTGTTCAGCAATCTGTGTCTGTGTTCAGCATTGTGAGAAATTTGTGTCTGTGTTCAGCATTGTGAACTGTCTGTGTCTGTGTTCAGCAATCTGTGTCTGTGTTCAGCAATCTGTGTCTGTGTTAAGCATTGTGAACTATCTGTGTCTGTGTTCAGCAATCTGTGTCTGTGTTCAGCAATCTGTGTCTGTGTTCAGCAATCTGTGTCTGTGTTCAGCAATCTGTGTCTGTGTTCAGCAATCTGTGTCTGTGTTCAGCAATCTGTGTCTGTGTTCAGCATTGTGAACTATCTGTGTCTGTGTTCAGCAGTCTGTGTCCGTGTTCAGCAATCTGTGTCCGTGTTCAGCAATCTGTGTCCGTGTTCAGCATTGTGAGAAATCTGTGTCTGTGTTCAGCATTGTGAGCTATCTGTGTCTGTGTTCAGCAATCTGTGTCTGTGTTCAGCTATCTGTGTCTGTGTTCAGCAATCTGTGTCTGTGTTCAGCAATCTGTGTCTGTGTTCAGCAGTCTGTGTCTGTGTTCAGCAGTCTGTGTCTGTGTTCAGCATTGTGAACTATCTGTGTCTGTGTTCAGCAATCTGTGTCTGTGTTCAGCAATCTGTGTCTGTGTTCAGCATTGTGAGCTATCTGTGTCTGTGTTCAGCAATCTGTGTCTGTGTTCAGCATTGTGAGCTATCTGTGTCTGTGTTCAGCAATCTGTGTCTGTGTTCAGCAATCTGTGTCTGTGTTCAGCTATCTGTGTCTGTGTTCAGCAATCTGTGTCTGTGTTCAGCAGTCTGTGTCTGTGTTCAGCAATCTGTGTCTGTGTTCAGCATTGTGAACTATCTGTGTCTGTGTTCAGCAATCTGTGTCTGTGTTCAGCTATCTGTGTCTGTGTTCAGCAATCTGTGTCTGTGTTCAGCAATCTGTGTCTGTGTTCAGCAATCTGTGTCTGTGTGCAGCAATCTGTGTCTGTGTTCAGCATTGTGAACTGTCTGTGTCTGTGTTCAGCATTGTGAGCTATCTGTGTCTGTGTTCAGCATTGTGAACTATCTGTGTCTGTGTTCAGCAATCTGTGTCTGTGTTCAGCAATCTGTGTCTGTGTTCAGCAATCTGTGTCTGTGTTCAGCATTGTGAACTATCTGTGTCTGTGTTCAGCAATCCGTGTCTGTGTTCAGCAGTCTGTGTCTGTGTTCAGCAGTCTGTGTCTGTGTTCAGCAGTCTGTGTCTGTGTTCAGCAATCTGTGTCTGTGTTCAGCAGTCTGTGTCTGTGTTCAGCAGTCTGTGTCTGTGTTCAGCAGTCTGTGTCTGTGTTCAGCAATCTGTGTCTGTGTTCAGCGTTGTGAGAAATCTGTGTCTGTGTTCAGCAATCTGTGTCTGTGTTCAGCAATCTGTGTCTGTGTTCAGCAATCTGTGTCTGTGTTCAGCAATCTGTGTCTGTGTTCAGCAGTCTGTGTCTGTGTTCAGCAATCTGTGTCTGTGTTCAGCAATCTGTGTCTGTGTTCAGCAATCTGTGTCTGTGTTCAGCAATCTGTGTCTGTGTTCAGCAATCTGTGTCTGTGTTCAGCATTGTGAACTGTCTGTGTCTGTGTTCAGCAGTCTGTGTCTGTGTTCAGCTATCTGTGTCTGTGTTCAGCTATCTGTGTCTGTGTTCAGCTATCTGTGTCTGTGTTCAGCAATCTGTGTCTGTGTTCAGCAATCTGTGTCTGTGTTCAGCATTGTGAACTGTCTGTGTCTGTGTTCAGCAATCTGTGTCTGTGTTCAGCAATCTGTGTCTGTGTTCAGCAATCTGTGTCTGTGTTCAGCAATCTGTGTCTGTGTTCAGCAATCTGTGTCTGTGTTCAGCAATCTGTGTCTGTGTTCAGCAATCTGTGTCTGTGTTCAGCATTGTGAACTGTCTGTGTCTGTGTTCAGCAATCTGTGTCTGTGTTCAGCTATCTGTGTCTGTGTTCAGCAATCTGTGTCTGTGTTCAGCAATCTGTGTCTGTGTTCAGCAATCTGTGTCTGTGTTCAGCAATCTGTGTCTGTGTTCAGCAATCTGTGTCTGTGTTCAGCAATCTGTGTCTGTGTTCAGCATTGTGAACTGTCTGTGTCTGTGTTCAGCATTGTGAGCTATCTGTGTCTGTGTTCAGCATTGTGAACTGTCTGTGTCTGTGTTCAGCAATCTGTGTCTGTGTTCAGTAATCTGTGTCTGTGTTCAGCTATCTGTGTCTGTGTTCAGCTATCTGTGTCTGTGTTCAGCAATCTGTGTCTGTGTTCAGCAATCTGTGTCTGTGTTCAGCAATCTGTGTCTGTGTTCAGCATTGTGAACTGTCTGTGTCTGTGTTCAGCAATCTGTGTCTGTGTTCAGTAATCTGTGTCTGTGTTCAGCTATCTGTGTCTGTGTTCAGCTATCTGTGTCTGTGTTCAGCAATCTGTGTCTGTGTTCAGCAATCTGTGTCTGTGTTCAGCAATCTGTGTCTGTGTTCAGCATTGTGAACTGTCTGTGTCTGTGTTCAGCAATCTGTGTCTGTGTTCAGTAATCTGTGTCTGTGTTCAGCTATCTGTGTCTGTGTTCAGCTATCTGTGTCTGTGTTCAGCAATCTGTGTCTGTGTTCAGCAATCTGTGTCTGTGTTCAGCAATCTGTGTCTGTGTTCAGCAATCTGTGTCTGTGTTCAGCAATCTGTGTCTGTGTTCAGCAATCTGTGTCTGTGTTCAGCATTGTGAACTGTCTGTGTCTGTGTTCAGCAATCTGTGTCTGTGTTCAGCAATCTGTGTCTGTGTTAAGCATTGTGAGCTATCTGTGTCTGTGTTCAGCAATCTGTGTCTGTGTTCAGCATTGTGAGCTATATGTGTCTGTGTTCAGCAATCTGTGTCTGTGTTCAGCAATCTGTGTCTGTGTTCAGCAATCTGTGTCTGTGTTCAGCAATCTGTGTCTGTGTTCAGCATTGTGAGCTATATGTGTCTGTGTTCAGCAATCTGTGTCTGTGTTCAGCATTGTGAGCTATATGTGTCTGTGTTCAGCAATCTGTGTCTGTGTTCAGCTATCTGTGTCTGTGTTCAGCAATCTGTGTCTGTGTTCAGCAATCTGTGTCCGTGTTCAGCAATCTGTGTCTGTGTTCAGCAATCTGTGTCTGTGTTCAGCATTGTGAACTGTCTGTGTCTGTGTTCAGCATTGTGAGAAATCTGTGTCTGTGTTCAGCAATCTGTGTCTGTGTTCAGCAATCTGTGTCTGTGTTCAGCAATCTGTGTCTGTGTTCAGCAATCTGTGTCTGTGTTCAGCATTGTGAACTGTCTGTGTCTGTGTTCAGCATTGTGAGAAATCTGTGTCTGTGTTCAGCAATCTGTGTCTGTGTTCAGCAATATGTGTCTGTGTTCAGCAATATGTGTCTGTGTTCAGCAATATGTGTCTGTGTTCAGCAATCCGTGTCCGTGTTCAGCATTGTGAGAAATCTGTGTCTGTGTTCAGCAATCTGTGTCTGTGTTCAGCAATCTGTGTCTGTGTTCAGCATTGTGAGAAATCTGTGTCTGTGTTCAGCAATCTGTGTCTGTGTTCAGCAATCTGTGTCTGTGTTCAGCAGTCTGTGTCTGTGTTCAGCATTGTGAGCAATCTGTGTCTGTGTTCAGCAATCTGTGTCTGTGTTCAGCAATCTGTGTCTGTGTTCAGCAATCTGTGTCTGTGTTCAGCAATCTGTGTCTGTGTTCAGCATTGTGAGAAATCTGTGTCTGTGTTCAGCATTGTGAACTATCTGTGTCTGTGTTCAGCAATCTGTGTCTGTGTTCAGCAATCTGTGTCTGTGTTCAGCAATCTGTGTCTGTGTTCAGCAATCTGTGTCTGTGTTCAGCAATCTGTGTCTGTGTTCAGCAATCTGTGTCTGTGTTCAGCAATCTGTGTCAAATCTGTGTCTGTGTTCAGCATTGTGAACTGTCTGTGTCTGTGTTCAGCAATCTGTGTCTGTGTTCAGCAATCTGTGTCTGTGTTCAGCAATCTGTGTCTGTGTTCAGCAATCTGTGTCTGTGTTCAGCAATCTGTGTCAAATCTGTGTCTGTGTTCAGCATTGTGAACTGTCTGTGTCTGTGTTCAGCAATCTGTGTCTGTGTTCAGCAATCTGTGTCTGTGTTCAGCAATCTGTGTCTGTGTTCAGCAATCTGTGTCTGTGTTCAGCATTGTGAACTATCTGTGTCCGTGTTCAGCAATCTGTGTCTGTGTTCAGCTATCTGTGTCTGTGTTCAGCAATCTGTGTCTGTGTTCAGCAATCTGTGTCTGTGTTCAGCAATCTGTGTCCGTGTTCAGCATTGTGAACTGTCTGTGTCTGTGTTCAGCAATCTGTGTCTGTGTTCAGCAATTTGTGTCTGTGTTCAGCAGTCTGTGTCTGTGTTCAGCAATCTGTGTCTGTGTTCAGCAATCTGTGTCTGTGTTCAGCAATCTGTGTCTGTGTTCAGCAATCTGTGTCTGTGTTCAGCAATCTGTGTCTGTGTTCAGCAATCTGTGTCTGTGTTCAGCAATCTGTGTCTGTGTTCAGCAATCTGTGTCTGTGTTCAGCTATCTGTGTCTGTGTTCAGCTATCTGTGTCTGTGTTCAGCAATCTGTGTCTGTGTTCAGCAATCTGTGTCTGTGTTCAGCAATCTGTGTCTGTGTTCAGCTATCTGTGTCTGTGTTCAGCATTGTGAGCTATCTGTGTCTGTGTTCAGCAATCTGTGTCTGTGTTCAGCTATCTGTGTCTGTGTTCAGAATTGTGAGCTATCTGTGTCTGTGTTCAGCTATCTTTGTCTGTGTTCAGCTATCTTTGTCTGTGTTCAGCTATCTGTGTCTGTGTTCAGCAATCTGTGTCTGTGTTCAGCAATCTGTGTCTGTGTTCAGCAATCTGTGTCTGTGTTCAGCATTGTGAGCTATCTGTGTCTGTGTTCAGCTATCTGTGTCTGTGTTCAGCAATCTGTGTCTGTGTTCAGCAATCTGTGTCTGTGTTCAGCAATCTGTGTCTGTGTTCAGCAATCTGTGTCTGTGTTCAGCATTGTGAACTGTCTGTGTCCGTGTTCAGCAATCTGTGTCCGTGTTCAGCATTGTGAGCTATCTGTGTCTGTGTTCAGCTATCTGTGTCTGTGTTCAGCAATCTGTGTCTGTGTTCAGCAATCTGTGTCTGTGTTCAGCAATCTGTGTCTGTGTTCAGCAATCTGTGTCTGTGTTCAGCAATCTGTGTCTGTGTTCAGCAATCTGTGTCTGTGTTCAGCATTGTGAACTGTCTGTGTCTGTATTCAGCAATCTGTGTCTGTGTTCAGCAATCTGTGTCTGTGTTCAGCAATCTGTGTCTGTGTTCAGCAATCTGTGTCTGTGTTCAGCAATCTGTGTCTGTGTTCAGCAATCTGTGTCTGTGTTCAGCAATCTGTGTCTGTGTTCAGCAATCTGTGTCTGTGTTCAGCATTGTGAGAAATCTGTGTCTGTGTTCAGCATTGTGAACTATCTGTGTCTGTGTTCAGCAATCTGTGTCTGTGTTCAGCAATCTGTGTCTGTGTTCAGCAATCTGTGTCTGTGTTCAGCAATCTGTGTCTGTGTTCAGCAATCTGTGTCTGTGTTCAGCAATCTGTGTCTGTGTTCAGCAATCTGTGTCTGTGTTCAGCAATCTGTGTCTGTGTTCAGCAATCTGTGTCTGTGTTCAGCAATCTGTGTCTGTGTTCAGCAATCTGTGTCTGTGTTCAGCAATCTGTGTCTGTGTTCAGCAATCTGTGTCTGTGTTCAGCAATCTGTGTCTGTGTTCAGCAATCTGTGTCTGTGTTCAGCAATCTGTGTCTGTGTTCAGCAATCTGTGTCTGTGTTCAGCTCTCTGTGTCTGTGTTCAGCAATCTGTGTCTGTGTTCAGCAATCTGTGTCTGTGTTCAGCAATCTGTGTCTGTGTTCAGCTCTCTGTGTCTGTGTTCAGCAATCTGTGTCTGTGTTCAGCTATCTGTGTCTGTGTTCAGCAATCTGTGTCTGTGTTCAGCAATCTGTGTCTGTGTTCAGCAATCTGTGTCTGTGTTCAGCATTGTGAGCTATCTGTGTCTGTGTTCAGCAATCTGTGTCTGTGTTCAGCAATCTGTGTCTGTGTTCAGCAATCTGTGTCTGTGTTCAGCAATCTGTGTCTGTGTTCAGCAATCTGTGTCTGTGTTCAGCAATCTGTGTCTGTGTTCAGCAATCTGTGTCTGTGTTCAGCAATCTGTGTCTGTGTTCAGCAATCTGTGTCTGTGTTCAGCATTGTGAGCTATCTGTGTCTGTGTTCAGCATTGTGAGCAATCTGTGTCTGTGTTCAGCAATCTGTGTCTGTGTTCAGCAATCTGTGTCTGTGTTCAGCAATCTGTGTCTGTGTTCAGCAATCTGTGTCTGTGTTCAGCAATCTGTGTCTGTGTTCAGCAATCTGTGTCTGTGTTCAGCATTGTGAACTGTCTGTGTCTGTGTTCAGCTATCTGTGTCTGTGTTCAGCAATCTGTGTCTGTGTTCAGCAATCTGTGTCTGTGTTCAGCCATCTGTGTCTGTGTTCAGCAATCTGTGTCTGTGTTCAGCAATCTGTGTCTGTGTTCAGCAATCTGTGTCTGTGTTCAGCAATCTGTGTCTGTGTTCAGCATTGTGAACTATCTGTGTCTGTGTTCAGCAATCTGTGTCTGTGTTCAGCTCTCTGTGTCTGTGTTCAGCATTGTGAGCTATCTGTGTCTGTGTTCAGCAATCTGTGTCTGTGTTCAGCAATCTGTGTCTGTGTTCAGCATTGTGAGAAATCTGTGTCTGTGTTCAGCAATCTGTGTCTGTGTTCAGCAATCTGTCTCTGTGTTCAGCAATCTGTCTCTGTGTTCAGCAATCTGTGTCTGTGTTCAGCATTGTGTGAAATCTGTGTCTGTGTTCAGCAATCTGTGTCTGTGTTCAGCAATCTGTGTCTGTGTTCAGCAATCTGTGTCTGTGTTCAGCAATCTGTGTCTGTGTTCAGCAATCTGTGTCTGTGTTCAGCAATCTGTGTCTGTGTTCAGCAATCTGTGTCTGTGTTCAGCATTGTGAGAAATCTGTGTCTGTGTTCAGCTATCTGTGTCTGTGTTCAGCAATCTGTGTCTGTGTTCAGCAGTCTGTGTCTGTGTTCAGCATTGTGAACTATCTGTGTCTGTGTTCAGCTATCTGTGTCTGTGTTCAGCATTGTGAACTATCTGTGTCTGTGTTCAGCTATCTGTGTCTGTGTTCAGCAATCTGTGTCTGTGTTCAGCAATCTGTGTCTGTGTTCAGCAGTCTGTGTCTGTGTTCAGCAGTCTGTGTCTGTGTTCAGCAATCTGTGTCTGTGTTCAGCAATCTGTGTCTGTGTTCAGCTATCTGTGTCTGTGTTCAGCAGTCTGTGTCTGTGTTCAGCAATCTGTGTCTGTGTTCAGCAGTCTGTGTCTGTGTTCAGCAATCTGTGTCTGTGTTCAGCAATCTGTGTCTGTGTTCAGCAATCTGTGTCTGTGTTCAGCAATCTGTGTCTGTGTTCAGCAATCTGTGTCTGTGTTCAGCAATCTGTGTCTGTGTTCAGCATTGTGAACTATCTGTGTCTGTGTTCAGCAATCTGTGTCTGTGTTCAGCAATCTGTGTCTGTGTTCAGCAATCTGTGTCTGTGTTCAGCAATCTGTGTCTGTGTTCAGCAATCTGTGTCTGTGTTCAGCAATCTGTGTCTGTGTTCAGCAGTCTGTGTCTGTGTTCAGCAATCTGTGTCTGTGTTCAGCAATCTGTGTCTGTGTTCAGCAATCTGTGTCTGTGTTCAGCTATCTGTGTCTGTGTTCAGCTATCTGTGTCTGTGTTCAGCTATCTGTGTCTGTGTTCAGCAATCTGTGTCTGTGTTCAGCAATCTGTGTCTGTGTTCAGCATTGTGAGCTATCTGTGTCTGTGTTCAGCAATCTGTGTCTGTGTTCAGCAATCTGTGTCTGTGTTCAGCAATCTGTGTCTGTGTTCAGCAATCTGTGTCTGTGTTCAGCAATCTGTGTCTGTGTTCAGCAATCTGTGTCTGTGTTCAGCAATCTGTGTCTGTGTTCAGCAATCTGTGTCTGTGTTCAGCAATCTGTGTCTGTGTTCAGCAATCTGTGTCTGTGTTCAGCAATCTGTGTCTGTGTTCAGCAATCTGTGTCTGTGTTCAGCATTGTGAACTATCTGTGTCTGTGTTCAGCAATCTGTGTCTGTGTTCAGCTCTCTGTGTCTGTGTTCAGCTCTCTGTGTCTGTGTTCAGCTCTCTGTGTCTGTGTTCAGCTCTCTGTGTCTGTGTTCAGCTCTCTGTGTCTGTGTTCAGCTCTCTGTGTCTGTGTTCAGCATTGTGAGCTATCTGTGTCTGTGTTCAGCAATCTGTGTCTGTGTTCAGCAATCTGTGTCTGTGTTCAGCAATCTGTGTCTGTGTTCAGCAATCTGTGTCTGTGTTCAGCAATCTGTGTCTGTGTTCAGCAATCTGTGTCTGTGTTCAGCAATCTGTGTCTGTGTTCAGCAATCTGTGTCTGTGTTCAGCAATCTGTGTCTGTGTTCAGCAATCTGTGTCTGTGTTCAGCAATCTGTGTCTGTGTTCAGCAATCTGTGTCTGTGTTCAGCATTGTGAGCTATCTGTGTCTGTGTTCAGCAATCTGTCTCTGTGTTCAGCAATCTGTGTCTGTGTTCAGCAATCTGTGTCTGTGTTCAGCAATCTGTGTCTGTGTTCAGCAATCTGTGTCTGTTTTCAGCAATCTGTCTCTGTGTTCAGCAATCTGTCTCTGTGTTCAGCAATCTGTCTCTGTGTTCAGCAATCTGTGTCTGTGTTCAGCTCTCTGTGTCTGTGTTCAGCTCTCTGTGTCTGTGTTCAGCTCTCTGTGTCTGTGTTCAGCTCTCTGTGTCTGTGTTCAGCTCTCTGTGTCTGTGTTCAGCTCTCTGTGTCTGTGTTCAGCATTGTGAGCTATATGTGTCTGTGTTCAGCAATCTGTGTCTGTGTTCAGCAATCTGTGTCTGTGTTCAGCAATCTGTGTCTGTGTTCAGCATTGTGAGCTATATGTGTCTGTGTTCAGCAATCTGTGTCTGTGTTCAGCATTGTGAGCTATATGTGTCTGTGTTCAGCAATCTGTGTCTGTGTTCAGCTATCTGTGTCTGTGTTCAGCAATCTGTGTCTGTGTTCAGCAATCTGTGTCCGTGTTCAGCAATCTGTGTCTGTGTTCAGCAATCTGTGTCTGTGTTCAGCAATCTGTGTCTGTGTTCAGCATTGTGAACTGTCTGTGTCTGTGTTCAGCATTGTGAGAAATCTGTGTCTGTGTTCAGCAATCTGTGTCTGTGTTCAGCAATCTGTGTCTGTGTTCAGCAATCTGTGTCTGTGTTCAGCAATCTGTGTCTGTGTTCAGCATTGTGAACTGTCTGTGTCTGTGTTCAGCATTGTGAGAAATCTGTGTCTGTGTTCAGCAATCTGTGTCTGTGTTCAGCAATATGTGTCTGTGTTCAGCAATATGTGTCTGTGTTCAGCAATATGTGTCTGTGTTCAGCAATCCGTGTCCGTGTTCAGCATTGTGAGAAATCTGTGTCTGTGTTCAGCAATCTGTGTCTGTGTTCAGCAATCTGTGTCTGTGTTCAGCATTGTGAGAAATCTGTGTCTGTGTTCAGCAATCTGTGTCTGTGTTCAGCAATCTGTGTCTGTGTTCAGCAGTCTGTGTCTGTGTTCAGCATTGTGAGCAATCTGTGTCTGTGTTCAGCAATCTGTGTCTGTGTTCAGCAATCTGTGTCTGTGTTCAGCAATCTGTGTCTGTGTTCAGCAATCTGTGTCTGTGTTCAGCATTGTGAGAAATCTGTGTCTGTGTTCAGCATTGTGAACTATCTGTGTCTGTGTTCAGCAATCTGTGTCTGTGTTCAGCAATCTGTGTCTGTGTTCAGCAATCTGTGTCTGTGTTCAGCAATCTGTGTCTGTGTTCAGCAATCTGTGTCTGTGTTCAGCAATCTGTGTCTGTGTTCAGCAATCTGTGTCAAATCTGTGTCTGTGTTCAGCATTGTGAACTGTCTGTGTCTGTGTTCAGCAATCTGTGTCTGTGTTCAGCAATCTGTGTCTGTGTTCAGCAATCTGTGTCTGTGTTCAGCAATCTGTGTCTGTGTTCAGCAATCTGTGTCAAATCTGTGTCTGTGTTCAGCATTGTGAACTGTCTGTGTCTGTGTTCAGCAATCTGTGTCTGTGTTCAGCAATCTGTGTCTGTGTTCAGCAATCTGTGTCTGTGTTCAGCAATCTGTGTCTGTGTTCAGCATTGTGAACTATCTGTGTCCGTGTTCAGCAATCTGTGTCTGTGTTCAGCTATCTGTGTCTGTGTTCAGCAATCTGTGTCTGTGTTCAGCAATCTGTGTCTGTGTTCAGCAATCTGTGTCCGTGTTCAGCATTGTGAACTGTCTGTGTCTGTGTTCAGCAATCTGTGTCTGTGTTCAGCAATTTGTGTCTGTGTTCAGCAGTCTGTGTCTGTGTTCAGCAATCTGTGTCTGTGTTCAGCAATCTGTGTCTGTGTTCAGCAATCTGTGTCTGTGTTCAGCATTGTGAACTATCTGTGTCTGTGTTCAGTAATCTGTGTCTGTGTTCAGCAATCTGTGTCTGTGTTCAGCATTGTGAACTATCTGTGTCTGTGTTCAGCAATCTGTGTCCGTGTTCAGCAATCTGTGTCTGTGTTCAGCAATCTGTGTCTGTGTTCAGCAATCTGTGTCTGTGTTCAGCAATCTGTGTCTGTGTTCAGCTATCTGTGTCTGTGTTCAGCTATCTGTGTCTGTGTTCAGCTATCTGTGTCTGTGTTCAGCAATCTGTGTCTGTGTTCAGCAATCTGTGTCTGTGTTCAGCAATCTGTGTCTGTGTTCAGCTATCTGTGTCTGTGTTCAGCATTGTGAGCTATCTGTGTCTGTGTTCAGCAATCTGTGTCTGTGTTCAGCTATCTGTGTCTGTGTTCAGAATTGTGAGCTATCTGTGTCTGTGTTCAGCTATCTTTGTCTGTGTTCAGCTATCTTTGTCTGTGTTCAGCTATCTGTGTCTGTGTTCAGCAATCTGTGTCTGTGTTCAGCAATCTGTGTCTGTGTTCAGCAATCTGTGTCTGTGTTCAGCATTGTGAGCTATCTGTGTCTGTGTTCAGCTATCTGTGTCTGTGTTCAGCAATCTGTGTCTGTGTTCAGCAATCTGTGTCTGTGTTCAGCAATCTGTGTCTGTGTTCAGCAATCTGTGTCTGTGTTCAGCATTGTGAACTGTCTGTGTCCGTGTTCAGCAATCTGTGTCCGTGTTCAGCATTGTGAGCTATCTGTGTCTGTGTTCAGCTATCTGTGTCTGTGTTCAGCAATCTGTGTCTGTGTTCAGCAATCTGTGTCTGTGTTCAGCAATCTGTGTCTGTGTTCAGCAATCTGTGTCTGTGTTCAGCAATCTGTGTCTGTGTTCAGCAATCTGTGTCTGTGTTCAGCATTGTGAACTGTCTGTGTCTGTATTCAGCAATCTGTGTCTGTGTTCAGCAATCTGTGTCTGTGTTCAGCAATCTGTGTCTGTGTTCAGCAATCTGTGTCTGTGTTCAGCAATCTGTGTCTGTGTTCAGCAATCTGTGTCTGTGTTCAGCAATCTGTGTCTGTGTTCAGCAATCTGTGTCTGTGTTCAGCATTGTGAGAAATCTGTGTCTGTGTTCAGCATTGTGAACTATCTGTGTCTGTGTTCAGCAATCTGTGTCTGTGTTCAGCAATCTGTGTCTGTGTTCAGCAATCTGTGTCTGTGTTCAGCAATCTGTGTCTGTGTTCAGCAATCTGTGTCTGTGTTCAGCAATCTGTGTCTGTGTTCAGCAATCTGTGTCTGTGTTCAGCAATCTGTGTCTGTGTTCAGCAATCTGTGTCTGTGTTCAGCAATCTGTGTCTGTGTTCAGCAATCTGTGTCTGTGTTCAGCAATCTGTGTCTGTGTTCAGCAATCTGTGTCTGTGTTCAGCAATCTGTGTCTGTGTTCAGCAATCTGTGTCTGTGTTCAGCAATCTGTGTCTGTGTTCAGCAATCTGTGTCTGTGTTCAGCAATCTGTGTCTGTGTTCAGCAATCTGTGTCTGTGTTCAGCTCTCTGTGTCTGTGTTCAGCAATCTGTGTCTGTGTTCAGCAATCTGTGTCTGTGTTCAGCAATCTGTGTCTGTGTTCAGCTCTCTGTGTCTGTGTTCAGCAATCTGTGTCTGTGTTCAGCTATCTGTGTCTGTGTTCAGCAATCTGTGTCTGTGTTCAGCAATCTGTGTCTGTGTTCAGCAATCTGTGTCTGTGTTCAGCATTGTGAGCTATCTGTGTCTGTGTTCAGCAATCTGTGTCTGTGTTCAGCAATCTGTGTCTGTGTTCAGCAATCTGTGTCTGTGTTCAGCAATCTGTGTCTGTGTTCAGCAATCTGTGTCTGTGTTCAGCAATCTGTGTCTGTGTTCAGCAATCTGTGTCTGTGTTCAGCAATCTGTGTCTGTGTTCAGCAATCTGTGTCTGTGTTCAGCAATCTGTGTCTGTGTTCAGCATTGTGAGCTATCTGTGTCTGTGTTCAGCATTGTGAGCAATCTGTGTCTGTGTTCAGCAATCTGTGTCTGTGTTCAGCAATCTGTGTCTGTGTTCAGCAATCTGTGTCTGTGTTCAGCAATCTGTGTCTGTGTTCAGCAATCTGTGTCTGTGTTCAGCATTGTGAACTGTCTGTGTCTGTGTTCAGCTATCTGTGTCTGTGTTCAGCAATCTGTGTCTGTGTTCAGCAATCTGTGTCTGTGTTCAGCCATCTGTGTCTGTGTTCAGCAATCTGTGTCTGTGTTCAGCAATCTGTGTCTGTGTTCAGCAATCTGTGTCTGTGTTCAGCAATCTGTGTCTGTGTTCAGCATTGTGAACTATCTGTGTCTGTGTTCAGCAATCTGTGTCTGTGTTCAGCTCTCTGTGTCTGTGTTCAGCATTGTGAGCTATCTGTGTCTGTGTTCAGCAATCTGTGTCTGTGTTCAGCAATCTGTGTCTGTGTTCAGCATTGTGAGAAATCTGTGTCTGTGTTCAGCAATCTGTGTCTGTGTTCAGCAATCTGTCTCTGTGTTCAGCAATCTGTGTCTGTGTTCAGCATTGTGTGAAATCTGTGTCTGTGTTCAGCAATCTGTGTCTGTGTTCAGCAATCTGTGTCTGTGTTCAGCAATCTGTGTCTGTGTTCAGCAATCTGTGTCTGTGTTCAGCAATCTGTGTCTGTGTTCAGCAATCTGTGTCTGTGTTCAGCAATCTGTGTCTGTGTTCAGCATTGTGAGAAATCTGTGTCTGTGTTCAGCTATCTGTGTCTGTGTTCAGCAATCTGTGTCTGTGTTCAGCAGTCTGTGTCTGTGTTCAGCATTGTGAACTATCTGTGTCTGTGTTCAGCTATCTGTGTCTGTGTTCAGCATTGTGAACTATCTGTGTCTGTGTTCAGCTATCTGTGTCTGTGTTCAGCAATCTGTGTCTGTGTTCAGCAATCTGTGTCTGTGTTCAGCAGTCTGTGTCTGTGTTCAGCAGTCTGTGTCTGTGTTCAGCAATCTGTGTCTGTGTTCAGCAATCTGTGTCTGTGTTCAGCTATCTGTGTCTGTGTTCAGCAGTCTGTGTCTGTGTTCAGCAATCTGTGTCTGTGTTCAGCAGTCTGTGTCTGTGTTCAGCAATCTGTGTCTGTGTTCAGCAATCTGTGTCTGTGTTCAGCAATCTGTGTCTGTGTTCAGCAATCTGTGTCTGTGTTCAGCAATCTGTGTCTGTGTTCAGCAATCTGTGTCTGTGTTCAGCATTGTGAACTATCTGTGTCTGTGTTCAGCAATCTGTGTCTGTGTTCAGCAATCTGTGTCTGTGTTCAGCATTGTGAGCTATCTGTGTCTGTGTTCAGCAATCTGTGTCTGTGTTCAGCAATCTGTGTCTGTGTTCAGCAATCTGTGTCTGTGTTCAGCAATCTGTGTCTGTGTTCAGCAATCTGTGTCTGTGTTCAGCAATCTGTGTCTGTGTTCAGCAGTCTGTGTCTGTGTTCAGCAATCTGTGTCTGTGTTCAGCAATCTGTGTCTGTGTTCAGCAATCTGTGTCTGTGTTCAGCTATCTGTGTCTGTGTTCAGCTATCTGTGTCTGTGTTCAGCTATCTGTGTCTGTGTTCAGCAATCTGTGTCTGTGTTCAGCAATCTGTGTCTGTGTTCAGCATTGTGAGCTATCTGTGTCTGTGTTCAGCAATCTGTGTCTGTGTTCAGCAATCTGTGTCTGTGTTCAGCAATCTGTGTCTGTGTTCAGCAATCTGTGTCTGTGTTCAGCAATCTGTGTCTGTGTTCAGCAATCTGTGTCTGTGTTCAGCAATCTGTGTCTGTGTTCAGCAATCTGTGTCTGTGTTCAGCAATCTGTGTCTGTGTTCAGCAATCTGTGTCTGTGTTCAGCAATCTGTGTCTGTGTTCAGCATTGTGAACTATCTGTGTCTGTGTTCAGCAATCTGTGTCTGTGTTCAGCAACCTGTGTCTGTGTTCAGCAACCTGTGTCTGTGTTCAGCAATCTGTGTCTGTGTTCAGCAGTCTGTGTCTGTGTTCAGCAATCTGTGTCTGTGTTCAGCAATCTGTGTCTGTGTTCAGCAATCTGTGTCTGTGTTCAGCATTGTGAGAAATCTGTGTCTGTGTTCAGCAATCTGTGTCTCTGTTCAGCAATCTGTGTCTGTGTTCAGCATTGTGAGAAATCTGTGTCTGTGTTCAGCATTGTGAGAAATCTGTGTCTGTGTTCAGCATTGTGAGCTATCTGTTACATTTGTTTGGTGCATGTCTGATGTAGGGCCACATGACCCACTTTGCATTTTGGAGCGGTCTTGTTGCTCCCTGACCCTTCCTCTAACTGCTTCTCTGACTTGCAGCTCACCTCGTAGAAGTTGAGGTTGTTCATGGTACTTCTCACCACTCATCTCCAGAACCCTTGGTCACAGTGAGCGTGAGGGAGATTGAAGTAGAGAACTGGAGAGGGGGGTTGTGGAGGTTCGCGAGAGCAAGGTTCTGCAGCAACTGGGAGGGTCAGGGAGCAGCAGAGGCTGTGAATCAGAGAACTGACAGTGACTGGGAGGGTCAGGGAGCAGCAGAGGCTGTGAATCAGAGAGCTGGCAGTGACTGGGAGGGTCAGGGAGCAGCAGAGGCTGTGAATCAGAGCTGACAGTGACTGGGAGGGTCAGGGAGCAGCAGAGGCTGTGAATCAGAGAGCTGGCAGTGACTGGGAGGGTCAGGGAGCAGCAGAGGCTGTGCAGTGGAGAGCTGGCAGTGACTGGGAGGGTCAGGGAGCAGCCGAGGCTGTGAATCAGAGCTGACAGTGACTGGGAGGTTCAGGGAGCAGCAGAGGCTGTGAATCAGAGCTGACAGTGACTGGGAGGGTCAGGGAGCAGCAGAGGCTGTGAATCAGAGCTGACAGTGACTGGGAGGGTCAGGGAGCAGCAGAGGCTGTGAATCAGAGCTGACAGTGACTGGGAGGGTCAGGGAGCAGCAGAGGCTGTGAAACAGAGAGCTGGCAGTGACTGGGAGGGTCAGGGAGCAGCAGAGGCTGTGAATCAGAGAGCTGACAGTGACTGGGAGGGTCAGAGGTCATGAGGCTCGGGGAGCAGAATGTGTGCTGAGCGGGGAGGGGTGCTGAGCAAGAGAGGCAGCAAGCTGGGGGTAAGTAGAAAGTTAGCATATATTTGTTTTTCATATCTGTTCGGTGTGAATCCATGATTAGAAAGCACTCACTGAACAATCCTGAGTGTGCCAATAGCTACACGACCAACCAGCTTAAGATAATCAGTTGAGCTCATAATGTGACCCATTTACACTTGTTGGAAGTAACACTCATTCATCCTCAGGGACCCATTCTCCGGAAACAAAAGGAATGTCTTTTTTGTTTGTTCGTGGGATGTGGGCGTCGCTGGCTAAGCCAGCATTTGTTGCTCATCCCTAATTGCCCTTGTTCAGAGGGAATTTTAGAGTCAACCACATTGCTGTGGGTCTGGAGTTACATGTGGGCCAGACCAGATAAGGATGGCAGATTTCCTTCCTAAAGGATATTAGTGACCCAGATGGGTTTTTACGACAATCAACAACGGTTTCATGGTCATCATCAGAATTTCAATAAAAATCTGGAATTAAATTCCACCATCTTCTATGGTGAGATTCATGCCCGGGTTCCCAGAGCATTACCCTGGTTCTCTGGATTACTAGTCCAGTGACAATACCACTGCACCATCACCTCCCCTCCCTGTGTTCCACCCTTGCGCAGTTTTTGAATTACCCGGGAGCTTGGGGAGCCAAAGATTCCCCATTGCTTTCTCCACAGCAACAACTCGGCCAGTCAGAGTCAGCTTGCCAGCCAATCAGCATCCTTTTCTCCTGTAGTATAAATTGTTGTGATTGTTTGAAATTTGGCATGACGATGAGTGCAAGTCAAAAAGCTTCAGCAACATGTCTCTATTTCCAGTAATGTCTATTTGAATTTTTTTTAATGTATTTTATTTGAGAAGTTTTTCCTTTACCAATATAGGAATTTAGCAAAATGTTTCGACTTACAGTCCCAGATGGTGTTAATACTGGGAAGTGAGATCCCAGAGTGAAACCTGGTTCGATGGATCCTAACTTTTATTAAAAAGACTGTGGAGGAAAGTTACTCACAGGAGTCCGCTGATGAAATTTTACTACAAAGAATAAAATATTTATTAAACAAGAAAAATGAACTATATTACACCAGACCAAAAAGGTTGGAAAGATGTCAATACAAACACAGGAAGAAGCTTCAAGTTCCCACTATTTCCTGACCCCAGCTATATCTTCACAGACACACAAACCAATGAAGAGTTACCATCAGTTTGACAGAAAAGGGGGGAATCGTCCCAGGTTTGCACTGAATGCAGTAGCGGGCGGGTAAAATGATGTTTTATACAGCGGACGTGATGGGTGGGTTTTCACGCTGTATTGTCCCAAACCCACCCATTATTTACACGTTCCCAGGAAACACACCGTTTCCATGGCAGGGTGGGCTCTCATTCACCCGCCACACCATCACCTCACCGCTTCAATACGCTGGGCGCTATTTAAAGTCCAGCCACGTGCACACATCTCTGTGCTTCCAGCCCACGGCCACTGCAGGGAAGATGTCTACAAAAGGCAAAAAGACTGCAGCCCCCAGGTTTAATGATACATCACTGGAAAGCCTTTTGGATGCTGTGGAGGCCGCCGGGATGTCCTGTACCCCCGCTCAGGGTCATCAATCCGGCTTGGGAGGTGGTGGCAGTGGCGGTCAGCACCAATGCCCTTCAGAAGAGGACAGACACCCAACGCCACAAGAGGATGAATAATCTCCTCCGTTCCACCAGGGTAAGTCACTCATCTCATCATTCTCACAAACCCATCACACACCCACAAGACCCTCACTCACTGCCAGTTCAAGGGACATTACCATTCACTCTCTCACATTCACTGTCATTGTCCTCGTCCTGTCCATGGGACCACTCACCACCCACGCAGGCCAGGTATACTTATCATCTGGCCTGGCAGGTGTCCTGCTTACACTCTCTCCATCCATGTCCATGCAGAACAAGCTGGTACACAACAAGAGAGAAAGATCACAGACTGGCAGCGGAATGCTCGAAATCAAGGTTCTCACAGACTTTGAAAACAGAGCCATTCAGCTGGCCGGCCACGATCTGGACCGTTCCTGTGCTGACGATGAGGTCGGCGCTGCTCTACCAAGTGAGGATCCAGCAGTGCAACATCCACCAGACAGCCATGCAGTGAGTGATGTGTCCTGTTTCACAGGCCACTGCCACGCACTAATTATCTCCTCTTGCTTTCTGCCAAACAGCCGACAGGGTCCATGACCCAGGGCCTCCAATCGAGCCCTAAAGAAAACTCTGAAGTGGAACCTGGAGGCGCCCTCCCTGAAGTCCCGTTACAGCCTCTGGACTTGGTCATGTCACAGTTACTGGAGCTGCAAAGGCAAGCTCGGGAACATCAGGAAAGGATGTCCACTGCACTCCTCAGATTGCAAGGCACGATGGAGGAGTCCATCCCATCTTCACTCTGAGGTGATAGTGCCGGCATTGCAACGCACCGAGGTCAACACCGCCATGGAGTCCTTGGTCCAGGACATCACTCCTGCACTGCTGCACAGGCTCAACTCCATCACTGAGCCATAGTTGGCCTCCAACAGTGTCAATGTGAGAGGGGTGCTGGGCAGCTCGATCTCACCCCAGCTACCCCTTCTGCAAATGGAGTCAGCCAGGGACCCTCCGGCACCCATAGGGAGGAGGATCAGCAGGCGCACAGTCTGGGGCCATCCACCTAGGTGACTCTGGGAGTGACCGGCCCATCTGACTCCCCTCTTCCTGTGACCTCAACAGCTCCAGCTCCACAGGCCGAGGAGGGTGCCACTGCCACACAGCAGGACCCTGAAGGCGGGCTGGAGCCCTCCAAGTCTTGGTCCTCCAGAGGACGCCTGCCAAAGTCATCACAGGCAGGGTGTTGCAGTCAGCAGGCTGCCTCCACCTCCACTGTGGATATCCAAGGAGCACCAAGACATAGCCGCAGGGTTAGGAAAGTTAAGGAGAATTAGTTACACAGCCTGAGCAGGGGTGTTAATCACTTGTACATAATGTTCACTATTGTCAATAAACTCCCAAGAATATCTCCCTGCCTGTGGCTCCTTGTTCTGATGAGCAGTGTTCTTGTCACTCAGATGTGAAACCTTCCTGCACAAGATAAAAGCAGGTGTCTCAGTCCAGGGCCTCTTCCCTGTGTCTGTGCAGCCTTCAGACCACAGCGATGGTCCAGTCTCACACTCCCTGGACACATTACTGATGCCTGCACCTCGGCGCTGGTGGTCATTGCTGCTAGAATGTAGCGGGCAGGTGACACAGTTCTCTCATTCTCTGTGTGCTCTCAGCATCTTTAAGGTGGGGCTGGCCCCCATCACACCAGCATCTGTGACCACTGATGCTGTGCACCAGCTCCTGAAAGGCTCAGGTGCTAAAGGCAGACACAGCATCAGATACACCTAAAGTTTCATGGCTGCGTCTCTGAGATGACCCTAATCATGGAGCGTAAGTGAGCTGCCCTCGACCTGACAGGAGTTAGACATTCTCAGAGACAATGTGAAGATCTATGGAGTGCCCTCACTGCATGTTGTCATCATCCTCCTGCGATCGAGTGACTATTAGGGCCTCCACTGCATCTCCATGACAGGGACATTCTCACAGAGGGTATTGGTGGTGGATAAGTCAGGCTGGAGCAAAACGTTCACAACTGCAATGTGAGGATCTATGGGGTCTCCTCACTGCAGGTCATCATCATCCCCCACAAATCTGGCAGCTATGAGGACTGCACCTGCCTCACCCAGCCAGTGCAAGAGCCTCATTCCTGTCATTATCACCACCGACGATCCCCTCACCCTCATCCCTATCAGCATCCTCTTCATCGGAGGAGACGTGCAGCTCCTCCATCCCCTCCCCAGTCAGCTCCTCTCCCTGTTGCAGCGCCAGGTTGCAAAGGGCGCAGCAGACAACGATGATGCATGACACCCTCTGCGGACTGTATTGCAGGGCTCCACCAGCTGGTCCAGGCACTGGGACCTCATCTTCAGAGTCCCGACAGCTCCACCAAGTTGCGAGTTGCTGCACGAGCCTCGTTACAGCGTCGCTCTGCTGCAGTCTGAGGCCACTGCATGGGTGTCATCAGCCACGTCCTCTGTGGGTGGCCCTTGTCCCCGAGGAGCCATCCCTGCAGCCTCTGTGGACTCTGGAGGACTCCAGGGATCTGTGACCCACTGAGAATGTAGGAGTGGGAGCCTGGGTCTCTGGGTTACTAGCAACAATACCACTACACCATCAACCCCTTCCTTCATCCCACTCCAATGTAAAGATGGGTCTTTGTCTTCATGAGAACTGTGAGGTGGTTACTCCTACTGATACTGTCATGGACAGATGCATTTACGGTTGACACGCTGGTGAGAATGAGGTCAAGTATGTTTTTCCCTCTTGTTGGTTCCCTCACCACCTGCTGCAGACCCAGTCTAACAGCTATGTCCTTTAGGACTCAGCCAGCTCGCTCAGTAGTGGAGCTACCGAGCCATTCTTGGTGATGGACATTGAAGTCCCCACCTAGAGCACATTCTGCACCCTCGCCACCCTCAGTGCTTCCTCCAAGTGATGTTCAACATGGAGGAGCACTGATTCATCAGCTGAGGGAGGGCGGTATGTGGTAATCAGGAGGTTTCTTGCCCAGGTTTGACCTGATGCCATGAGACTTCATGGGGTCCAGAGCCGATGTTGAGGACTCCCAGGGCAACTCCCTCCCGACTGTATACCACTGTGCCTCCATCTCTGCTGGGCCTGTCCTGCCGGTGGGACAGGAGTTACCCAGGGATGGTGATGGTGGAGTCTGGGACATTATCTGTAAGGTATGATTGTGTGAGGATGACTATGTCAGGCTACTGCCTAACTTAAGTCTGCAGGACAGCTCTCCCAAAGTTGACAAATGTTCCAGCTATTATTGAGGAGAGGTTTGTAGCCTTGACTGGGTAGTATGTGCCAATGTTGGTTCTAGTGCCGAGACCAATATCAGATGTTTTGTCCAGTTTTATTTGCATTCAATTTTTCTGTAGCGGTTTGATACAACTTTGTTGCCTACGCACTTAACCTGTCCATATCTCTTTACAGTCTCTGTGTCCTCCTCACAGATCACATCGAGAGTAATATGTAGAAGAAAATAGTGTATATGACAGAATTCAGGTTGATAGTACAAGTGAGAACCAGACTGAATATAGAAAGTTCAGAGAATAATTTAAAAACTAATAAGAGAAGCAAAGGGAGAGTAGGAGAAGAGCCTGGCAGCCAAGAAAAAAAGAGAACCCAAATGTCGTCTTCTATGGTAGAGCCTAGTAGGGAGGTTAATGCATGAATTCAGGGAGCATGTGCTGAGGTACAAAATGAGTACTTTGCATTTGACTTTACCAAGAAAAAGGATATTACCAAAGTCATATTGTCAAAGAAATTGATTGAGACACAGGATGTGCTAAAAACTGATCGAGGAAATATTAGAAAGGCTGGATGCACTTAAAGCTGATAAGGCACTAAGACCAGATGGGATTCATCCAAGGATACTGAAGAAAGTAAAGGTGGAAATTACAGAAATTTTGGCCAAAATCTCCCAACCCTCCTTAGATACAGAGGGGAATAGAGGGATGACGCCAGAGGATTGGAGAACTACAAGTGTTCAAAAAGGGTGCAAGGATAAACCCAGCAACTACAGGCCAATCAGTTCATGGAAAAGCTTTTATAAACAATAATCTGGGACAATTACCAGTCAGCCAATGCCTTGATTTTAAAACTTTTATTTTCAAATCTCTCTATGGCCTCACTCCTCCCTACTCTTCCTCCATCTCCTATAACCTCCTCCAGCCCTACAACCCTCAAGATATCTGCTCTCCTCTAAATCTGGCCTGTTGAGCAGCCTCAATTTTAATTGCTCTATCATTGGCAGCCAAATATAGATTAATTCTGGAATACATGGATTTGCTAAAGGAAAATCAAGCTTAACTGAGTTGAGTTTTTATAAGGAAACAGGGGGAGTTGATAGGGTAATGCAGTTGATGTAGTGTACATGGAGTTCTGAAAGCATTTGCTCCAGTGCCACTTGACAGACTTGCCAGTAAAGTTCAAGCCCATTGAATAAAAGGGGCAGTGGCAACATAGATATGAAGTATTCTCAGTGACATCAAACAGGGAGTCGTGGTGATCAGTTTTTTCTCAGACTGGAGAAAGGTTTACAGGTACAGTGGAATTCTATAGCGGTCAGTGTTAACATCACTAGTTTTCTTCACTGCTTTTCCCAATCTATATTGATGACCTAGACTTGCGTGTGCAGGGCGCAATTTCAAAATTTGCAAATGGCAAATACCTGCAGGAAGTGGGAGGAAAATAGCGATAGACTTCAAGAGGACTATGTCTGAAAGAATGGATAAACATACAATAGATGAAATTTAATACAGAGAAGTGTGAAGTGAAGTTTTATAGGAAGAACATTGAGCGACAGTATAAAATAAAGGGTACAGTTCTAAAGGGGATGAAGGAGCAGAGGCACCTGGATGTATATGTGCAGAATTCATCGAAGGTGGCAGGAACGGTTGAGAGGGCAATAATAGAGCATTTGGGATCCTGGGCTTCATAAATAGGGGAAGGAGTACAGTAAAGTCCACACTTGTAGTTGCAGTAAAGTCCACACTTGTAGTTGCATTCCTGGAAAGTGCACCCTTAAGAGAAACAAGTTTAAGTGAATCAGGTTTCCCATTAAAACCAATGTAAACACTAAAGTTAGGCTCTGTAGGCATACATACGTACACGCATACATACGTACACGCATACATACATGCAACATTAAAAGTAAAATGGTTTCAGTTTCATGTAGGTTATGAACATATGAACAAGGAGCAGGAGGAGGCCATTCAGCCCCTCCAGCCTGCTCCACCATTTAATAAGGTCATGGCTGATCTGATAGTAACCTCAATCTGCATCCCACCTACTCCTGATAACCTTTCACCCTCTTGCACACCAAGAATCTCTCCACCTCTGCCTTAAAAATATTCAGACTCTGCTTCCACCACCTTTTCAGGAAGAGAGTTCCAAAGACTCATGATGCTCTTGGTGAAAAAATTCCCCTCATCTGTTTTAAATGTCTGACCCCTTATTTTTAAACAGTGGTCTGTACTTCTAGATTCTCCCACAAGAGGAAACATCCTCTCCACATCCACCCTGTTAAGACCCCTCAGGATTTTATGTTTCAATTAAGTTGCCTCTTACTCTTCTAAACTCCAGCAGATACAAGCCTAATCTATCCAACCTTTCCCCATAAGACAACCTGCCCATTGTTGGTATTAGTCTGGTAAACCTCTGAACTGCTTCCAACACATTTACATCTTTCCTTAAATAAGGAGACCAATACTGTACACAGTGATCCAGATGTGGTCTCACCAATGCCCTGTACAACTGAAGCATAACTTTTATATTCAATTCTCCTCACAGTAAATGATAACATTCTATTAACTTTCCTAATTACCTGCTGTACCTGCATACTAACCTTTTATGATTCATGCACTAGGACACCCAGATCCCTCTGAATCTCAGAGCTCTGCAATCTCTCACCATTCAGATAATGAGTTTCTTTTTCATTCTTCCTGCCAAAATGAACAATTTCGCTTTTACAGTATACTATATTTGCCAGATCTTTGCCCACTCACTTAACCTAACTATATCTGTTTGTAAAAACAAGACAAAACTGCGGATGCTGGAAATCCAAAACAAAAACAGAATTACCTGGAAAAACTCGGCAGGTCTGGCAGCATCGGCGGAGAAGAAAAGAGTTGACGTTTCGAGTCCTCATGACCCTTATGGAAGGGTCATGAGGACTCGAAACGTCAAGTCTTTTCTTCTCCGCCGATGCTGCCAGACCTGCTGAGTTTTTCCAGGTAATTCTGTTTTTGTTTTATATCTGTTTGTAGCCTCCTTATGTCCTCTTCACACTTACTTTCCTACCTATCTTTGTGTCATCAGTAAATTTGGCAACCATCCCATCCATCTCTTCATCTAAGCCATTTATATCAATTGTAAACAGTTGAGATCCCAGCACAGATACCTGTGGCACACCACTTTTTACATCTTACCAACCAGAAAAAGTCCCATTTATGCTAACTCTCTCCTTCCAATCGATTATCCATGCCAATACGCTACCCTCTGTATGATGAGCTTTTATTTTCCACAGTAACCTTTGATGTGTGTCTTGGTGCCTGGGAATCTGGGTAGCCTCCTGATTGTAAGGTCAGGTTTTTTGGATTTGTTTGTATATATACATTTTTAATGAGGTGTTCCAACCCCTGACCTTAAAGGGATGGATTAAAAGGAGTTCAAAGTTTAGTGATTCTGGGGAAAATACCAAGTAGAAAAAACTTTACTTTTGCTAATGGTAGTGGTCCAGGTACACAGACACAGAAAAAAGGCAGAAACAAGAGTGCAGTGAGTGTCAGAGAGAGGGGACAGGAATTTTAAACTCTTTGATTAGAAAAACTACAAAGCTACTGCGGACAGTAGTTAATTTAATAATCAGTTATAGGACTCAGTAAAGTGATCAGTTTAGCAGAGATGCAACTGGAAGACTTGAGTTCAGGGAACTCATTTGTTTGCTCTGCAATTGAAGAAACAGTGAGTTTAGAGTGTGGTTTTTGGGTGTCTCAGGGAGAGATACGAGTTGGGTGAAAAACATCAAGTGAATGCTCAGGAGTTTACAGGAGGAAAACAGTTTGCATGTCCCAAGTGAGAAGCCTTTGGCTGGGATTTTCCATGCCCCCTGGCATTGGACGTGTTTGCTGGCGTGAGCAGACAATATGGCGCAATCGGTTTCACGATGGTGTGAAATCAGTTTGCAGTCACCTGCTCAGCCCCGTCAATAGTGGGGGGGAGGCTGTGTTTCCCACCATTGGATGTTGGGAACCTCATTGTAACAACATCAGCATATCATTATTAGGCCAGCCCACTGGAATCCTTCCCCCCACCATCGCCAGATAGTCCATCCACGTTGATGGGAAAGCACGCCGATGTGTTTCACAACAGCACGTAGCGGGCTGCACTTTGAGGTGAGTACACAGTAACATGGTGCACCTGTTGGACTTCAAGCTTGAATGTGTTTTGGGGGAAGGGGGTGGTCAAGCGCTGCCTTATGGTTGAGGTGACTTGGGGGGAGCAACAGCTGCCGTGCAGTTGAATATAACATACAAACATTCGAGGTGGGGTTAGGGTGCGTGAGGGAAGTGTCCACAGATCAGGGACACCTTGTATAAAGTGATCATTCCTCCGCAGCTGAGACAGTTCAGACGGAGCCACATTAACATGTTTGGCGTCGGGCTCCTCGCTTCTCTGCCCACTCAAGCAACACAGAGGCATGAAAGTGCCACCAAATGCTCCAGAGCTTTTCACCGCTCGGGCACAGACTGCCAGCTAATGAACGTTTTAGTGGATTGCAGAACAATTGGATGACTGGGCAAGTTGTACAGTCCCCTTGCTGAAGCTGGTCATGGAGCGGTCACTGGTGGAGACACTCACAGCCCCTTGCAATGTCATCATTCTGATTTGGACTAGTCTCCTCCATGGTTCAAGCTAACAGTGCAGCCTTGCAATGCATGTTAGGAGAATGTCTGTGTCTGAACTGAGAGCACAACTTGCAGTCCAGTGGGCAAAGCTGCTGCCAATCAGTCAGGTGGAGTGGGATGGAGGTGGGTGGGGTTTTGGGCGGCCACGCTAAGCTCTGGCTATCCAAATGGTGTCCAGCACTCTCCGGGATGGGTTAAGGGGCCTTCACATTTAATCAGGACAAGTTCTTAGTACACGCATGCTAACCCACACGTCTCTCTCTTTCATCCTGCAAGAGAAGTACATCAGGAGCATGGAGCCTGATGATCCAGCTGTAGGCCTGTGGTGTACAGAGAGTGGAGATGGTGGAGAAGAGAGTGATGGAGGTTCCTGGCTGGGCAGAGGGAGGAGCAGCACCCTCAGGTAGAAGAGGTGTCTGAGCTCTCACACATACCGCGAAAGAGCCACAGCGAGCTGGGGCTGGTCAGCGCCTAGCGACACGCAGGGTCTGTAGACACTGCCTTTCGTTCCTGTAGACTGCGCATGTCTAGGGAACTGGTTGGTCACATCTGCCACTCGCTGCAAGAAATGGCGCCAAGGGGACATGGAGGGCATCCTCTGCCAGTGGCTGTGAAAGTGACTGCGGTGCTCAATTTCTACACCAATGGCTCCTTTCAGGGCACCACAGGTGACCTCTGGGATTTCACAATCTGCCTCCCACAAATGTATCCAGGTCACGGATGCCACCTTTGAGAGGGCACACAACTTCCTGTGATTTGCCGGGGACCAGGAAAGCCAAGATGCTAGAGCGATTGGATTTGCCCAGGTGCACCCACATGGCACTCAGATCTCCAACGCAACACAGGGTGGACTACATCAACCACAAGGAATTCCATTCACTGAATGTGCTGTTGGTGTGCGACCACCACAAATGCATCCTGCAGGTGTGCGCACAGTTTCCAGGGAGTGTCCACCACAGGGAAAGCAGCGGTTCAAAAAGACAGCTCACCACCTTCTTAAGGGCAATTAGGGATGGGCAATAAATGCTGGACTAGCCAGTGAAGCCAACATCCCAAGAAGGAATAAAAGAATGGTGGTAAATGGGGTATAATATGAGGAACTGCAAAGTTTCTCAATTTGTCCTAAGCATAAAAAGGCACAATATTTATTAAGAGACATTAAAATTTTAAATGTTATTTAAAGAAACTTTATTGCACTCGTATCAGGAACACAAAAGTTAGCAATCAGAGGCATCAAGCCATTTGCATGATCAATGGCGTGTTGGTCTTTATTGCAAGTTAATAGGAGTACAAGAACAACTGAGTCTTGTTACAATTGGACAGGGGTTTGGTGCAGAATACCTAGAACACTTTGTGCTGTTTTGGTTTCCACATTTTTGTACATTCATTCATGAGATGTGGGCTTCGCTGGCTGGGCCAGAATTTATTACCCATCCCTAATTGCCCTTGAGAAGGTGGTGGTGAGCTGCCTCCTTGAGCCGCTGCAGTCCGTGTGGTGTAGGTACACCCACAGTGCTGTTAGGGAGGGAGTTCCAGGATTTTGACCCAGTGATAGTGTAGGAACAGTGATATATTTCCAAGTCTGGATGGTGAGTGACTTGGCGGGGAACTTCCAGGTGGTGATGTTCCCATCTATCTGCTGTTCTTGTCCTTCTAGATGGTAGTGGTTGTGGGTTTGGAAGGTGCTGTCTAAGGTGCCTTGGTGAATTCCTGCAGTGCATCTTGTAGATGGTACACACTGCTGCTACTGTGCGTCGGTGGTGGAGGGAGTGAATGTTTGTGGATGTGGTGCCAATCAAGCAGCTGCTTTGTCCTGGATGGTGTCAAGCTTCTTGAGTGTTGTGGGAGCTGCAGTCGCCCAGGCAAGTAGAGAGTATTCCATCACACTCCTGACTTGTGCCTTGTAGATGGTGGACAGGGCTTTGGGGAGTCAGGAGGCGAATTACTCATCACAGGATTCCTAGCCTCTGACCTGCTGTTTGAGCCACAGTATTTATATGGCTAGTCCAGTTCAGTTTCTGGTCAATGGTAATTCCAGGATGTTGATAGTGGGGGATTCAGTGATGGTAATGTCATTGAATGTCAAAGGGCAATGGTTCGGTTCTCTCTTGTTGGAGATGGTCATTGCCTGACACTTGTGTGGGTGAGTGTTACTTCCCACTTATCAGCCCAAACCTAGATATTGTCCAGGTTTTGCTGCATTTGGATATGGATGCTTCAGTATCTGAGAAGTTGCGAATGGTGCTGAACATTGTGCAATCATCAGTGAACATCCCCACTTCTGACCTTATGAAAGAAGGAAGGTCATTGATGAAGCAGCTGAAGGTGGTTGGGCCAAGGACACTACCCTGAGGAACTCCTGCAGTGATGTCCTGGAGCTGAGATGACTGACCTCCAACAACCACAACCATCTTCCTTTGTGCTAGGTATGACTCCAACCAGTGGAGAGTTTTCCCCCGATTCCCATTGACTCCAGTTTTGCTAGGGCTCCTTGATGCCACACTCGGTCAAATGCTGCCTTGATGTCAAGGGCAGTCACTCTCACCTCACCTCGGGAGTTCAGCTCTTTTGTCCATGTTTGAACCAACGTTGTATTGAGGTCAGGAGCTGAGTGGCCCTGGCGGAACCCAAACTGGGCATCAGTGAGCAGGTTATTGCTAAGCAAGTGCCACTTGACAGCACTGTTGATGACCCCTTCCATTACTTTACTGATGGTGGAGAGTAGACTGATGGGGCGGTAATTGGCTGGGTTGGATTTGTCCTGCTTTTTGTGTACAGGACATACCTGGGCAATTTTCCACATAGCTGGGTAGATGCCAGTGTCGTAGCTGTACTGGAACAGCATGGCTAGGGACATGGCAAGTTCTGGAGCACAAGTCTTCAGTACTATTGCTGGAATATTGTCAGGGCCCATAGCCTTTGCAGTATCCAGTGCCTTCAGCTGTTTCTTGATATAAAGTGGAGTGAATCAAATTGGCTGAAGATGCTGGAGCTTCCAAAGGAGGCTGAGATGGATCATCCACTCAGCGCTCCTGGTTTAAGCTGGTAGCAAATGCTTCAGCCTTATCTTTTGCACTGATGTGCTGGGCTCCTCCATCATTGAGGATGGGGATATTTGTGGAGCCTCTTCCCCCAGTGAGTTGTTTAATTGTCCACCACCATTCACAACTGGATGTGGCAGGACTGCAGAGCTTAGATCTGATCCATTAGTTGTGGGATCGCTTAGCTCTGTCTATCGCTTGCTGTTTATGCTGTTTGGCACGCAAGTAATCCTGTGTTATAGCTTCACCAGGTTGACACTTCATTTTTAGGTATGCCTGGTGCTGCTCCTGGCATGCCCTCCTGCACTCTTCATTGAACCAGGGTTGATCCCCTGGCTTGATGGTAATGGTAGAGTGGGGGATATGCTGGGCCATGAGGTTACAGATTGTGTTTGAGTACAATTCTGCTGCTACTGATGGACCACAGCGCCTCATGGATGCCCAGTCTTGAGTTGCAAGATCTGTTTGAAATCTATCCCATTTAGCATGGTTGTAGTGCCACACAACACAATGGACAGTGTCCTCAATGTGAAGGTGGGACTTGGTCTCCACAAGGACTGTGTGGTGGTCACTCCTACCGATACTGTCATGGACAGATGCATCTGCGACAGGCAGGTTGGTGAGGATGAGGTCAAGTATGTTTTTCCCTCTTGTTGGTTCCCTCACCACCTGCCGCAGACACAGTCTAGCAGCTATGTCCTTTAGGACTCGGCCAGCTCGGTCAATAGTGGAGCTACCGAGCCATTCTTGGTGATGGACATTGAAGTCCCCCACCCAGAGCACATTCTGCACCCTTGCCACCCTCAGTGCTTCCTCCAAGTGATGTTCAACATGGAGGAGCACTGATTCATTCGCTGAGGGAGGGCGGTATGTGGTAATCAGCAGGAGGTTTCCTTGCCCATATTTCACCTGAGTTTATGTTGAGGATTCCCAGGGCAACTCCCTCCCAACTGTATACCACTGTGCCCCCATCTCTGCTGGGTCTGTCCTGCCAGTGGGTCAGGACATACCCAGGGATGGTGATGGTGGAGTCTGGGACATTACCTCTAAGATATGATTCCGTGAGGATGTCTATGTCAGGCTGTTGCTTGACTAGCCTGTGAGATGCTCTCCCAATTTTGGCACAAGCCCCCAGAGGTTAGTAAGGAGAACTTTGCAGGGTTGACAGGGCTGAGTTTGCCGTTGTTGTTTCCGGTGCCTGGATCGATTCTGGGTGGTCCGTCCGGTTTCATTGCTTTTTTGTGTCTTTGTAGCTGTTTGTTACAAATGACTGGCTTATTCGGCCAATCAGAGGGCATTTAAGAGTCAACCACATTGATGTGGGTCTGGAGTCACATGTAGGCCAGACCAGGTAAGGACATTAGTGAACCAGATGGGTTTTCATAACAATCGGCAATGGTTTCGAGATCTTTTAATTCCAGATTTTTATTGAATTCAAATTCCATCATCTGCTGTGGTGGTCTCATTGAAACATACAAGATTCTGAAGGGGTTTGACAGGGTAGACACTGAGATGATATTTCCACTGACTGGGAAATCTAGAACATGAGAGCACAGTCTCAAGATAAAGGGAGATCATTTAGGACTGAGATAGGACTGAGTTCCTTGTAGAGTGGAGCTGTTCTGGTAGGACTGGCTTTACTTGAACCGTCCTGGGACCAGTGTCCTGGCGAATTGAATAACTAGGGCTGTAGGGAGGGCTTTAAACTAAATGGGGTGGGGGGAGGATTTTGGAGAGGGGATACATAGGCTAACAAGCAAAAGGATATGAAAGCATTGCATTGTAACTATTTAGGTAATGATACCCAGAGCATGACAGGAAGGGACAGAGTGTTGGATCAGAAGATGTAGAATCCTTATGGGTGGAGGTAAGAAATAACATTGGGAGGAAGAGGCTGGTGGGAGCAGTCTTTAGGCCCCCTAACAGTAATTATTCTGTAGGACAGACAATAAATCAGGAGATAATGAGGGCATGTAAAAAAGGCAGTACATTAATCATGGGTGACTTGAATCTTCATGTAGATTGGGAAAATCAAACTGGCAGAGGTAGACACGAGCAAGAATTCATAGAGTATATTCGCGACAATTTCTTAGAACAAAATGTTATGGATCCAACCAGGGAGCAGGCCATTTTGGATCTAGTAATGTGTAATGAGGCAGGTTTAATAAATGATCTCAGTAAAGGATCCCAAAGGAAGCAGGGATCATAACGTGGTAGAATTTAGCATTTAGTTTGAGTGTGAGAAATTTGGGTCGGAAACAGCCATCCTAAACTTAAATAAGGGTAATTACAAAGGTTTTGCTGGAGTGGACTGAGAAAGGAGTTTAGCAGAAAAGACAGTTGATGAGCAATGGCAGACATTTAAGAAAATAGTTCATGACTCACAACAAAGATATATCCCAGTGAGGAAGAGGATTCTAGGAAGGGGTTAAACCAACCATGGAAGTTAAGGATAGTATCAAATTGAAAGAAAACACCTACAATGTGCCAAAGATTAGCAGCAAGCCAGAGGATTGGGAAATCTTTAAAAGCCAACAAAAGATGACCAAAAAATAATAAAGAGGGAGAAAGTAAACTTTTTGGGTATACTAGCAAGTAATAAAGAAACAGACAGTAAAAGCTTCTTTAGATATATAAAAAGGAAGAGAGAGGCCCAAGTGAACATAGGCCCCTTAGAGAATGAGGCTGGGGAAAGTAGGAAACTATAGACCAGTTAGTTTGACGTCTGTCGTTGGGAAATTGTTGCAATCCATTATTAAGGAAGTAGTAATGGGGCATTTGGAAAGTCATAATGCAATCCATCAGAGTCAGCATGGTTTTATAAAGAGTAAATCGTGTTTGACTAATTTGCTAGAGTTCTTTGAAGATGTGACAAGCAAGGTGGATAATGGGGATCCTGTAGATGTTGTATATCTGGACTTCCAGAAGGCCTTTGATAAGGCACACAAGATAAGATCACATGGAGTTAGGGATAATATATTAGTTTGGATAGAGCATTAGCTAACAAACAGAAAGCAGTGTTGGGATAAATGGGTCTTTTTCTGGATGGCAAGCTGTAACTAGTGGGGTGCCACAAGGTTCGGTCCTTGGGCCCCAACTATTTACAATCTATATTAATGACTTGGATTCAGGGATAGAAGGTACTATAGCTAAATTTGCAGATGACACTAAAATAGGTGGGAAAGTAAGTTGTAATGAAGAAATAAGAAATTTACAAATGGATATGGACAGGTTAGGTGAATGGGCCAAAATTTGGCAGATGGAGTTTAAAACAAAAACAGAATTACCTGGAAAAACTCAGCAGGTCTGGCAGCATCGGCGGAGAAGAAAAGAGTTGACGTTTCGAGTCCTCATGACCCTTCGACAGAACTTGATTTCGAGTCCAAGAAAGAGTTGAAATATAAGCTGGTTTAATGTGTGTGTGTGTGTGTGTGTGTGTGTGTGTGTGTGTGTGTGTGTGTGTGTGTGGGGGGGGGTAGGGGGGGAAGGGGGGGGGGGGGGGGGGCGGAGAGATAGAGAGAGAGAGAGGTGCTTGTGTAGACAAACAAGCAGTGATAGAAGCAGATCATCAAAAGATGTCAGTGACAATGGTACAAAAGAACACATAGGTGTTAAAGTTAAAGTTGGTGATATTATCTAAACGAATGTGCTAATTAAGAATGGATGGTAGGGCACTCAAGGTACAGCTCTAGTGGGGGTGGGGGGAGCATAAAAGATTTTAAAATATTTAAAAATAATGGAAATAGGTGGGAAAAGAAAAATCTATATAATTTATAGGGAAAAAAAAAGGGAAAAGGGGGGAAACAGAAAGGGGGTGGGGATGGGGGAGGGAGCTCACGACCTAAAGTTGTTGAATTCAATATTCAGTCCGGAAGGCTGTAAAGTGCCTAGTCGGAAGATGAGGTGTTGTTCCTCCAGTTTGCGTTGGGCTTCACTGGAACAATGCAGCAAGCCAAGGACAGACATGTGGGCAAGAGAGCAGGGTGGAGTGTTAAAATGGCAAGCGACAGGGAGGTTTGGGTCATTCATGCGGACAGACCGCAGGTGTTCTGCAAAGCGGTCGCCCAGTTTACGTTTGGTCTCTCCAATGTAGAGGAGACCACATTGGGAGCAACGAATGCAGTAGACTAAGTTGGGGGAAATGCAAGTGAAATGCTGCTTCACTTGAAAGGAGTGTTTGGGTCCTTGGACGGTGAGGAGAGAGGAAGTGAAGGGGCAGGTGTTACATCTTTTGCGTGGGCATGGGGTGGTGCCATAGGAGGGGGTTGAGGAGTAGGGGGTGATGGAGGAGTGGACCAGGGTGTCCCGGAGGGAGCGATCCCTACGGAATGCCGATAAGGGGGGTGAAGGGAAGATGTGTTTGGTGGTGGCATCATGCTGGAGTTGGCGGAAATGGCGGAGGATGATCCTTTGAATGCGGAGGCTGGTGGGGTGATAAGTGAGGACAAGGGGGACCCTATCATGTTTCTGGGAGGGAGGAGAAGGCGTGAGGGCGGATGCGCGGGAGATGGGCCGGACACGGTTGAGGGCCCTGTCAACGACCGTGGGTGGAAAACCTCGGTTAAGGAAGAAGGAGGACATGTCAGAGGAACCGTTTTTGAAGGTAGCATCATCGGAACAGATGCGACAAAGGCGAAGGAACTGGGAGAATGGGATGGAGTCCTTACAGGAAGCGGGGTGTGAGGAGCTGTAGTCGAGGTAGCTGTGGGAGTCGGTGGGTTTGTAATGGATATTGGTGGACAGTCTATCGACAGAGAGGTCAAGGAAGGGAAGGGAAGTGTCAGAGATGGACCACGTGAAAATGATGGAGGGGTGGAGATTGGAAGCAAAATTAATACATTTTTCCAAGTCCCGACGAGAGCATGAAGCGGCACCGAAGTAATCATCGATGTACCGAAGAAAAAGTTGTGGAAGGGGGCCGGAGTAGGACTGCAACAAGGAATGTTCCACATACCCCATAAAGAGACAGGCATAGCTGGGGCCCATGCGGGTACCCATAGCCACACCTTTTATTTGGAGAAAGTGAGAGGAGTTGAAGGAGAAATTGTTCAACGTGAGAACAAGTTCAGCCAGACGGAGGAGAGTAGTGGTGGATGGGGATTGTTCGGGCCTCTGTTCGAGGAAGAAGCTAAGGGCCCTCAGACCATCCTGGTGGGGGATGGAGGTGCAGAGGGATTGGACGTCCATGGTGAAGAGGAAGCGGTTGGAGCCAGGGAACTGGAAATTGTTGATGTGACGTAAGGTGTCAGAGGAATCACGGATGTAGGTGGGAAGGGACTGGACAAGGGGAGAGAGAAGGGAGTCAAGATAACGAGAGATGAGTTCTGTGGGGCAGGAGCAAGCTGAGACGATCGGTCTACTGGGGCAGTTCTGTTTGTGGATTTTGGGTAGGAGATAGAAGCGGGCCGTCCGAGGTTGGGCGACTATCAGGTTGGAAGCTGTGGGAGGGAGATCCCCAGAGGAGATGAGGTCAGTGACAGTCCTGGAAACAATGGCTTGATGTTCAGTGGTGGGGTCATGGTCCAGGGAAAGGTAGGAGGAAGTGTCTGCGAGTTGACGCTCAGCCTCCGCGAGGTAGAGGTCAGTGCGCCAGACAACAACAGCACCACCCTTGTCAGCGGGTTTGATGACAATGTCAGGGTTGGACCTGAGAGAATGGAGTGCAGTAAGTTCAGAGAGAGACAGGTTAGAATGGGTGAGAGGAGCAGAGAAATTGAGACGACTAATGTCGCGCCGACAGTTCTCAATGAAAAGATCAAGAGAAGGTAAGAATCCAGAGGGAGGGGTCCAGGTGGAGGGAGAATATTGGAGATGGGTAAAAGGATCCGTTGAATTGGGAGAGGACTCCTGCCTGAAGAAGTGAGCCCGGAGACGAAGACGGCGGAAGAAGAGTTCGGTATCATGCCGAGCCCGAAATTCATTGAGGTGAGGGCGTAAGGGTATGAAACTAAGTCCTTTGCTGAGCACTGAACGTTCAGCATCGGAGAGGGGAAGGTCAGGGGGTATAGTGAATACACGGCTGGGGCTGGGATTGGAAGATGGGGTGGGGACGGAGGGACAGGCTGGGGTGGAGGGTCCTAGATGGGTGTTGGTGTCGATGAGTTGTTGGAGCTTGCGTTCCTTAGCAGTTGAGAGAAAGAGAAAAAGTTTCTTGTTGAGGCGTCGGATGAGCCGAAGGATAAAATGAAACTGGGGGCACGCGTAGCTTTGAAAAAGGGTATGGCGGTGCTGCTGGAGGGAGAGGTCGAGTGTGTTCATATGGCGGCGCATGGCACTGAGTGTGGATTTCAGAATGTGACGGGAACAGCAGTCTGAGAAACGTTTTATGTCCCGGAGATACCGGTAATCCTGGGTGGGTTCGAAACATGAGGGGTGGAATTTCAGTTGAAATCCACGTGGGGTAAGTCGGAGACGGAGACAGTCACTGAGAAAGGAGATATGGCTGTGAAAATGCCTACCTCCTTGAAGAAGTTCTGTTCCTCTCTGCGACAAGATTTCCGTATCTCTCTATTGCCTTGTTCACCTTCTTTGCTTTCCATTTCCCTCCAGGTGTTTGACAAGGTGTTTATTAAAACCCGCTTTCACAGCCATATCTCCTTTCTCAGTGACTGCCTCCGTCTCCGACTTACCCCACGTGGATTTCAACTGAAATTCCACCCCTCATCTTTCGAACCCACCCAGGATTACCGGTATCTCCGGGACATAAAACGTTTCTCAGACTGCTGTTCCCGTCACATTCTGAAATCCACACTCGGTGCCATGCGCCGCCATATGAACACACTCGACCTCTCCCTCCAGCAGCACCGCCATACCCTTTTTCAAAGCTGCGCGTGCCCCCAGTTTCATTTTATCCTTCGGCTCATCCGACGCCTCAACAAGAAACTTTTTCTCTTTCTCTCAACTGCTAAGGAACGCAAGCTCCAACAACTCATCGACACCAACACCCATCTAGGACCCTCCACCCCAGCCTGTCCCTCCGTCCCCACCCCATCTTCCAATCCCAGCCCCAGCCGTGTATTCACTATACCCCCTGACCTTCCCCTCTCTGATGCTGAACGTTCAGTGCTCAGCAAAGGACTTAGTTTCATACCCTTACGCCCTCACCTCAATGAATTTCGGGCTCGGCATGATACTGAACTCTTCTTCCGCCGTCTTCGTCTCCGGGCTCACTTCTTCAGGCAGGAGTCCTCTCCCAATTCAACGGATCCTTTTACCCATCTCCAATATTCTCCCTCCACCTGGACCCCTCCCTCTGGATTCTTACCTTCTCTTGATCTTTTCATTGAGAACTGTCGGCGCGACATTAGTCGTCTCAATTTCTCTGCTCCTCTCACCCATTCTAACCTGTCTCTCTCTGAACTTACTGCACTCCATTCTCTCAGGTCCAACCCTGACATTGTCATCAAACCCGCTGACAAGGGTGGTGCTGTTGTTGTCTGGCGCACTGACCTCTACCTCGCGGAGGCTGAGCGTCAACTCGCAGACACTTCCTCCTACCTTTCCCTGGACCATGACCCCACCACTGAACATCAAGCCATTGTTTCCAGGACTGTCACTGACCTCATCTCCTCTGGGGATCTCCCTCCCACAGCTTCCAACCTGATAGTCGCCCAACCTCGGACGGCCCGCTTCTATCTCCTACCCAAAATCCACAAACAGAACTGCCCCGGTAGACCGATCGTCTCAGCTTGCTCCTGCCCCACAGAACTCATCTCTCGTTATCTTGACTCCCTTCTCTCTCCCCTTGTCCAGTCCCTTCCCACCTACATCCGTGATTCCTCTGACACCTTACGTCACATCAACAATTTCCAGTTCCCTGGCTCCAACCGCTTCCTCTTCACCATGGACGTCCAATCCCTCTACACCTCCATCCCCCACCAGGATGGTCTGAGGGCCCTTAGCTTCTTCCTCGAACAGAGGCCCGAACAATCCCCATCCACCACTACTCTCCTCCGTCTGGCTGAACTTGTTCTCACGTTGAACAATTTCTCCTTCAACTCCTCTCACTTTCTCCAAATAAAAGGTGTGGCTATGGGTACCCGCATGGGCCCCAGCTATGCCTGTCTCTTTATGGGTTATGTGGAACATTCCTTGTTGCAGTCCTACTCCGGCCGCCTTCCACAACTCTTTCTCCGGTACATCGATGATTACTTCGGTGCCGCTTCATGCTCTCGTCGGGACTTGGAAAAATGTATTAATTTTGCTTCCAATCTCCACCCCTCCATCATTTTCACGTGGTCCATCTCTGACACTTCCCTTCCCTTCCTTGACCTCTCTGTCTCAATCTCTGGTGATAGACTGTCCACCAATATCCATTACAAACCCACCGACTCCCACAGCTACCTCGACTACAACTCCTCACACCCCACTTCCTGTAAGGACTCCATCCCATTCTCCCAGTTCCTTCGCCTCCGTCGCATCTGTTCCGATGATGCTACCTTCAAAAACGGTTCCTCTGACATGTCCTCCTTCTTCCTTAACCGAGGTTTTCCACCCACGGTCGTTGACAGGGCCCTCAACCGTGTCCGGCCCATCTCCCGCGCATCCGCCCTCACGCCTTCTCCTCCCTCCCAGAAACATGATAGGGTCCCCCTTGTCCTCACTTATCACCCCACCAGCCTCCGCATTCAAAGGATCATCCTCCGCCATTTCCGCCAACTCCAGCATGATGCCACCACCAAACACATCTTCCCTTCACCCCCCTTATCGGCATTCCGTAGGGATCGCTCCCTCCGGGACACCCTGGTCCACTCCTCCATCACCCCCTACTCCTCAACCCCCTCCTATGGCACCACCCCATGCCCACGCAAAAGATGTAACACCTGCCCCTTCACTTCCTCTCTCCTCACCGTCCAAGGACCCAAACACTCCTTTCAAGTGAAGCAGCATTTCACTTGCATTTCCCCCAACTTAGTCTACTGCATTCGTTGTTCCCAATGTGGTCTCCTCTACATTGGAGAGACCAAACATAAACTGGGCGACCGCTTTGCAGAACACCTGCGGTCTGTCCGCAAGAATGACCCAAACCTCCCTGTCGCTTGCCATTTTAACACTCCACCCTGCTCTCTTGCCCACATGTCTGTCCTTGGCTTGCTGCATTGTTCCAGTGAAGCCCAACGCAAACTGGAGGAACAACACCTCATCTTCCGACTAAGCACCTTACAGCCTTCCGGTCTGAATATTGAGTTCAACAACTTTAGGTCGTGAGCTCCCTCCCCCATCCCCACCCCCTTTCTGTTTCCCCCCTTTTTCCCCCAATAAATTATATAGATTTTTCTTTTCCCACCTATTTCCATTATTTTTAAATATTTTAAAATCTTTTATGCTCCCTCCACCCCCACTAGAGCTGTACCTTGAGTGCCCTACCATCCATTCTTAATTAGCACATTCGTTTAGATAATATCACCAACTTTAACACCTATGTGTTCTATTGTACCATTGTCGCTGACATCTTTTGATGATCTGCTTCTATCACTGCTTGTTTGTCCACACAACCACACCCCCCACCTCTGTCTCCCTCTATCTCTCCTCCCCCCACACACACACCTTAAACCAGCTTATATTTCAACTCTTTCTTGGACTCGAAATCAAGTTCTGTCGAAGGGTCATGAGGACTCGAAACGTCAACTCTTTTCTTCTCCGCCGATGCTGCCAGACCTGCTGAGTTTTTCCAGGTAATTCTGTTTTTGTTTTGGATTTCCAGCATCCGCAGTTTTGTTTTGTCTTTACAGCTAACTATAGGCCATTGGCTTAACATCATTGGGAAAATGTTGGAGTCTATTATAAAGGATGTAATAGCAGAGCATTTAGAAATACATAATCTAATCAAGCAGAGTCGGCATGGCTTCATAATGGGGAAATCATGCCTGACAAATTTATTAGAACTCTTTGAGGAGGTAACAAGCAGGATAGATAAAGGGGAATCTGTAACTAGTATATTTGGATTTCCAAAAGGTGTTCGATAAGGTATCTCACATAAGGCTACTTAATAAGATAAGAGCCCATGGTGCTGGGGGTAGTATATTAGCATGGATAGAGGATTGGCTAACTAATAGAAGACAGAATTGGGACAAAGGGAGCTTTTTAGGATGGCAACCTATAACTAATGGAGTACCACAGGGATCAGTGCTGGGGCCTCAATTTTTTATAATAAATGTTAATGACTTCGATGAGGGAAATGAATGTATTATCATCATGTTTTTGGATGACACAAAAATAGGTGGGAAGGCAAGTGGCGAAGATGACACAGAGTCTACAGAGGGATATAGACAGGTTAAGTGAGTGGGCAAAAATGTAACAGATGGAATATAATGTGGAAAAGTATGAGGTTATGCATTTTGACAGGAAGAATAGAGGAGCTGAATATTATTTAAATGGAGGAAGACTGCAGAAAGCTGCAGGGCAGAGGGGTTTGGGAGTCCTCGTGTATGAACCTCAAAAAGCTAACATACAAATTCAGAAGGTAATAGGGAAGGCAAATGTTGGCTTTTATTTCACAAGGAATGGAGTTTAAAATAGGGAAGTCTTGCTAAAACCATGCAAGGCATTAGTTAGAATACTGTGAACAGTTTTGATCCCCTTATTTAAGGAAAGATATACTGGCATTGGAGGCAGTCCAGAGAAGGCTCACTAGATTGATCCTGAGTATGGAGGGATTTTCTTATGAGAGGTTGAGTAAGTTGGGCCTGTACTCATTGGAGTTTAGAAGAATGAGAGGTGACCTTATTGAAACATACAAGATTCTTAGGAGCTTGACAGGGTAAATACTGAGAGGTTGTTTCCCCTTGTGGGAGAGTCTAGGACCAGAGGGCATAATCTCAGAGTAAGGGGTCACCCATTTAAAACAGAGATGAGGAGGAATTTCTTCTCTGAGGGTAGTGAATCTGTGGAATTCTTTACCACAGAGGGCAGTAGAGGCTGGGTCGTTAACTATATTCAAGGCTGAGGTAGACAGATTTTTAATCAGTAAGGGAATCAAGGGTTATGGGGAAAAGGCAGGAAAGTGGAGTGGAGGATTATTAGATCAGCCATGATCTCATTGAATGGTGGAGCAGACTCGATGGGTCGAATGGTCTCCTTCTGCTCCTATGTCTTATGGTCTTATAGATGAGGAGAAATTTCTTCACTCAAAGGGTTGTGAATCTTTCAAATTCTCTACCCCAGAGGGTTGTTGGTGTTTAGTCATTAAGCATATTCAGGGCTGAGATAGACAGGTTTTTAGTTTGTCAGAGAATCAAGGGATATAGGGAATGGGCAGGAAAGTGTAACTGAGGTGGAAGGTCAGCCATGATGGTATGAAATGACAGAGCAGGCTCAAGGAGCCGAAGGGTCTACTCCTGCACATAGTTCTTATGGAACCTTAGTGTGGTTCTGGGAGGGAGGGGAAGAGGTGAGAGCAGGAAATCAGATGAACAAGGTTGAGGGCCTTATCTACCATGCAAGTCCTTGGTTAATAAAAAAGGAAGAAATATCACAAGTACTTACATGGAAGCCCCTTTCCCATTGGCTACAATGATTACACTTTCTCCCATCCTTCTTCCTGTTCTTGTCTCCAAATTTTTCTGTCTCATCTGTTCTGACAGTGTCATCTTCCATACATTCTTCCAATATATCTTTCTTGTTCCTCAACCGAGGATTCCTTTCCACCTGCTTGACAGGATCCTCAAGACGTCGTCATCTCATTTCCCACATTTATGCTCCCACCCTTACCTGATAGGATTCCCCTTCACCTCACCGTCCTCCATGTTTAACATATCCACACCTCCAGCATGAAATCACCACCATAGACATCTTCCTCCCTCCTCCCCATTCAGCATTCTGAGGGATCGTTCCCTCCATGACATCCTCGTTTACTCCACAGTCACCCTCAACACCCTTTTTACCTCCTCTCTTCTCACTGTCCAAGGCCCCAAACACTCCTTCCAGGTGAAACAGCCATTCACGTGTATTTCTTTCAATTTAAAATGCTGTACTCACTGCTCACAATGCAGTCCCCTCTACATCATGGAGGCCAAACACAGATTGGGTGACAGCTTTGCTGAAGACCTTTGTTCAGTCCCCAAGTGTGACTCTGAGCTCCCAGTCACTTTTAATTTTCATTCCCCACCTTGCTCCCACACTCTGACCTCTCCATCTTCAGCGTCTAACATTGTTCCAATGAAGCTCAATGGAAGCTCAAGGATTAGCATCTCATCTTTCCAATGGGCACTTTGCAACTCAACATTGAGTTCAACCATTTCAGATCATAACCACTCCTCCCAGTTTTTTGGACAATGGGCTTTGATGATTCTGCTGTTACTAGTTAAACCTCCTCTTGACACATCTTTTGTTTCTTTACTTGTCCCATTACCACCTCATTTTGCCTTGCACCAACATTCCTTTTATTATTTAATCTCTCCTTCCCTCCTTCCTATCTCAGACCTTCCCTTTAGTTTTTTCCTTCCCTCCCTCTTTCTGTGCCTCTGTACTTGTTCACAACCACTTGAACGTTTCCTAGCCCTGCTGAAAGGTCATCAGCCTGAATCATTAATCCTTGTTTCTCTTTCCACAGATGCTGCCTGACCTCCGGAGTATTTCCAGCACATTGCTTTTAATTTCAGATGTCCAGAACCTGTGATAATTTGCTTTTGCATTAAAATAATTAAAGTGACTTTATCCATTGTTATGCATTTCTCAAATTTGCATCATTAAGTCATGTGACATGTCATCATGTCCTATGGACTGACAGAGAAATAAATGTAATGCAGCCAGAGTTTCTGGCTCACTCCCTTGAAAATGGGAAAGGCTCAGATGTAGATTAACATTGCTGAGTTTCACTGGGATTAGTCTAAATTGCAAACGGTGCTCCTGCCGCTGTTTGAAAATACTGATATGGGGGATGGGGGTGGATATACTGGGATTGACTTTGCATCACCCAAAGCCAGGATGCTGCATGTCTGAATCTTCTGATTGGATCACAGTGAGGGGGTGGTGAGCACAGCACAGGGCTGGATTTTCACAGAGCCAGAGGGGGTCTCTGTCTTAACGTAAAATGGTTCCAGAATTCCCACCCCGAACCTGGCATCCACCATTTTTGCCGGGGCGGTGGGGGGAATGGGAGCGGGTTGTAGTTTGCACATCCCTAGTTCATGGAGGGAGCTGCACATTTAAAAGTGCAGCTGCCTTCAAACAATTGCAGCTTTTGTTTAGTGGGATGTACAAAACATGACTTGTGGGTACTAGACATCTGAGCAACAGGTCTAAAGCTGCCAGAGTCATCTGGAGAGCTAAGATGCCATTTTGGATGGGTCCAGGATATCTTTGAGAGGCAAGGTGCCCTTTGGGTTTATTAAAGTTAGACATGAATGTGAGTAAAAAGTGAATAAACTCATTGAGACTGTCAAGCTGTCATAATGTTTAAATCCCCAAGCTCTTTAATTAAAAAGAACAGCCTGCTGTGACTGCTTGCAATTTCACTCACTGTCATTTGACATAAGACTGAGGGCTAGCATTATAGGATTAATGTTGCATGACTGATTCCACAACCTATCATTATCTCAGTGAGAGGTGGGGATCTTGTAAACTCACAGTTTGATTGACAGCTCTAAGTAATTATAAAGTCTTTGATGTCATCAGTAGACATTCAGAACTTTATTTCATCTATTTATGATGTGGCAGATGATGTACCTGCCAATCAAATCCACAAGGAAAACTTGACCACGGCATCACAATGGGTTTGCAATTTGTATTTATTACGAGAAGATATACGAACTGAATTCAGAAGTAATGAGTCCACTAAGACCTTTAGAGATTTTAAAAATTAAATGAAAATATTTATTAACAAAAGAAAAGATTTCAAGCACATACATAAGACTACAATTACCTAATACTATAACAAATCCTAAAATACCTAATTAACCTGACTCTCACTTGACAGTGGAATTTCCAAAGGCTTTTCGCCAACTTTAGTTACTGGACAGAGCACATTTATGTGCAAATGCCTGGAGGCTTCCCAAAGGCTGTTAGATCCCACATACCCGCACCCCCCCCCCCCCGCCCCGGAACATAACCTTTCGTTCCCCTATATATGTTTCTCTCTCTTTAATCCCTTTGAAATCCAAACAACCCCTTCACTTATCTAAAAGTGCAAATTCCCTTCACACCTTACATACAAAGACAACATCCATGTTAACTCATTTGAATTTCAAATACACTTCTACACCTAGCTTCTTTTGATAATTGACAGGACCATCTACACTCACACCAATGAACCCACTTTACAACAAACCAGAATAATATGAAGTGATTACACTTTTGCAACAACCTCAGCATGGCCTCTGAGGTGTGTCTCAGTGAGCTCTGGATGAGCTCTAAGTCCATAGATAACATACTGTATCAGCTGGGACTGGGAAACATCCATGGCAGATTGATGTCAACTGATGTCTGCCACTTAGTCAGATTTTGTTGTGATCACTAGAACTTAGTTTTCCTTGCAAACAAATTCTATCATCACTTTGTGTCAGTTGAATGCTTCTGACCACTTTTAAGGTAGTTAAATGATGCTAAATGATATTGTTTGATTGCTGTACAATTTCATTTGATGTCAATTGATCACTATTGGGATGTCAAATGATATAAAGTGATCACTTTTGAGTGTAGAAGATCATAAATGAGCACATGTGATGCCCATTGAACACATGATGCCAAAGTTTACTGATAGGGTGTGCATGTATGCAAATCATTATATGCCAGTGAATAAGTACACACATTAATCAAAGATCTAATACAGTGTCAGCCTTAGTGTCCAGCCCCCTTGAAGTTAACCTTTTAACAATCACTTTACAACTCAGTCTTGGGTAATCAGAACCCAGCAACTGATCAATCCAGAATGGAATACTTGGCAGGATTAACATAAAATGCAGTTTGACCTGGTTAATGGTTAACATCTGCACCTTGGAGCACTGTTATAAAACAAATTATTTAAAATGTCTTGACACAACAGCTAACAAAATGAATATTGCACAAAGGGGAAAACATACCTGCCTCTGAGCTGTTAACTGACCCAGCCAGAGTAACCTGTTTAACAGTACCTCATTTTCATAGCATCACTGCTTAATACTGAGAAAACTCTGGCACACACGCCAGAGACAGGGAAAGGGGGAAGTGGGTGGGCTGATCTGACAAGCAAGGGGTGCCCATCTCTATGAGAAACAATGTTTGAATCCCTTTTTGTACAGAATTGGGGACTACATATTTATTTTGCAAAAGGAAAGGTTTATTGTCAGGGATCCTGAACAACTCTGAGTTCACCCAGCCCAGTCAGTGCCCACTTGCATGATTCTCACAGCCAAACTTCCACAGGTCTCTCTGCAGACCCATGTTCAGATTCACTGAGTTTAGAGAAACTGGAGTTCAGCATTAAACCCCACCACCTCCATCCCAGAATTTCTGTAACTCCTCCCATCCACACAAGGTCATTCCTGATAAACTGGACGTTGTGTATCCCAGTCTCGGTAGAATTACTGACCATTCTGCTGTCCACCCCTGAGATCAGCAAGTATGAATTCAGCTCTATCCATTTCTTCACTGTCACTGGGTCAAAATCCTGGAACTCCCTCCCTAACAGCATTGTGGGTGGAGTGAGGTTCAAGAAGGCAGCTCACCACCACCTTCTCAAGGGCAACTAGGGATGGGCAATAAATGCTGGCCCAGCCAGTGAAGCCCACATCCCAGGAATGAATTTTTAAAAATTGCCCTTGAGAAGGTGGTGGTGAGCTGCCTTCTTGAACCGCTGCAGTCCATGTGGTGTAGGTACACCCACAGTGCTGTTAGGGAGGGAGTTCCAGGATTTTGACCCAGTGACAGTGAAGGAACGCTGATATATTTCTAAGTAAGGATGCTGAATGATTTGGAGGGGAACTTCCAGGTGGTGTTCCCATGTGTCTGCTGCCCTTGTCCTTCTAGATGGTAACGGTTGTGGGTTTGGAAGGTGCTGTCGAAGGAGCCTTGGTGAGTTCCTGAGGTGTATCTTGTAGATGGTACACACTGCTGCTACTGTGCGTCGGTGGTGGAGGGAGTGAATGTTTGTGGATGTGGTGCCAATCAAGTGGGCTGCTTTGTCCTGGACAGTGTCAAGCTTCTTGAGTGTTGTGGAAGCTGCACTCATCCAGGTAAGTGGGGAGTATTTCATCACACTCCTGACTTGTGCCTTGTTGATGGTGGACAGGCTTTGGGGAGTCAGGAGGTGAGTTACTCGTTGCAGGATTCCCAGCCTCTGACCTGCTCTTGTAGTCACAGTATTTATATGGCTGGTCCAGTTCAGTTTCTGGTCAATGGTAACCCCCAGGATGTTGATAGTGGGGGATTCAGTGATAGTAATGCCATTGAACGTCAAGGGGTGATGGTTGGATTATCTTGTTGGAGATGGTCATTGCCTGGCACTTGTGTGGCACGAATGTTAGTTGCCACTTGTCAGCCCCGAGCCTGGAATGGGTGATCGCTGCTGGCCCATCCAGTGAGGTCCAGATCCCAAATATGAAAAACAATTCAAAGCCAATTTTTATAATGAAAATATAAATAATTCAATGTTTTTTTTACAAATGACATGGATAGTACTGAGGAAATGTACAAATTTAGCAACAAATTCCAAGCCAAAAAGAGTATTCTACTTGAAAACTGTTTTGTCTGTTATGGACCGGAGAGAAACAGTCAGACTGCATTGGTTTCCTCTTACCACCTATCCCTAAACAGAAGGTGTTTTGAATTAATTTTTTAAAAATAGTTCTAGGAGTTTTCCCAATCCCTCATCTTTCATGATCCAGTTTTAATAAAGAGCCACAGCAAAGCTGAATTAGGATTAACTCAGAGGGTTCGTTTATTTTCCACATTCAAAACTTGTGAAAAGTGTGTTCGCCAAATCCCACTCTGCACTCACACATAGTAAAGGGGGAGATAGAGAAAAGGAGCTTTACACTACAAGAAGCACAGAAAATGAATATTAGTTTCTGTGAGTTCCAGAGTTCCAGAATTCTTTCACATAGGGATTTGAGGTCTGCTGGCCGAAGACTGGAGTGTCGCAGGATTCACTTTTTCAATTGAGGCCAATACTGCAAGATGAAGTAGATATGCAGAGATTGCATTGATTCTGTAGACTGGTATGAAATCTTCCACTAGAGTCAGGCTGGGTGGGCATGTTGTTCTGCCTGGAGGAGCCTGCTTTTTGTGGCTCACCAAATGGATGTTAAAACAGCAGAGTGCTGTGAGGCCCCAAAGATGCAATGTTAAACCTGTCCAAAAGGCCAGAGACTTGCATCATGTGACATGGCCTATTAATAGTTAATTGCAGCTTAACAACAAGCTCCAGAGCTTCTGGCCAGAATTCCATTGTTCCTCCTTAGGAGAGAGAGAAATGAGCTGGTGATTAGCATCAAAAACAAAAATACCTGGAAAAACTCAGCAGATCTGACAGCATCTGCGGAGAGGAGCACAGTTAACATTTATGCTATTAGCATCTCTTTCAGTGTAACAGGTTTCAATCTCCCTCCTTTGTATTAGTTCAGGATGGAGGAGCCAGTTTGTCTGCACTTGCTCTGCTTTCATTGACCACAAGGGCTTTGTACAATGACGTGTGAAATTCCACAAGTTGAAAAAATCATTTTTATTCTTGAAACTGCTGGGGCAGCTCCCAGACAAAGGAGCAACTCAGTGTCAACTGAATTACAGCAGAAATGTCCATTAATAAAATAGCAATAAGGATAAAGTTTTTGAACATACAGTATTGTGTTCCTTTTCATGTTGTGGGAACCCAATGCCTGGCATATATAGTAATATTTGTAGAAGTTTTTGTTACAAATGAGGGTAAATATTCTCCAAGACTTAGCTCTGCTCTTCACAGTGCTCCAGTCACAAATATCAAGTGCCTCAATCACCTGTCCTCATAGAATGAAATTACCAGTGAAACTCAGTGAGTCAGGAGCCCTGTCACTGATGGTGTAAAGTAAATTTTAATTTGAAGACATTAGAAAACATTGAATTCATCCAAAAGATTAATTTTTTGTCAGTTAAGAGCTTTACTAGTTGTATTTCACAAATATCTTTGACAAGCCAGGTGTTTAGGTGACAATTGCAAAAAGTAAATGTGACCTGAAGGGAATATTACCCATTACCTGAAAGGGGACTGGGATCCAAAGGGTTGGGAGTTTTGTTACAATTATGAAGAGCTCTGTTCAGACCCAGTCTGGAGCAGCTGTGTTCAGTTCTGGACACTGTTTTGGACACAGTTTTTGGAGAGGATGCAGTGCAGGTTCATCAGAATAATTACATGAAATTATATAGTGTTTGCAACATTGAAATGGGCCATTTGACTCAGTGCCAGAGTTTATGTTCTATTCGGGCCTCCTCCCAGAACAAGCTGACTGACTTTCTCCTCATATGTAGATAGGAAAGGGCAAAAGATGAATTATGAGAGAATAGATTTAGATTGGATACCAGGGAGGTATTTTTGCAAAGTTGTCCATCTCTGGACAAAGATGTGAGAATTTATCATGAATTTTAACAGGCAAACAAGGTGAGTTTGAGTGTGTGAAAGACATCATAGAAAATAGGTCAGCTCCTGTGGATTAATGATGCCCTTACCTATAGCATCCTGGAGTTTGATTGCTTTGGAGTGTAGAGAACAATTTCCTAACTTGCCCCAAGGACTTTTCTCTTCCTCAGTGAGGATGTATACCTGGCTGGATGTCTGTGGGGTTTTCCAAGGGTCTGATGATACAATCAGCTTGTATTTGTTGGAATCATACAGGCCTTGTAGGAATGAGCTTCAAGATGGGACCAGGAGAAATTTCTGAAAGAGATGCATCATCAGTGACCCAACATCTTCCCACCTCTGGATGGGAACAGGTCAACATCTGTAGAGGCTACCGAGCCAGCAATACCAGATGGCCCGGACTGTCCCAGCAGGGGATGGGTTCCCATTGAAGACCGAGCCTGGCAGGTACCCAGTGGCTGACTTGAGAGAACCCAGGTGGCCTCCAACTTTAAATTTCCCCATTGGAGCGCCAGCTAGCAGTGGTGTTTTTTCCCTACCCAGTGCACAACCTCACCCGGCAACCACAATTTCAATCTATTCCCTTTTAATACGGGCACAAGTGAATTCCGAGTTAATGCCCACCATCTGCATTTTTTAATTCTTTCACAGGATGGTATCAAACTTCTTGAGTGTTGTGGGAGCTGCATTCATCCAGGCAAGTGGGGAGTATTCCATTCCACACCTGACTTGTGCCTTGTTGATGGTGGACAGGCTTTGGGGAGTCAGGAGGTGAGTTACTTACTGCAGGATTCCCAGCAGCTAGTCTGGGTGCTTTGATGTGTACTAGTTTTGAGATGTAAGAGAGGCAGAATGCATTTGTATTTTTTTGAATAGAGCATTCAAGAAGCAGGGTGAAATCTGGCACCTAGCTAGCAGAGACCAAGCAATATGTTTATATTACTCATAACATTGGTACAAGGAAAGGGGTTTTATTGTTAAAAGAGGTGGAGTTCAAAGAGGCTGGTGATACAATGAGAATTTACATTCAGTGAGTTGTGCTGGGTATAATGAAAGTAGTTTGGTGTGTGTGGAGACAATGTAAGATCAAAGTAGCTGCAAGTCTACAACTGTCTCCACAGGAACCAAAGTGAGAGGAACCTCATTTTGAATTTGTACGGTGAAAATGCTTTGCCTGGTGTCTGGTTAAGTCTCTGGGCAGAATTTTCCAGCTGGTGGGAGTGGGAGTGGGCAGAGCCAATCACCATCGGCAATCGGGTACACGCTGCCATTTTAAGCAAGCGGGCCAATTAGGCCCCAGCGTGTTCCGCGGCTGCCAGGGACGGTGGGAGTGGGTGGGCAGCAGCAATCAGCAATCGCCGCTGGGTCCAATGGCCCGGCTGCCTGTTTAAAGGCCAAACTGCAGCCGCTCCAAGGCTGCTGGACGTGGCCAGAGGTCGGGGCTGATGCAGATCCAGGTGGTCAAGCAGGAGGTAGGGCAGGTGGTCAATGTGCGTCCAGGTTTTCAGACCAGTGCCTTACTGCCCTCCTTGAGGAGAGGGCAGTGCGAGGGGGGGAGAGAGAGGGCAGCGCGGGGGGGGGGGGAGAGAGATGGCAGCGCGAGGGGGGGGAGGAGAGAGGGCAGCGCGGGGGGGGAGAGAGAGGGCAGCGCGAGGGGGGGGGAGAGAGGGCAGCGCGGGGGGGGGAGAGAGGGCAGCGCGGGGGGGGGGGCAGCCCGGGGGAACAGGGGGCAGTGTGGGGGGTGAGGGGGGGAGAGAGAGAATGGGTATGGGGAGAGGGAGAAGGGCAGCGCGGGGGGGGGGAGTGGGCGGAGAGGGGAAGGAGATGCTCATCCCCCAGGACGGGGAGGAGGTGACGCCCCCCCCCCCCCCCCCCCCCCCCCCCCCCCCCCCCCCAACTTGGCCAAACCTGCAGGGGAGGGGGTAGCGGGGGTGGTGAGCTCCCACAATGTGGTGCGGTGCCCATGAACCCAGTACCATCAGCGCTTCAATGACCTGCCCACGGGGAGGGGGAGTAACATGTTGGCATCGTTCACTTCACCCATCATGTCAACTTCTCCCCCCCTCCCCAGCCCCCCACCCATGTCTGACTGGCCTGAATACAATGAGTCATTGACGTCTTGTGTCCTTATCTGGTGGGCCAGGCCAGCAGAGATACCCCATGTGTTGGTCACCCTGAGAGGGTGGTGATGAGATGAGTTCTACACCCACAGCGTGTGGTGGACTGACACCCACACGACTGTGATGGGGGCAAACCGGAGGATCTGCCCCCAGGCGCAGTGCTTGAACTCCAGGACATGTGGAAGTTAGGGCAATGACATGGTGGGTGGGGGTATCAAGATGGCGTGGCACAGATCGATCTGCTGCCCTCTGCCATCCATGTCACTGTGCCTCCTTGCTACAGCTTAAACTGTGTCTTCCCAACGATGAGGAAGGCAGCATGTGGCCAAGGAGGGGTGGGGAAGGACACATCTGGTGTTTTTGTGTGAAAGTTCGGCAGCAGAGTAAGGATGCAATGGACCCCTGCAATGGCCAACTGGGCTTGGGGTGGTCCGGCCGCCAGGAGAATCACGGTACAAGTATCACTTATCAATACTCTTTTCTCATTTCCAGGAATAGAATTCTCACAACACGGCCGAGCGGGTGAGGACTGGCTGAGGGCCAGGCCAGATTTTGCTGCTTAGCCGTTTTGAGCGGGAGGCCCTCGGTCTGGAGACGCAGCACACACTCAGGTCCACTGGAGCCGGAGAGGCTGGGGTTCCACGGGCAGGTACATGTGGCCAGCACCCACGTCACCAGTAGTCTCCCAAAAACCATGGCAGGTCTGACTGTTGAGTGAGTGTCGTTACCAGCATGGCTCACCCATTGCGTGTGGAGTGATGAGCACGTGATGATCTGGGGGGCAGGCATGTACATTGGCATTGTCTGCACACTAACTGATCGAATTTCCTTACTCTTCCTTTCAGCATCATCGGCACAGGACCGGGACTGGGAGCAGCAGAGGTCCCTTTGACTCCTGAGGGCCATGGACTGTCAACATCACCAAGCGTCACACCATGTATGCCAGGCAGGCACCAGCATAGATACAGGCACCTAGGTGGGCATCAGGTCTTTGGCTAGTGTCCCAGGGCACAGTAGTGAGGGCACTTCACAGTCGCTGGAGGAGCTGGCGGAGACAGAGAGTGCCCATGGCCCCAGCAGTCGGAGGACTGCAGGGTCCCAGGCACATGCTCAGTCCGTGGCTGGTGATGAGCCTCTGAAGTCGTCCACGACACAGCCAATTCATGAGATGCGGCCGGGTGTGCGGGTCCATCTGGGGGAGATACACGAGGCTGTGCTTGGCTTGGTGTCAGAGGTAGAGGAGTCTGTGTGGACCGGAGACATGCGTTGAGCCTTATGGCTAAGTACCAAGCGTCCTCCATGGGGAGAGTGGGGACTCCCATGGAGAGGCAGCTCCAGGGACAGGATTAGGTGTTCCTGGAGTTGTGCTTGGACCTCCAATCCCTCACAGCGACATTGACTTCATGTGGTCAGTGCCCGTGTGGGCGATGGTTTGGGCACCAGATCTCCCAGCTCAGTGCCCATCCGTCTACGGTGAGCAGGGAGGGGCCGAACGTACCTCATGTCGGCGCAGCAGCTGCCTGTCAGTCTCTGTGGGCACCTCTCAGGACACTCCAGATGAGGGCGGCAGCTCCTCCGCCCCCTCTGCCAGTGACCGTGGCACCCAAAGAGGCTGCGATGACTGGGGAGATGCCAGCTGTGGAACTGGCAGCTCCCTCCCAGGCGGTGCCAGCACAGGCTGCATGGGCCAGAGGTCGCCCACCAAGGTCCTCGATGCCAACAGGACAGCAGGGTCAGCAACTGTCTCAGATACCACTCCCAGCGAGGGGGCAGCACCAAGACGTAAAATGAAAGCACTTCAGGCACATCCCGGGTTCACCACTGGTGGCTTTTTGTTGGCCCCCCTATGAGTTCCTTCTGATTGTGTTTGCAGTGCGACACCATTTTATTTGTGTTATGCTAAGAGACTTTTGTGAAAGCATTAAATTTATGTTGTCTAACATGGCTGAGGTGCCTCTTTTCTCAGGCAGGTGGATGGATTCCTGAGATGTTAGGAGTGATTTGTGTGTCATTGACATTTATGGACTGGGCCCATTCTCAATGCTCCTATCCTGACAGATTTTGCACTAATGTCTCCAGTATGGAGCCTATAGCCCAGGCTTGTCCTGGAGATCCATCTGTGCTGTGCTGGCTGGAGGTTCATTGGATTAAAGCCTCCCGGGTGTCCCTGCCTCCCTGGAGTATGTCCGGGTCAGCGTTTAACCCCCTCAGCATCTCCCTGTGCTCATCCTCGGACTCACTGCTGGACTCATCCTGTGCAGCCGCAGCTACTGAGTCAACGTCTTCATCGTCCACATTGTCCCCACTTTCCAGCGCCAGATTGTGGAGAGTGCAGCATGCAACCACTATCACTGAGACACGATCTGGGGGGTACTGGAGTGCGCTCCCTGAGCGATCCAGGCATCGGAAGCGCATCTTAAAAAGACCAATGACTCTCTCCACCACAGCCCTTGTGGAGGCTCCTATTGTACCGCTGCTCAGCCTCTGTTCTTGGACGGTGGAGAGGCGTCATGAGCCACCTTCTGAGGGGATAGCCCTTGTCACCCAGCAGCCATCGATCCAGCTGGGCTGGAGCACTGAAGAGCCCTGGCACCTGGGAGTGTCTGAGGATGTAGGTGTGGTGGGAGCTGCCTGGGTACCTTGCACAGACTTGTAGAATCAGCATCCTGTGGTCACACACTATCTACACGTTCATGGAGTGGAAGCCCTTCCTGTTGACGAAGGCACCGGGCTCACCTGCTGGCGCCTTGATGGCCACATGTGTACAGTCTATAGCCCCCTGGACACGGGGGAAGCCAGCAATGGCCGTGAAGCCTCTGGCTCAGTCTGTCTGGCTGGCCTGGTCCCAGCAGTGGTGGTGGATGAAGGTCAATGCGCATCTGAACAGAGCGTCTGTAACCTGCTTGATACAAATGTGGACAGCTGATTGGGAGACTCCGGAAAGATCACCCACCGAGCCCTGGAAAGAGCCAGAGGTATAGAAGTTAAGGGACACTGTGACCTGCAGAGCCGCTGGCATGGGGCGTCCACCCACACAGTTAGCGGAGATCTTAGGCCCAATCATCTGACAGATATAGTTGACTGTCTCCCTTGAGAGTCGGAGCCTCCTTCGACTCTGCTCCTCAAACATATTGAAGTAGCTGCTTCGCCGCCTGTAAACCCAGGCAGCAGGATAGTGGCAGCTTCTGTGTCCCCTTCCTCCTTGGACTACCTCTTGGCCCTGCGCCCATTGTGCCTGCGCCTGGCCTCCCACAGGTGGCTCCCCTGGAGGCTGAATGTGGACTCCTGGCCTCCTCCCCCTTCAAGCCCTCCCTTCCTCCTCAGAGGAGCTGCCTCCAGTGGAGAGTTCAGCTCCCATTCCCAGGCTAAGGGAAGGCTTCCAGAAACCTACAGGCCCCAAAACAAATCCTCACTGCAGAGATCTGACCTGAAGGTTATGAGTCTAGTCCAAGCAGCTGGGATGTGTTTGCAGCTTTTCCAGCTGACACAGGCAAGTTTCAGTAACTTTTGTGAAATAACTTTTAAATCTGTAGAATCGTGACCGCACTGAGCCCTCTTCTTCCGCTCGTGGGTGAGATTCATACAAAATTCTGCTCCCCGCCTGCCTGAGGCGCCCGGACGATGAGCCGAAGATTCCACGGGCGCCGCAAAATCCAGGTCAGTTGGAGCTTCAAAGGCTTTAAGTGGCTTGTTAATTAATGGCTGTTGTGCAACAGAGATCATCACTCGCCCGCCCACTGAGATACCGCGATGGTGCGAGGTGATGTCAGGACGCTCGCCCGACCTCACCACGCATCATATTACACATCAGCGTGCAGGGCCCATCCTCCCACAACAGAAAATTCAGCCGTGTGTGTCACTGGTGCCTTAACGGAAATTAGGTTGGGAATTTGTTAAAAGTTATGATAGTGATTTGTAGCCGTGTATATATTTAACTTGTGTAAATTAATAAAATGTTTCAAGTTTAATATAAACCTCTCAAGAACTGGTGGTCTGATTCCTGAATTTAGAGTTGCATCTCAAACATACCACATAAAAAATATAGGTTATGACAGTTGTTTAAAATTCCCCCCTGGGATTTTTAAATATCTCAGCTTTACAAACTGCTGGGTCATAACATCCAGTCCAATTTCTGGTCAATGGTAACCCTCAGGATGTTGATGGCGGAGGACTCAGCGATGGTACTGCCATTGAATGTGACGGGGTGTTGGTTAGATTCTCTCTTGTTGGAGATGGTCATTGCCTGGCATTTGTGTGACGCAAGTGTTAGTTACCACTTATCAGCCTAAGCCTGAATGTTATTCAGGTTTTGCTGCATTTGGAAATGGACTGCTTCAGTATCTGAGGAGTTGTGAATGGTGCTGAACATTGTGCAATCATCAGTGAATATCCCCACTTCTGACCTTATGATGGAAGGAAGGTCATTGATGAAGCAGCTGAAGATGGTTGGGCCGAGGACACTACCCTGAGGAACTCCTGCAGTGATGTCCTGGAGCTGAGATGATTGACATCCAACAACCACAACCATCTTCCTTTGTGCTGGGTATGACTCCAACCAGTGGAGAGTTTTCCTCCTGATTCCCATTGACTCCAGTTTTGCTCGGGCTCCTTGATATCAGGACCAGTCACTCTCACCTCATCTCTTGTTCATTTGTCATAGATATGAGGATATGTATTAAGAGGTGTAAGCCTTTCAGCTCCTCAAGCCCACTCTGCTTCTTCTGATAAAATCATGGCTGATTTGACTGTGGCCTCAATTCTACTTTCCTGTCTACCCCCTACACTCCCTTGTTACTCAGCAATATGTCTAACTCAGCCTTAGAAAGAGTCAATAAGCCTGCCTCCACTGTGCTGGGGAAGAGAATTCCACAGACTAACAGCCCTCTAAGAGAAAAAACAAATCTCCTCATCTCTTAAATAGGAGACCTCTTATTTTTTAAACTGTGTCCCCTAGTTCTAGTCTGTCTCATAAGGGGAAACATCCTTTCAGCAGCAGCCCTGTCAAGTCTCCTGTACCGTTCACTGAGATCATGGCTGATCTGTTTGCAAACTTAACTCCACTTTCCTGCCTGTCTCCCATAACACTTGACTGCCTTGTCGATCAAAAATCTGTCTAACTCCAGCCTTGAATTAATTCAGTGATCCAGTCTCCACTACTCTCTGTGGAAGGGAATTCCAAAGACCGAAGACCCTCTAAGCGAAGAAATTCCTCCTCATTTCTGTCTAGGGAGACCCCTTATTGTTCATCTGTGCTCCGTGGTTCTAGGTTCCCCCATGAGAGGAAACATCCTCTCGACATCTACCCCGTCAAACCCTTCAGAATCTTACTTGTTTCCAAAAGATCGCCTCTCATTCTTCTAAACTTTAGTGAGTATAGGCCCAGCCTACCCTCATAAGACAACCACTTTATCCCAAGAACCAGCAGAACTTCTCTGAATTGACCGACTATACCCGGGAGTCTGATGGAGACAGTTTCAATCAAGACATTCAAAATGAAATTAGACTGTTATTTAAAAAAGAACAAAGTGCAGAGTTATGGGGAGGAGACAGAAGAATGGTATGAAGGCAATTGCTTTTTTGGAGAGCTGGCACAAACATGATGGGCCAAATGGCCTCCATCTGCACAGTAAAAATTCTGTGACTCTGAGATTCCTCTTGGTAGGGATGTATCCTGTCTCCACATATCCATCCTATTCTTCCACTATTCAAATTGTTCAAACTCAGAGAATGTCAGAGGATAATCGTACCCTGACAATTTGCATTTGCTTTCTGATATTTTCCACTAGGGATTTTAATTTTCTGTCTGAAAAACTGTTCATAGTTTCCAACTTTTCACTTTTAGACAACCATTCTTTGCTATCATGTTATGATGCAGTAATCCAGGTGTTGCAGTAATCCAGGTGTTGCAGTAATCCAGGTGTTGAAGAATAGAACCAGGACCAATCTTTATAACTTTTATCAGCATTTATTTGCAGAGATGAACATTACAAACATGCATCTCCTCACCCAGCAACCATTGCTTGTCTGTTCCTTTTTTTAAAATAATAGGAGCACAAGTGATTCCCCAGTTAATGCCCACCATTTACATACAATTAAAGACAATTCATATACAGTTAACGCTGTTTCAAAATTCATTGTGTTAATGACCGTACAACTGGATCCTTTTCCACCAGCAGCAGTTTTTCCCCTCTTCTCCACTGGTAATCCCAGAGTTACTTTTGTCTAGTTGCTGGGTATGTTTAGCTGTGTTGATACTTGCAGGTGTTGAGAGAGAGATGCAGGGCATATCTTGTTCATTGTCAATGGATGTTTATAGCAGCCACAGAGATAAGAGGCAGATTCACTGGCGAAGCATGATTCTTATGCTCAAGAATAACTCAGTAATTTCAACAGGTTAAAGGATCTGATGTGACCAGAACTATTTTACTTGACCCTGTTAGGAGAAGTGTTGACCTCAGGACTCTCTCTGCCTCAACATTTGGAACTTGCTGTTTACTGTTTTATACCTTGTTCACATTCATTTCAGTGAAGCTATAACAGGCAATGATTGATCAAGGCTGATTTTTACTGATTGATTTGCAGTGAGTTCCTAGATTTAATCAAGGGCTTGTTGGTCCGTTTGAGATGCATACTGAAATACTCAGCCTGTAAGCATGTGTAAGTATTTTAGATGAAACCTTTACAGCTCTAAGGAGAAGCTTTGAACCTTTCCCTATACAATGGGTGAGTACCGGTTGTAGTACTGAAGACTTATGCTTCTGAAGTAAGCACACCCCTACCCAGACCTCCCTGTCGCTTGCCATTTCAACACTCCACCCTGCTCTCATGCTCACAAGTCCGTCATTGGCCTGTTGCATTGTTCCAGTGAAGCTCAATGCAAACTGGAGGAACAACACCTCATCTTCCGACTAGGCACTTTACAGCCTTCCGGACTGAATATTGAGTTCAACAATTTTAGATCATGAACTATCTCCTCCATCTTTACCCCTTTTTTAATCCAATTCTTAAAATCTTTATTAATTTATGTTTTTTTTAATCCTTTTTCCCCCAACCCCACCCCCCACAGGGTCCTCTGTCGCTTGTTTCTAAGTTGTGTTTTCACAGAGCATTGGCCCTTGTTCTGCAACTAACACATTCTGTGATCTTACCCCAATGCCATTATCAGTACCCTCTTTGGTCTTTAATGCCACCATGAACACTCCCTTTGTCTTGTGTCCATGACATTTTTGTCAATCTCTGCTGAGCTGCCTCCTATCACTGTCCTTCTATTTTGCTCCATCTGCTGCACCCACCCCTCCCCAACCAAACAATATAAAATCCATCATATTTCTACCTCTCTTTAGCTCTAGAGTCATACAGACTCGAAACGCTACCTCTGTTTCTTTCTCCGCAGATGCTGTCACTCTGCTGAGTTTTTTGCTTTTAATGCTATCAAGTAGCACTTGCTCACCAATAACTGGCTCATTGATGCTCAGTTTGGGTTCTGCCAGGGCCACTTTCCTCCAGATTTTATGACAGCCTTTTACAAATGTGGACAAATGAGCTGAGTTTCCGTGGTGAAGTGAGAGTAAGGTATTTAAGGAACTCTGGTAAAAGCGAAGTCAACTTAAACGTAACTGGACTAGCCATATAAATAACTGCAAGAACAAGTAAGAGGATGGAAATTCTACAACAAGGAATCTACTTCTTGATTCACTCCCTCCACCACCGACGCACAGTAGCAGCAGTGCGTACCATCTACAAGATGCACTGCAAGAATTCACTGAGGCTCCTTAGACAGCAGCTTCCAAACCCATGGCCACTACCACCTAAAAGGACAAGGGCAGCAGATAGATGGGAACACCACCACCTGGAAGTTCCCCTCCAAGTCACTCACCATCCTGACTTGGAAATATATCACCGTTCCTTCACTGTCGCTGGGTCAAAATCCTGGAACTCCCTCCCTAACAGCACTGTGGGTGTACCTACACCACATGGACTGCAGCGGTTCAAGAAGGCAGCTCACCACCACCTTCTCAAGGGCAATTAGGGATTGGCAATAAATTCTGGCCTAGACAGCAATGTCCAGATCCCATGACAAGTATCATTTGGACAGGCAAGCAGAGGATTGCTCTTGAGACATAAGTTGTACAGTTGCTGCAGCAGGCATTCCATTTCACTCAGTCACACACTGATCCTACCAGTCATTGGGCTGGTTCAGAAATCCTGTTGCTCTGCCATTCCCCCATGGATTCCCTTTCTTCCTTTTATGTTGGCTTTGCTTTTTCTCCTTTTGGCTATTGATCTGCCATTCTTTGCCCCAGCCCCCCCTTCAACCTTTGGCTAATGCCTCATGCAATGTTTCAGACACTTAAGCAATATTCCTGAATCATTCTCATTTTAGAAATACTCTTAACAATGTTTTACCCCAAATCCAATCATTTACCTTTAGGTGACTAAACACCTTAAATTTCCCAGCCCTTGCTACAGTTTCACGTTTTCGCCTCTGGCTTTTATGAGCTGCAGCGAGGGACAAATACAGACCAGCTAGAAACTCGCTGATTGTATGGGAATGAGAAAGGCTGGACTGTGCTTCCCTTCCCCAGCCCTACCATCTTTGGCAGGAACAAGATTAATGACTGAACTCCCAGTAGGATAGCAGAATCAAAACTCTGAATTCTTTAATGAACTATCGGCTATTGTGCAAGGCTGTCGGAAAGTTCTGGAAGTATGAGTAAAGGTGAGTTGAAAGGTCCACCTAATAAATCACATCTTGCGTCATCATGAAAGCCTTTCATATCAACCAAATTAGAAAAAGGCATTTTCATTCTAAACAAACGGACGATAACTTGTTCAAATGGTATCGTCTGCAAATTTTACACATTGCGCCTGTTTCAGCGAAACAAAATAAGTGACCATCATTTGCTGGTTCATTCCCCATGACAGTGTCTCGACCAATTGGAGTTAAGTTGCCTGATTTAAATTTTAAACAATGCTTGGCAGTTAACTGTCAGTCACAATCAACTGGCGCATTCTCCAAGGCAATGCCTCTACCAATCAGTGCATTTGCCAACCAATCAGCACTCTCTATATATATTTCCAAGTCAGGATGGTGAGTGACTTGGAGGGGAACTTCCAGGTGGTGGTGTTCCCATCTATCTGCTGCCCTTGTCCTTTTAGGTGGTAGTGGCCATGGGTTTGGAAGCTGCTGTCTAAGGAGCCTCAGTGAATTCTTGCAGTGCATCTTGTAGATGGTACGCACTGCTGCTACTGTGCGTCGGTGGTGGAGGGAGTGAATCAAGAAGTAGATTCCTTGTTGTAGAATTTCCATCCTCTTACTTGTTCTTGCAGTTATTTATATGGCTAGTCCAGTTACGTTTAAGTTGACTTCGCTTTTACCAGAGTTCCTTAAATACCTTACTCTCACTTCACCACGGAAACTCAGCTCATTTGTCCACATTTGTAAAAGGCTGTCATAAAATCTGGAGGAAAGTGGCCCTGGCAGAACCCAAACTGAGCATCAATGAGCCAGTTATTGGTGAGCAAGTGCTACTTGATAGCATTAAAAGCAAAAAACTCAGCAGAGTGACAGCATCTGCGGAGAGAGAAACAGAGGTAGCGTTTCGAGTCTGTATGACTCTAGAGCTAAAGAGAGGTAGAAATATGATGGATTTTATATTGTTTGGTTGGGGAGGGGTGGGTGCAGCAGATGGAGCAAAATAGAAGGACAGTGATAGGAGGCAGCTCAGCAGAGATTGACAAAAATGTCATGGACACAAGACAAAGGGAGTGTTCATGGTGGCATTAAAGACCAAAGAGGGTACTGATAATGGCATTGGGGTAAGATCACAGAATGTGTTAGTTGCAGAACAAGGGCCAATGCTCTGTGAAAACACAACTTAGAAACAAGCGACAGAGGACCCTGTGGGGGGTGGGGTTGGGGAGGGGTTGGGGGGAAAAAGGATTTAAAAAAAACATAAATTAGTAAAGAAGAATACACACACACCCATGCATACATACACATACACACCCCCACAAGCATACACACACCCATGTGCATACACACACCCACGTGCATACACACACCCACGTGCATACACACACCCACACGCGTACACACACCCACACGCATACACACACCCACACGCATACACACACCCACACGCATACACACACTCATGTGCATATACACACCCATGTGCATACATACACCCACACGCATACACACACCCACACGCGTACACACACCCACACGCATACACATCCACGCATACACACACACGCATATGCATACACACACGCATATGCATACACACATGCACGCATACACACAAGCAAACACACACACATACACACACACATGCATACACACACATGCATACACACACCCACACACACACCTGCATAGACACACACCTGCATACACACACACCCCCACATGCATATACATACATGCATATGCATACACACACACACACACACATGCATACACACACCCACACACGTGTGCATACACACGTATATGCATACACACACGGGCATACACACATACACACACCCACACACATACACACATGTATACACACACACATGCACACACACATGCATACACACATCCATGCATACATACACATACACACCCCCACAAGCATACACACACCCATGTGCATATACACACTCATGTGCATACACACACCCACACGCATACACACACCCACACGCATACACACACCCACACGCATACACACACTCATCTGCATATACACACCCATGTGCATATACACACCCACACGCATACACACACCCACACGCATACACACACCCACACGCATACACACACCCACACGCATACACACCCACGCATACGCATACACACACACACACATATGCATACACACACGCATACACACATGCACGCATACACACACGCAAACACACACATACACACCAACACACATTTGCATACACACACATACGCGTACACACACACATGCATACACACACACACATGCATACACACACACGCATACCTGCATAGACACACACCTGCATACACACACACCCCCACATGCATATACATACATGCATATGCATACACACACACACACGCATACACACACCCACACACGTGTGCATACACACGTATATGCATACACACACATAGGCATACACACACCCACACACATACACACACCCACACACATACACACATGTATACACACACACATGCATACACACACCCACGCATACATACACACACCTGCATACACATACACACGCACATACACACACACCCACATGCATATACATACACTCGCATACGCATACACACACACGCATACACACACACGCATACACACAAGCATACACACACATATGCATACACACACATGCATACACACACACACGCATACACACATGCATATGCATACACACGCATGCATACACACATACACACACGCATACACACATGCATACACACACACACGCATACACATATGCATACACATACACGCATATACATGCACACATACACACATATACACACACGCATTCACATACGCATACACATGCATACACGCATACACACACACCCACACACATACGGACACACCCACACACACATATACACACACCTGCATTCACACACACACACGCATTCACACACACATATGCATACACCCACATGCATTCTCACACACCAACACGCATACGCATACACATACATACACGCATACGCACCCACACATACGCACCCACACACATGCATACGCACCCACACACACATATGCACTCACACACACATGCAAACACATACACACGCACGCATACACACACACAAACACACACAAGCATACACACACCCACATGCATACACATGCATATGCATATATACACGCATACACACATGCATGCACACGCACATGCATACACACGCATGCACACATGCATGCATACACACGCATACACACACATACGTATACACACACATTCACACACATATATGCATACACCCACACACATACACCCACATGCATACACGTACACATACACGCATACACACATGCGCGTATACACACCCACACACACGCCTACACGCACACGCATATACTCTCATGCATACACTCTCACGCATGCCCACGCACGCATGTGTACACACACATACACACGCACGCATACACACACACACATGCACACACACCCATGCACATACGCACGCATACACACAGATGCATACACACATGCATGCACACACCCACGCATACACACGCACGCATACACTCACGCATACCCACACACACATGCATACATTCAGATGCATACACAGGCACATACGCATGCATACACACACATGCATACACACACATGCACACGCATACACACACACACGCAAGCACACATGCATACACTCAGACGCATACACACACACACATTCATGCACACATGCATATACGTACACACGCACGCATGCACACGCATACACACATGCATATACGTACACGCACGCATGCACACGCATACACACACATACACACACGCATACACACACGCACGCATACACACAAACACACATGCATACACACACACCCACACGCATGTGCATACACACGCATATGCATACACACACATATACACACACGCATACACACATGCATGCACATGCACATGCATACACACGCATGCATACACACGCATACACACACACCCACACACATACGCGTACACATACACGCATACACACACGCGCATACACACCCACACATGCATACACTCTCATGCATACACTCTCACGCACGCCCACGCATGCATGTACACACACACGCATACACACACACGCATACACACCCACATGCACACACACCCACGCACACACGCACGCATACACACACATGCATACACACACCCATGCATACACACGCACGCATACACTCACGCATACCCACACACACACACACATACACGCACATGCATACACAGGCACATACGCATTCATACCCACACATGCATACACACACACACGCATGCACACATGCATACACTCAGACGCATACATACACATACACACACGCATGCACACGCATACACACATGCAGATACGTACACACGCATACACACACGCATACACACACACACACGCATACACACACACACACGCATACACACACACCAGCCTTCTTTACAAAATAACACAATGTTTCCCCCAAAATATTACAACAACATCCATTCTCAGAAAAGTCAGGAAAGTGTAGGTGGGAATAGCTAATTAATAGCCTTCTCTTTTAGATGTTTCATTCCTTGTCTATATTGAAGACTAAGACTCCTAGCAGCCTCCCCATTATCGAAAAATTGATACCAGAGATGATGGGAAAATTGGGACAATTGAAGACTAGTGGAAAGTAATACTTAGTGTGGATTATCCACAAGCTGGATACAGGCAGTACAGGTAACGGGGGAGTTTGAGGGTCCTATGTCCACAATTTCTTGATATTATGATACACACTGGCTTTCTCAACAAAGTAATTTTGCTTCTCTGTCCCGGCATATAGAAAGGTCCAAATGAAATTGAAGCAGCTGAATACACTTACGTAAAAGTCACATTGACTGACTCAAAACTGAGATAATCAATGGCAAAGTCAGAAGGAAACTTAATGGACAAAGTGAAAAATTACTAACCGCATCGGTTACTAGTAACAGTACCGGTCATGGTGAGACTGCCGAGTAACAGTACTGGCTGCAGTGAAACTATGCCTAGTCACAGTACTGACCGTGGTGATACTGTGCTGAGTAATACTGTTGGCCGTGGTGAGATTGTGCCCAGTAACAGTACTGGCTGTGGTGGGACCATACCGATTAACAGTACTGGCCGCATTCAGACTGTGACGAGTAACAATACAGGCCATGGTGAAACTGTACCGAGTAATATTTCTAGCCGCAGTGAAACTGTGCTGAGTAACCGTGCTAGCTGCAGTGAGACAGGCCCAAGTAACTGCCGGACATGGTGAAACTGCCTAGAAACAGTACTGTCCGCAGTGAGTCTGTGCCGAATGGTAGTACTGGCTATGTTCAGACTGTGCCTAGTAACAGTGCCGGACACGGTGAAACTGCCTAGAGACAGTACTGACCACAGTGAGTCTGTGCCAAGTGGTAGTACTGGCTATGTTCAGACTGTGCCAAGTAACAGTACTGGCTGCAGTGAGACTGTGCCAAGTAACCGTGCTGGCTGTGGTGAATCTATGCCCAGTCACAATACTGGCCGTGATAGGACTGTGCTGAGTAACACTTCTTGCCATGGTGAGACTTTGCCAAATAACAGTATAGGCAGTGGTGAGACTCTGCCTATTAACAGTACTGGACATGTTGAGACTGAGCCGAGTAACAGTACTGGCCGGGGTGAGACTGTGCTGAGTAACAATGCTGTCTGCAGTTAGACTGTCCTGAGTCACAATACCGGCCACAGTGAACCTCTGCTGAGTAATTGCAATATTTTGTTTCATTCTTCCAATTCTGCAAGTTCTGAAATTGTACTTCTGATTCCTGAATCCAGAGCATTTATCAGAAAAACTGTGCTGGCAGCACCAATCCTTGTGTAATATCACTTCCCACCTTTTTCCAGTTTGAGATAACTATCTTTAACTGCTACTGTCTTTTTGTGTAAATCGGTATTGAAGCTTTGAGGTACAAAATAACTTCTTAGAGTCATTACAGCACAGAATGAGGCTACTCGGCCCATCAAACCTAAGCAAGCCCTTTGTTGAAAATTCCATTTGGTCCTATTCCTGTACTCTATCCCCATGGCCCTGCCACCTTACATACCTGAACCTAAAAGTAATTACATCTAAAATATTTACTGTTTTTTGAAATACCAACTTGCAGCATGTAGCAGCTTTAACTGATGCTTTGTTGTTCATTACCCAAGTATTTAATTGCACCCGATCTATCGTTAGGAACCATTCCAGCGTAATAACTAAATGCTTGCAAATCCCACTAACTAGTGTTTACCAAGTGGAACTAATGTACTGAACAAATTCCGATAAATCTTTGTGAAATTTCATTCTTTCAAAGCCCCTGGATCCATCATTAGTGTTTCTCCTATGTTTCAGTGCAGCTTTGAAGATAATGTTGAAATATTTCTGTAGATAAAAGCACGTTCTGTTGAAGAGTCACACTGACTCGAAACGTTAACTGTCTTCCTCTCCACAGACGCTGTCAGACCTGCTGAGTTTTTCCAGCAATTTTTGTTTTTATTTCTGTAGATAGCTTGGTATCCTCTGCATTGTTTATTGTATATCTGTTTCCCCTTAAAACATTGTTACAATTTGAGATAACTCTATTTTTATTCAGATTTCTGTCAAAGGGATTTCCTCTGGGACAGATAAAGAAAGTCAAGGAGCTTCTGCGAGCCTACTACCGGCTGGTGAATCTAATTACACCTTGCTTCAACAACCTTCATATCTGCTGGACTGAATCTTTGAACATCTGAATAGGAAATTGAACAGTTTTTGAGCACAAGGCCTGTTTCTAAATGTTCCATTGATGTTCCTTCTTGAACCTGCACCGAATACATAACTCTTGTTAACTAAAACATTTCCACATGCCAACTGACATTTGTAATGTAGCCATTGTGACAAGCACAGTAACACGCTGTGTGGAGAAACGTGACAAAACTTATTGCAGCCTTTGTTTCTTATTATATTCTATTTAGTTACAAGTTGCAATAATGTAATTATCAAGTATTAGCCACATTGCTTGGTCACATTCATCCCTTTGACTTGTAGGTGATGGGTTCAAGTTCCATTCGGAACCTTACCACTGCTGTGTAGAGCTCATGGACATCTGAACACATTTCCAGTGTCCACTGCCTGGTCTGCTGATGTGGCTCAATACAAGGGTTGTCGATCCCACAATGGTCGTTAACACCTTGCGCGATTGAAGAAGTTAATACATTTTTGGAGTTCTGTCCTTTGGTTTAAACGTTGAAACAATCTATCCAGTCTGGTGGTTGAAGTGGTGATTCTCAGAGTGGGGATTTTACTGGTGACGTCTCTAATATTCTTTCCTCATCCAATCCTACTAAAAAACAAATCAGTCATTCATCTCACTGCAGTTTGTTTTCAAAAAGCAGTTTGGAGTTTTCACTTTATACATTAATGATCTGGATGAAGGAACTGAGGGCATCCTGGCTAAGTTTGCAGATGATACAAAGATAGGTAGAGGGACAGGTAGTATTGAGGAGGCGGGGAGGTTGCAGAAGGATTTAGACAGGTTAGGAGAATGGGCAGAGAAGTGGCAGATGGAATACAACGTGGTGAAGTGTGAGGTCATGCACTTTGGTATGAATAATAAAAGCATAGACTATTTTCTAAATGGGGAGAGAATTCAGAAATCTGGGGTGCAAAGGGACTTGGGAGTCCTAGTCCAGGATTCTCTTAAGGTTAACTTGCAGGTTGAGTCGGTAGTTAGGAAGGCAAATGCAATGTTGGCATTTATTTCGAGAGGACTAGAATATAAAAGCAGGGATGTGCTGCTGAGGCTTTACAAGGCTCTGGTCAGACCACATTTAGAATATTGTGAGCAACTTTGGGCCCCGTATCTCAGGAAGGATGTTCTGGCCATGGAGAGGGTCCAGAGGAGGTTCATGAGAATGATCCCAGGAATGAAAGGCTTAACATATGAGAAATGTTTGAGGACTCTGGGTCTATACTCGATGGAGTTTAGAAGGATGAGGGGGGATCTGATTGAAACTTACAGAATACTGAAAGGCCTGGATAGAGTGGACGTGGGGAAGATGTTTCCATTAGTAGGAGAGACTGGGACCCGAGGGCACAGCCTCAGAGTAAAGGGAAGACCTTTTAGAACAGAGATGAGGAGAAACTTCTTTAGCCAGAGAGTGGTGAATCTATGGAATTCATTGCCACAGAAGGCTGTGGAGGCCAGGTCATTGAGTGTATTTAAGAATCCCACCACAGCAGATGGTGGAATTTGAATTCAATAAAAATCTGGAATTAAAAGACTGATGATGACAATTAAACCATTATCGATTGTTCTGGTTCACTGGTGTCCTTTAGGGAAGGAAATCTGTCATTCTTACCTGGTCTGGACTACATGTGACTCCAGACCCACAGAAACTCTTAAATGCCCTTTGAAATGGCCGAGCAGGACGCAAAAAAGGAATGAAATATTGACCTAGGCACCGGAAACGAGAACAGCAATCGCAGACCTAGCAACCCTGCAAACTCCTCCTTACTAACACCTGGGGTCTAGTGCCAAAATGGGGAGAGCTGTCTCACAGACTAGTCAAACAACAGCCTGACGTAGTCGCCCTCACGGAATCATATCTTACAGATAATGTCCCAGACTCCACCATCACCATCCCTGGGTATGTCCTGTCCCACCGGCAGGACAGACCCAGCAGAGGTGGGGGCACAGGGTATACAGTCAAGAGGGAGTTGCCCTGGGAGTCCTCAACATCGACTCCGGATCCCATGAAGTCTCATGGCAACAGGTCAAACATGGACAAGGAAACCTCCTGCTGGTTACCACATACCGCCCTCCCTCAGCTGATGAATCAGTGCTCCTCCATGTTGAACATCACTTGGAGGAAGCACTGAGGGTGGCAAGGGTGCAGAATGTACTCTGGGTGGGGACTTCAATGTCCATCACCAAGAATGGCTCGGTAGCTCCACTATTGACCGAGCTGGCCGAGTCCTAAAGGACATAGCTGCTAGACTGTGTCTGCGGCAGGTGGTGAGGGAACCAACAAGAGGGAAAAACATACTTGACCTCATCCTCACCAACCTGCCTGTCGCAGATGCATCTGTCCATGACAGTATCGGTAGGAGTGACCACCACACAGTCAATGTAGAGATAAGTCCCACCTTCACATTGAGGATACCCTCCATTGTGTTGTGTGGCACTACCACTGTGCTAAATGGGATAGATTTTGAACAGATCTAGCAACTCAAGACTGGGCATCCATGAGACGCTGTGGGCCATCAGCAGCAGCAGAATTGTATTCAAACACAATCTGTAACCTCATGGCCCAGCATATCCCCCACTCTACCATTACCATCAAGCCAGGGGATCAACCCTGGTTCAATGAAGAGTGCAGGAGGGCATGCCAGGAGCAGCACCAGGCATACCTAAAAATGAGGTGTTGACCTGGTGAAGCTATAACACAGGATTACTTGTGCCAAACAGCATAAGCAGCAAGTGATAGACAGGGCTAAGCAATCCCACAACCAATGGATCAGATCTAAGCTCTGCAGTCTTGCCACATCCAGTTGTGAATGATGGTGGATAATTAAACAACTCACTGGAGGAGGAGGCTCCACAAATACACCCATCCTGAATGATGGGGGAGCCCAGTACATCAGTGCAAAAGATAAGGCTGAAGCATTTGCTACAATCTCGGCCTCCTCTGGAGGTCCCCAGCATCACACATGCCAGTCTTCAGCCAATTCCATTCATTCTATGTGATATCAAGAAACAAACGATGGCACTGGATACTGCAAAGGCTATGGGCCCTGACAATATTCCAGCAATAGTACTGAAGACCTGTGCTCAAGAACTTGCCGTGCCCCTAGCCAAGCTGTTCCAGTACAGCTACAACACTGGCATCTACCCGGCTATATGGAAAATTGCCCAGGTATGTCCTGTACACACAAAGCAGGACAAATCCAATCTGGCCAATTACTGCCCCATTAGTCTACTCTCCATCATCAGTAAAATAATGGAAGGGGTCATCAACAGTGCTATCAAACAGCACTTGCTTAGCAATAACCTGCTCACTGTTGCCCAGTTTGGGTTCCGCCAGGGCCACTCAGCTCCTGACCTCATTACAGCCTTGGTTCAAACATGGACAAAAGAGCTGAACTCCCGAGGTGAGGTGAGAGTGACTGCCCTTGACATCAAGGCCGCATTTGACCGAGTGTGGCATCAAGGAGCCCTAGCAAAACTGGAGTCAATGGGAATCGGGGGAAAACTCTCCACTGGTTGGAGTCATACCTAGCACAAAGGAAGATGGTTGTGGTTGTTGGAGGTCAATCATCTCAGCTCCAGGACATCACTGCAGGAGTTCCTCAGGGTAGTGTCCTTGGCCCAACCATCTTCAGCTGCTTCATCAATGACCTTCCTTCCATCATAAGGTCAGAAGTGGGGCTGTTCACTGATGATTGCACAATGTTCAGCACCATTCACAACTCCTCAGATACTGAAGCAGTCCATGTCCAAATGCAGCAAGACCTGGACAATATCCAGGCTTGTGCTGACAAGTGACAAGTAACATTCACACCTCACAAGTGTCAGGCAATGACCATCTCCAACAAGGGAGAATCTAACCATCACCCCTTGACATTCAATGGCATTACCATCACTGAATCCCCTACTATCAACATCCTGGGAGTTAGCATTGACCAGAAACTGAACTGGACTAGCCATATAAATACTGCGGCTACGAAAGCAGGTCAGAGTCTAGGAATCCTGTGGCGAGTAACTCACCTCCTGACTCCCCAAAACTCATCCACCATCTACAAGGCACAAGTCAGGAGTGTGATGGAAGCTCCCACAACACTCAAGAAGCTGGACACCATTCAGGACAAAGCAGCCCACTTGATTGGCACCAACATCCACAAACATTCACTCCCCCCACCACCAACGTACAGTAGCAGCAGTGTGTACCATCTCCAAGATGCACTGCAGGAATTCACAAAGGCTCCTTCGACAGCACCTTCCAAACCCATGACCACTGCCATCTAGAAGGACAAGGGCAGCCGATAGATGGGAACACCACCACCTGGAAGTTCCCCTCCAAGTCACTCACCATCCTGGCTAGAAATATATCACCGTTCCTTCACTGTCACTGGGTCAAAATCCTGGGACTCCCTTCCTAACAGCACAGCAGGTGTACCCACGTCACATGGACTGCAGCGGGTCAAGAAGGCAGCTCACCACCACCTTCTCAAGGGCAACTAGGGATGGGCAATAAATGTGCCCGCCCACCGAATTATCGCACGTCATTTTACACTGTGGGTCGGCGATGCGCCCGCCCACTCAGCAAAACATTCTGGCCACAGTTAGCCCATGCTACTCTTCTATTGGTCGCACAAGATCATGTGATTTTCCATTTAGCATCCTTCTTAAAGGTATATTACCCATCATATCAAACCATTGTTACCACGTCCCTCCCCCTTTACCTGGAAATACATTTTACATTTTCAATCACAACTTTTTCAAAATAGCAAATTATTTACACTAGTGAGTAATTTACAAATTCAGTCTTTCTGACAGTTTCCTTATGCATGTAGAATGTCTCAACTCTACAATTTCAGTTGCTTTGTCAAGAACCTCCTTTCCCAGAATTGTCTGAGCAGCAGGGTCTTCACTGGGCCCCTGCACATCTGTATCCTCAACTTCTGCAGGAACATCCGACGTGTCTGTACTGGGTTGAGTTCCCTCAACAGGAAACGCTGACCCGGTCGTGAACACTGGTGGAATCAATTCTTGGTGATTAGTTTCTGTCTTCCTCAGATGACCCACATGTCTCCATATGACTCAGCCTTCCACCTCCACGTGGTAAGATAGAGGTCCAGTCACTGCAATTATTTCACCCAGTAACCACTTTAGTCCTTCTCCAAAGTTTTTCACGTATCCCAGCTCCCCCGCAGTAAATTTCCTGTTGTGACTAAGCCAGTTGTGTCCAGTTTTCTGACTTCCCTGACTCCTTTCCACCTTCCGTCTAAATTTGGCATTAAGCTCAATCCTCATTCTTGCATTAATGATTCTGCAAGTGTGACACCTGTTGTTGTCTGAGGGGTGGTCCTATAATGGAAAAGAAAGCGTGCTTGCTTTGTTGCTAGGGAATCTCCAGTTAACTCGTTCATGCCAGACTTGAACATTTGAACCCCCCCCTTTCAGCCAGTCTGTTTGAGGGAGGGTAGTATGGTGAAGTTTTTACATGAGTGATACCGTTGAGGCTGATAAACCAATAAAACTCAGCACACGTAAATGCTGTGCAGTTATCAGAAACAACCACTTCTGGTAGTCTTTAATGGCAAAACTTTAACGTAGCTTCTCAATTGTAGCAGAAGACATTAGTGACTTCACCTCATATATGTCCATCCATTTTGAATGGGCATCAACAATGAGCAGAAACATTGTTGCCATGAAAAATCCCACATAGTCAATGTGAAACTGCACTCATGGCCTTCCTGGCCACTCCCAAGGGTGTAATGGAGCTGTTGATGGTAATCTTTGCACTTGCTGACACTACACACAATTCTTCACTAAGCTCTCTATTTCTCCATCCATCCCAGGCCACCATAGATAGTTGCGTGCTATAGTCTTCATTCAGGAAATTCCTGGATGTACACTATGTAGCTCAATTAACAATGGCTCTCTTCCCTTTGGAGGAACTATCACTCGTGCTTCCCACAATAAGATGCCTTCCTCGCTGGTTATTTCATGTCTTCTGTTAAAATACGGTTTCATTTCATCAGATACCTGTTCTTGTGACCAACCGTGAAGCACTTGTCCTTGGAGCTGAGATAGGACTGGGTCCCGACTTATCCAGTCTCTGATCTGTCAAGCACATACCAGTGAGGAGACTAAGAAATTTAACAATAAAACAAGTTCCTGTGGAACTAGGATGTGCTTATCATTTTCTTGTAAAGGCAAACGACTAAGGGCGTTGGTGTTTGCGATTTGTTTTCCAGGCCTATGTACAGAAGAATCTCATATGCTGCCACGATCAGGGCTCTATTTGTGTTCCTGTGTCTTCCTTCTGCATTTAACACTGAATTTAATCTCAGCCGTCTTTTCCACTTCCATATTAGCCAGACTACCCTTAGATATAAACGTGACTTGTCTGAGTTCAGAGGCTGAGTCTCCCAGCATTTCATCATCTGTCTGCTTCTTCGAAAATTCTGGGACTTTTTTCTCCAAAGTCCTTTTGATTCCATTTAGCTGATTCTTCATCTCTTCCGTCTCTTTTTTGTATTTGTTTGCTGCCTCTGGAAAATTGAGCTTTGTTGTGTCTTCTCTGCCAACATCCTTCAGTTTGTTCAGAGAGATGCTGAATTCGTTCTGCTCCTTTTTCAGTGTTTTCCAGAGGTACAAACTCTGACCTGATGGAATCTCATTGTGTGTGAAAGTCTTTCAGAAGATTTTCTTCTTCCTGTGGAAGGTTGCTCACCTTGTCTCAATCTCTCTCATTAAGCTGGGGCTCTGTGAGTTCATTTTGCTGTTCTAGCACATTCTGAGTGAAGATAACATACTTCTCTTCAGGTTGTTGATTCCCTACACACTCTTTTTCCAAAATAAGAATGTTTTCATCTTCCTTTTGGAATCTCAATGTTGATTTCCCTCAGCCAGTTTTGCCCTCGGAGGTTTGATCCTCTGCCTCTCAACACCAACATTGGTAGCTTTACCAGTTGGCTTCCATAATAGACAGTGACTCTGCTTATGCCTTTCACAGAATCACACAGTGCAGAAGAGGCCCTTCAGCCCATCGAGTCTGCACCGACATGTGAGAAACATCTGATCTACCTACCTAATCCCATGTACCAGTACTTGGCCCATAGCCTTGAATGTTATGACGTGCCAAGTGCTCATCCAGGTACTTTTTAAAGGATGTGAGGCAACCCGCCTCCACCACCCTCCCAGCAGCGCATTCCAGACCCTCACCACCCTCTGGGTAAAAAAGTTTTTCCTCACATCCCCCCTAAACCTCCTGCCCCTCACCTTGAATTTATGTCCCCTTGTGACTGACCCTTCAACTAAGGGGAACAGCTGCTCCCTATCCACCCTGTCCATGCCCCTCATAATCTTGTACACCTCGATCAGGTCGTTCCTCAGTCTTCTCTGCTCCAACGAAAACAACCCAAGTCTATCCAACCTCTCTTCATAACTTAAATGTTTCATCCCAGGCAACATCCTGGTGAATCTCCTCTGCACCCCCTCCAGTACAATCACATCCTTCCTATAATGTGGTGACCAGAACTGCACACAGTACTCCAGCTGTGGCCTCACCAAGGTTCTATACAACTCCAACATGACCTCCCTACTTTTGTAATCTATGCCTCAGTTGATAAAAGCAAGTGTCCCATATGCCTTTTTCACCACCCCACTAACATGCCCCTCTGTCTTCAGAGATCTATGGACACACAAACCAAGGTCCCTTTGTTCCTCAAAACCTCCTAGTGCCATGCTGTTCATTGAATACTTCCTTGTCAAATTACTCCTTCCAAAGTGTATCACCTCACACTTTTCAGGGTTAAATTCTATCTGCCACTTATCTGCCCATTTGACCATCCCGTCTATATCTTCCTGTAGCCCAAGACACTCAACCTCATTGTTAACCACACGGCCAATCTTTATGTCATCCGCAAACTTACTAATCCTACCCCCCACAATGTCATCTATGTCATTTATATAAGTGATGAATAATAGGAGAGCCAACACATATCCATGTGGTACATCACTGGACACTGGCTTCCAGTCACTAAAGCATCCTTCTGTCATCACCCTCTGTCTCCTACAACTAAGCCAATTTTGAATCCACCTTATCAAATTACCCTGTATCCCATGTGCATTTACCTTCTTTATAAGTCTCCCATATGGGACCTTGTCAAAGGCTTTGCTGAAATCCATATAAACTACATCAACTACACCACCCTCATCTACACACCTGGTCACCTCCTCAAAACATTCAATCAAATTTGTTAGGCATGACCTCCCTCTGACAAAGCCATGCTGACTATCCCTGATCAAACCTTGCCTCTCCAAGTGGAGATAGATTCTCTCCTTCAGAATTTTCTCCAATAGTTTCCCTACCACTGACGTGAGACTCACTGGCCTATCTGGCTTATCTCTACAACCCTTCTTAAATAGCGGAACCACATTAGCTGTTCTCCAGTCCTCTGGCACCTCCCCCGTGGCCAGAGAGAATTAAAAATTTGGGTCAGAGCCCCTGCGATCTCCTCCCTTGCCTCCCTTAGCAGTCTGGGACACAAATCATCTGGATCTGGAGATTTGTCCACTGTTAAGCCTGCCAAAACCTCCAATACCTTGTCATTCCCGATATTAATTTGCTTAAGAACCTCGCAGTCTCTCTCCCCGAGTTCGATACCTTCATCCTCATTCTCTTGGGTGAAGACAGATGTGAAGTATTCATTCAATACTCTAGCGATGTCCTCTGGCTCCACCCATAGATTGCCCCCTTGGTCCCTAATGGGCCCTACTCTTTCCCTGGTTATCCTCTTCCTATTGATATACTTATAGAATATTTTGGGATTTTCCCTACTTTTACCAGCCAGAACTTTCTCATATCCCCTCTTTGCTCTCTTAATTGCTTTCTTAAGCTCCACCCTGCACTGTCTGTACTCCACTCATGTCTCCCCTGATTTGTTTCCCTTGTACCTGCTAAAAGCCTCTCTTCTCCTTCTCATCGTAAGCTGAATATCTCTGGTCATCTCTGAGCTTGTTACTCCTTCCTATCACCCTAGAGGGAACATGTTGAGCCTGTACCCTCCCCATTTCCTTTTTGGACACCCCCCACTGTTCCTCTGTAGATTTCCCCACAAGTAGCTGTTCACAGTCTACCTTGGCCAGATCCTGCCTTATTTTACTAAAATCCACTTTCCCCCAATTCAAAACATTTTGACGTGAGGTGTTCAATAAAATAAGACCGATCATTTGAGGCTGGATTGAAAGGATCAATTCTTCCAAATTGCGGCATTCTGACAGGAGATTACTTTGACAATTTGGAAATTCTACTTACAATTACTGTGCAATGTACAGCCCAATTTTGTTTCTCTTGATTTCATCCATAAGGTGACTTTACTCGCAACAGAAAATCCGCCCCCTCCCTTCACTCTAAAATTATCCCAATCAATATTTGGATAAAGTCCTCCAATATTCCCAAGCTCTTGCACGTCTCTGGGATTGCCCTCCAGATTTGCCCCTTCCACTATTGGGAGACATATCAGATATGTGCCCAGTCGTATCATCCAGCCAATAGGTTCTGTCCTTGCCCCCTTGGGAAATCCTCTCTTTCCAACACAGCAATGTCTTCCCTAATCAGTGCTGCCACCCCATCTCCCTTTTTCCTTCCCTATCTTTTCTGAACACTTTATATCCCTGAATATTGAGCACTCACTCCTCATCACTTTAAGCCACATTTTCCTGTTATTGCTCTGACATTAAGTTCTAATGTGGATTTTTGTGCTTGTAACTCACCAAATTTCAACATTTACAGATACACATTCTAAACCTATCTTTGTTTTTCTCGTAGTTCTCCAGATTCTGGTTGTTTCGAATATGTTACTACTCCCTTCTGTGGTGTTGCATGGCACTCTCATTTTATACACCTTATCCTCTTTTCTACTTCTGTATGCTTCTATATCCCCTGCCAATTTACATTAAACCTTTCTCAGCCACACAAATGAACCTTCCCATGAGGACAATGACAGTGCTGTTGAAATACAACCTTTGAATAGGGTGCCTCTTCCCGCAAAACTGATCCCAATATCCTAAGAATCTAAAGCCCTCCCTCCTGTGCCACACCTTGCCCCTCCCTATCTTTCTACTCTCATTAGTGATCCACAGATTATAGCCTTTGACATTATGCTTTTTAATTTCATTCCGACTCAGAAAATCTGACCTCAGGACCTCAATAGCCGCCCTCTCTATTTCAGTGGCACCAACATGTCCAACAACTTGTGGCTCATTCCACATCCTCTCCATAATGTCCTTTACCCTGGCACCGGGGAGGCAACACACCATACGGGACTCACAATGACTGTTACAGGAATAACTATCTGTCCCTCTGATTATGAAATTATTCCCCAGCCCATTAATCACAACCTTCTGCCCTTTCATCAACTTCTGTCCCTTTTGCAGTAGCACTTTTAATAGTCACTACTGCACAGCTGCCCAGCACTGTTGTTGCTGCACATGTGGCACGATTTTCAAGGGGGTGTAGGGGCAGCATTGTCCTGCTCTGAAGGTGGCTGGACAACTTGACTAGGCTGTAGGACAACATGGCTTTATTTGGAACAATGGAGTACAAGGATGGCATTGGAGGCATGGATGTACTAAACTTACAAAAATCACTGGTTAGGCACCACTGTGTCCCATTTGGGGCTCCATACATTAGGAAGGATGTCATGTATTGGGAGAGCTGCTGGAGAGAATTACCAGAATGGATTCATTTAATGTGGACAGACCAGAGACGCTCAGGTTGTTCTCCGTGGGTTAAGGGGAGATTTAATGGAAGCATTCAGAGTTTTTTTTATTTGTTCATGAGATGTGGCATCGCTGGCTAGGCCAGCATTTATTACCCACCCCTGCCCTTGTTCATTTGAGAGGGCATTTTAGAGTCAGCCACATCGCTGTGGGTCTGGAGTCATATGTAGGCCAGACCAGGTAAGGACAGCAGATTTCCTTCCCTCAAGGACATTAGTGACCCAGATGGGTTTTTATAACAATCGACAATAGTTTCATGGTCATCATCAGACTTTTAATTCCAGATTTTTATTGAATTCAAATTCCACCATCTGGTGGGATTTGAATCCGGGTCCCCAGAGCGTTACCCTGGGTCTCTCGATTACCAGTCCAGTGACAATATCACTATGGCATCACCTCCCCAGAGAAAACAGGGAGAAACTCTTTTTGGTGGCAGAAGTGTCAGTAACCAGAGGATCACAGATTTAAAGTGATTTGCACTGAAGCCTGAGGCAAGTGCTGAATGGGAGGGAGCGAGGAGCCCTGGAGAGGTCCAGTGTGCGGGAGCAAGAGAGGTGACAAGCAGCGAGAAACAGGTAAGTTGAAGGAGGGGAAAGAATTTATACAGTGAGTTGTTGTGATAGAATCACAGAATCTTACCGCACAGAAAGATGCCATTTGGCCTACTGTACCTGCGCTAGTGTTTTGAAAGAGTTATCCAATTAGTCCCACGTTCTCCAATATTGCCCCTTAGCCCTGTTCTGTTCACATATTTACCCAATTCCTTTCTGAAAGTTACTACACCTGTCCCTTGTTTAGAACTCCTAATGTATTCCTAAAAGAACAATGTGCCAAATGTCATTGGGTGGTTTATGTTCCTGACCTGTAATTTTTACATTAAAATCCTATTGTCTGTCTTGAATCTAACTGCTCCAAGTATCCTCCTTCAACTTACCTGTTTCTCGCTGCTTGTCACCCCTCTTGCTCCCGCACACTGCACCTCTCCAGGTCTCCTCACCCCCTCCCATTCAGCACTTTCCTTTCCTGACCCCTTTGCTACTTCCCTCTTGCTCCTCCTCTCCCAAGCACTCACCCATAGGGAGATAGTGAGGGGGTTGGGAGAGGGACGCAGCAAACAGATTGGGAGAGGTGTAGAGCAGGAGGGAATGAGGGGGGGTGGTAAGAGAGAAGTGGTAAGCTGGGAGCAAGAGCAGCAACAAGCAGGAGGTGAGAAATGTTTAAGTAGCTCTTGGTGCATGCACAGCAACTGTGGAGAAACAAAGTGAAGGACAGGCCAGTATCATCCCATTCCCTAATTTACAAACAGTATTAAAATGAAAGCACGCTATTAGATTGTACTTTAAACTGAAGCTATCTGTATTGGATTTGTTTCCACTGCCCCATCAGGCAGCACATTCAAGATCACAGCAACTCATTAAGTTCAAAAAAAAGTTTCCACAAATTGCCTCAGGTTCTTTCACATTCTGGACAAGGAGAATCTTTTTCAAACTGAACAGATGTTACATCTGAGAACCAAAGCAAATTATAACAAGGCATTAATACTCTTGCAGAATGGGTGTATAACTGGCAAATTAATTTCAACACAGATAAATGTGAGCATTAAATTGTGGTAAGAAAAAGAGGAAGGTTGCATATTAATTTTCAACTAAGAATTTAAATGGGGTAGAGGAACAAAGGAACCTGGAGTAGAACCACACCAATCATTAGAAGCAGCAACACAGGTTAATGAGGCTGTAAAACTCAAAACGAGCATGAGGGTTTATTTCTAGCAGAATAGATTGAACAGGAGAGAAATTATGCTGAACATTTTTGAATCTTGGATTTTTGGGTCACTGGGAGAAGGGGAGTGGTGGCTGGACCGTCATCGGCCCCTGAGCACGATTCTGGGCTGAAACAGCCAACGTGAAAGACGCACTGAAAGGCTCAGCACTGCTCGGTGGGGGTGCGGGTGGAAGGAGGGCGGGTACTGAAATCTGTGTGGGCGTGGGGGAGTGCGGAATGAAAGATCCCTGAAGGCAGACAGCTGAAGACAGAGAGTTGAAGGCAGGGAGTTGAAGTCAGAGAGTTGAAGGCAGAGAGTTGAAGGCAGGGAGTTGAAGACAGAAAGTTGGAGGCAGGGAGTTGAAGGCAGGGAGTTGAAGGCAGAGAGTTGAAGGCAGGGAGTTGAAGACAGAGTGTTGAAGGCAGAGAGTTAAAGGCAGGGAGTTGAAGACAGAGACTTGAAGACAGAGAGTTGAAGGCAGAGAGTTGACGGCATAGAGTTGAAGGGAGAGAGTTGTAGGCAGGGAGTTGAAGGCAGGGAGTTGAAGGCAGAGAGTTGAAGACAGAGAGTTGAAGACTGAGAGTTGAAGGGAGAGAGTTGAAGACAGAGAGTTGAAGACACGGTGTTGAAGACAGGGAGTTGAAGGCAGAGAGTTGAAGGCAGAGAGTTGAAGGCAGAGAGTTGAAGGCAGAGAGTTGAAGGCAGGGAGTTGAAGACAGAGAGTTGAAGGCAGGGATTTGATGGCAGGGAATTGAAGACAGGGAGTTGAAGACAGGGAGTTGAAGACAGAGAGTTGAAGGCAGGGAGTTGAAGACAGAGAGTTGAAGGCAGGGAGTTGAAGGCAGGGAGTTGAAGGCAGGGAGTTGAAGGCAGAGCGTTGACGGCATAGAGTTGAAGACAGAGAGTTGAAGACAGGGAGTTGATGACAGGGAGTTGAAGGCAGAGAGTTGAAGGCAGAGAGTTGAAGACAGGGAGTTGAGGACAGAGAGTTGAAGACTGAGAGTTGAAGGCAGAGAGTTGAAGGCAGGGAGTTGAAGACAGGGAGTTGAGGACAGAGAGTTGAAGACTGAGAGTTGAAGGCAGAGAGTTGAAGGCAGAGAGTTGACGGCATAGAGTTGAAGGGAGAGAGTTGAAGACAGAGAGTTGAAGGCAGAGAGTTGAAGGCAGGGAGTTGAAGACAGAGAGTTGAAGGCAGAGAGTTGAAGGCAGAGAGTTGAAGGCAGGGAGTTGAAGACAGGGAGTTGAGGACAGAGAGTTGAAGACTGAGAGTTGAAGGCAGAGAGTTGAAGGCAGAGAGTTGAAGGCAGAGCGTTGACGGCATAGAGTTGAAGGGAGAGAGTTGAAGACAGAGAGTTGAAGACAGTGAGTCGAAGATAGAGAGTTGAAGACAGAGAGTTGAAGGCTGCGAGTTGAAGGCAGAGAGTTGAAGACAGAGAGTTGAAGGCAGAGAGTTGAAGGCAGGGAGTTGAAGGCAGAGAGTTGAAGACAGAGAGTTGACGGCATAGAGTTGACGGCATAGAGTTGAAGGGAGAGAGTTGAAGACAGAGAGTTGACGGCAGAGAGTTGAAGGCAGAGAGTTGAAGACTGAGAGTTGAAGGCAGGGAGTTGAAGGCAGAGAGTTGAAGGCATGGACTTGAAGACAGAGAGTTTTAAGCAAGGAGTTGAAGGCAGAGAGTTGAAGGCAGAGAGTTGAAGACAGAGAGTTGACGGCATAGAGTTGACGGCATAGAGTTGAAGGGAGAGAGTTGTAGGCAGGGAATTGAAGGCAGAGATTTGAAGGCAGAGAGTTGAAGACAGAGAGTTGAAGGCAGAGAGTTGAAGGCAGAGTTGAAGACAGAGAGTTGAAGACATAGAGTTGACGGCATAGAGTTGAAGGGAGAGAGTTGTAGGCAGGGAGTTGAAGACAGAGAGTTGAAGGCAGAGAGTTGAATGCAGGGAGTTGAAGGCAGGGAGTTGAATGCAGGGAGCTGAAGGCAGGGAGTTGAAGGCAGGGAGTTGAAGACAGGGAGTTGAAGGCAGAGAGTTGAAAGCAGAGAGTTGAAGGCAGAGAGTTGAAGGCAGAGAGTTGAAGGCAGAGAGTTGAAGACAGAGAGTTGAAGGCCCGGAGTTGAAGGCAGGGAGTTGAAGGCAGAGAGTTGAAGGCCCGGAGTTGAAGGCAGGGAGTTGAAGGCAGGGAGTTGAATACAGAGAGTTGAAGACAGAGAGTTGAAGGCAGAGAGTTGAAGGCAGAGAGTTGAAGGCAGAGAGTTGAAGGCAGAGAGTTGAAGACAGAGTTGAAGACAGATAGTTGAAGACAGAGTGTTGAAGACAGAGAGTTGAAGGCAGAGAGTTGAAGACAGAGTTGAAGGCAGAGAGTTGAAGGCTGCGAGTTGAAGGTAGAAAGTTGAAGGCAGAGAGTTGAAGACAGTGAGTTGAAGGCAGAGAGTTCAAGGCAGAGAGTTGACGGCATAGAGTTGAAGACAGAGAGTTGAAGACAGGGAGTTGATGACAGGGAGTTGAAGGCAGGGAGTTGAAGGCAGAGAGTTGAAGGCAGAGAGTTGAAGGCAGAGAGTTGAAGGCAGGGAGTTGAAGACAGAGAGTTGAAGGCAGAGAGTTGAAGGCAGAGAGTTGAAGACAGGGAGTTGATGACAGGGAGTTGAAGGCAGGGAGTTGAAGGGAGAGAGTTGTAGGCAGGGTGTTGAAGGCAGGGAGTTGTAGGCAGAGAGTTGAAGGCAGGGAGTTGAAGACAGAGAGTTGAAGACAGAGTGTTGAAGACGTAGAGTTGACGGCATAGAGTTGAAGGCAGAGAGTTGAAGACAGTGAGTTGAAGATAGAGAGTTGAAGACAGAGAGTTGAAGGCTGCGAGTTGAAGGCAGAGAGTTGAAGACAGAGAGTTGAAGGCAGAGAGTTGAAGGCAGGGAGTTGAAGGCAGAGAGTTGAAGACAGAGAGTTGACGGCATAGAGTTGACGGCATAGAGTTGAAGGGAGAGAGTTGTAGGCAGGGAGTTGAAGGCAGAGATTTGAAGGCAGAGAGTTGAAGACAGAGAGTTGAAGGCAGAGAGTTGAAGGCAGAGTTGAAGACAGAGAGTTGAAGACATAGAGTTGACGGCATAGAGTTGAAGGGAGAGAGTTGTAGGCAGGGAGTTGAAGACAGAGAGTTGAAGGCAGAGAGTTGAATGCAGGGAGTTGAAGGCAGGGAGTTGAATGCAGGGAGCTGAAGGCAGGGAGTTGAAGGCAGGGAGTTGAAGACAGGGAGTTGAAGGCAGAGAGTTGAAAGCAGAGAGTTGAAGGCAGAGAGTTGAAGGCAGAGAGTTGAAGGCAGAGAGTTGAAGACAGAGAGTTGAAGGCCCGGAGTTGAAGGCAGGGAGTTGAAGGCAGAGAGTTGAAGGCCCGGAGTTGAAGGCAGGGAGTTGAAGGCAGGGAGTTGAATACAGAGAGTTGAAGACAGAGAGTTGAAGGCAGAGAGTTGAAGGCAGAGAGTTGAAGGCAGAGAGTTGAAGGCAGAGAGTTGAAGACAGAGTTGAAGACAGATAGTTGAAGACAGAGTGTTGAAGACAGAGAGTTGAAGGCAGAGAGTTGAAGACAGAGTTGAAGGCAGAGAGTTGAAGGCTGCGAGTTCAAGGCAGAGAGTTGACGGCATAGAGTTGAAGACAGAGAGTTGAAGACAGGGAGTTGATGACAGGGAGTTGAAGGCAGGGAGTTGAAGGCAGAGAGTTGAAGGCAGAGAGTTGAAGGCAGAGAGTTGAAGGCAGGGAGTTGAAGACAGAGAGTTGAAGGCAGAGAGTTGAAGGCAGAGAGTTGAAGACAGGGAGTTGATGACAGGGAGTTGAAGGCAAGGAGTTGAAGGGAGAGAGTTGTAGGCAGAGTGTTGAAGGCAGGGAGTTGTAGGCAGAGAGTTGAAGGCAGGGAGTTGAAGACAGAGAGTTGAAGACAGAGTGTTGAAGACGTAGAGTTGACGGCAGAGAGTTTAAGACAGAGAGTTGAAGGCAGAGAGTTTAAGACAGAGAGTTGAAGGCAGGGAGTTGAAGGCAGGGAGTTGAAGACAGAGATTTGAAGACAGAGAGTTGAAGGCAGAGAGTTGAAGACAGAGAGTTGAAGGCAGAGAGTTTAAGACAGAGAGTTGAAGGCAGAGAGTTTAAGACAGAGAGTTGAAGGCAGAGAGTTTAAGACAGAGAGTTGAAGGCAGAGAGTTTAAGACAGAGAGTTGAAGGCAGGGAGTTGAAGTCAGGGAGTTGAAGGCAGAGATTTGAAGACAGAGAGTTGAAGACAGAGAGTTGAAGACAGAGAGTTGAAGACAGAGAGTTGATGACAGGGAGTTGAAGGCAGAGAGTTGAAGGCAGAGAGTTGAAGGCAGGGAGTTGAAGACAGAGAGTTGAAGGCAGAGAGTTGAAGGCAGGGAGTTGAAGGCAGAGAGTTGAAGACAGGGAGTTGAAGGCAGAGAGTTGAAGACATAGAGTTGACGGCATAGAGTTGAAGGGAGAGAGTTGAAGGCAGGGAGTTGAAGGCAGAGAGTTGAAGGCAGGGAGTTGAAGGCAGAGAGTTGAAGGCAGAGAGTTGAAGACAGGGAGTTGAAGGCAGAGAGTTGAAGACATAGAGTTGACGGCATAGAGTTGAAGGGAGAGAGTTGAAGGCAGGGAGTTGAAGGCAGAGAGTTGAAGACAGAGAGTTGAAGACAGAGAGTTGAAGACAGAGAGTTGAAGGCAGAGAGTTGAAGACAGGGAGTTGAAGGCAGAGAGTTGAAGACATAGAGTTGAAGGCAGGGAGTTGAAGGCAGGGAGTTGAAGGCAGGGAGTTGAAGGCAGGGAGATGAAGACAGAGTGTTGAAGGCAGGGAGTTGAAGGCAGAGAGTTGAAGACAGAGAGTTGAAGGCAGGGAGTTGAAGACAGAGAGTTGAAGGCAGAGAGTTGAAGGCAGAGATTTGAAGACAGGGAGTTGAAGGCAGAGAGTTGAAGACAGAGAGTTGAAGACAGGGAGTTGAAGGCAGGGAGTTGAAGACAGAGTGTTGAAGACAGAGAGTTGAAGGCAGAGTTGAAGACATAGAGTTGACGGCATAGAGTTGAAGGGAGAGAGTTGAAGGCAGGGAGTTGAAGGCAGGGAGTTGAAGGCAGGGAGTTGAAGACAGAGTGTTGAAGACAGAGAGTTGAAGGCAGAGTTGAAGACATAGAGTTGACGGCATAGAGTTGAAGGGAGAGAGTTGAAGACAGGGAATTGAAGGCAGGGAGTTGAAGACAGAGTGTTGAAGACAGAGAGTTGAAGGCAGAGTTGAAGACATAGAGTTGACGGCATAGAGTTGAAGGGAGAGAGTTGAAGGCAGAGAGTTGAAGGCAGAGATTTGAAGACAGGGAGTTGAAGGCAGAGAGTTGAAGGGAGAGAGTTGAAGACAGTGAGTTGAAGGCAGAGAGTTGAAGGCAGAGAGTTGAAGACAGGGAGTTGAAGGCAGGGAGTTGAAGACAGAGAGTTGAAGGCAGGGAGTTGAAGGCAGAGAGTTGAAGGCAGAGAGTTGAAGACAGAGATTTGAAGACAGAGAGTTGAAGGCAGAGAGTTGAAGGCAGGGAGTTGAAGGCAGAGAGTTGAAGGCAGGGAGTTGAAGACAGAGATTTGAAGACAGAGAGTTGAAGGCAGGGAGTTGAAGGCAGAGTTGAAGACAGAGAGTTGAAGACAGAGAGTTGACGGCATAGAGTTGAAGGGAGAGAGTTGAAGGCAGGGAGTTGAAGGCAGGGAGATGAAGACAGAGTGTTGAAGGCAGAGAGTTGAAGACAGAGAGTTGAAGACAGAGAGTTGAAGGGAGAGAGTTGAAGGCAGAGAGTTGAAGACAGAGAGTTGAAGGGAGAGAGTTGAAGGCAGGGAGATGAAGACAGAGAGTTGAAGGCAGAGAGTTGAAGGGAGAGAGTTGAAGACAGTGAGTTGAAGACAGAGAGTTGAAGGCAGGGAGATGAAGACAGAGAGTTGAAGGCAGAGAGTTGAAGGCAGAGAGTTGAAGACAGGGAGTTGAAGACATAGAGTTGACGGCATAGAGTTGAAGGGAGAGAGTTGAAGGCAGGGAGTTGAAGGCAGGGAGATGAAGACAGAGAGTTGAAGGCAGAGAGTTGAAGGCAGAGAGTTGAAGACAGGGAGTTGAAGGCAGAGAGTTGAAGGCAGAGAGTTGAAGACAGATTTGAAGACAGAGAGTGGAAGACAGAGAGTTGAAGGCAGAGAGTTGAAGGGAGAGAGTTGAAGACAGAGAGTTGAAGGCAGAGAGTTGAAGGCAGAGAGTTGAAGGCAGACAGTTGAAGACAGAGTGTTGAAGGCAGAGAGTTGAAGGCAGAGAGTTGAAGGCAGAGAGTTGAAGGCAGGGAGTTGAAGACAGAGATTTGAAGACAGAGAATTGAAGACAGAGAGTTGAAGACAGAGAGTTGAAGACAGAGAGTTGAAGGCAGAGAGTTGAAGGCAGAGAGTTGAAGACAGGGAGTTGAAGACAGGGAGTTGAAGACAGAGAGTTGAAGGCAGGGAGTTGAAGACAGAGAGTTTTGTTTTATTTATTCATGGGATGTGGGCTTCGCTGGCTGGGCCAGCATTTATTGCCCATCCCTTGTTGCCTTTGAGAAGGTGGTGGTGAGCTGTCTTCTTGAACTGCTGCAGCCCATGTGGTGTAGGTACACCCACAGTGCTGTTAGGAAGAGAGTTTCAGGATTTTGACCCAGTGACAGTGAAGGAACGGCGATATATTTCCAGGTCAGGATGGTGAGTGACTTGGAGGGGAACTTCCAAGTGGTGGTGTTCCCATCTATCTGCTGCCCTTCTCCTTTTAGATGGTAGTGGTCATGGGCTTGGAAGGTGCTGTCTAAGGAGCCTTGGTGAATTCCTGCAGTGCATCTTATAGATGGTACACACTGCTGCTACTGTGAGTTGGTGGTGGAGGGAGTGAATGTTTGTGGATGTGGTGACAATTAAGCGGGCTGCTTTGCCCTGGACAGTGTCAAGCTTCTTGAGTGTTGTGGGAGCTGCATTCATCCAGGCAAGTGGGGAGTATTCCATCACACTCCTGACTTGTGCCTTGTAGAAGGTGGACAGGCTTTGGGGAGTCAGGAGGTGAGTTCCTCATCACAGGATTCCTAGCCTCTGACCTGTTCTTGTAGCCACAGTATTTATATGGCTAGTCCAGTTCAGTTTCTGGTCAATGGTAACTCCCAGGATGTTGATAGTGGGAGATTCAGTGATGGTAATGTCATTGAATGTCAAGGGGTGATGGTTAGATTCTCTCTCATTGGAGATGGTCATTTCCTGGCACTTGTGTGGTGTGAATGTTACTTGCCACTTGTCAGCCCAAATCTGGATATTGTCAGGTCTTGCTGCATTTGGACATGGACTGCTTCAGTATCTGAGGAGTTGCGAATGGTGCTGAACATTGTGCAATCATCAGTGAACATCCCCACTTCTGACCTTATGATGGAAGGAAGGTCATTGATGAAGCAGCTGAAGATGGTTGGGCTGAGGACACTATCCTGAAGAACTCCTGCAGTGATGTCCTGGAGCTGAGGTGACTGACCTCCAACAACCATCTTCCTTTGTGCTAGGTTTTCCCCCTGATTCCCATTAACTTCCGTTTTGCTCGGCTCCTTGATGCCACACTCAGTCAAATTCCCCATCCTCACTCTCTAGAGGCCCAACATGCACTTTGCTTACTCTTTTCTTTTTAAATACCTGTAGAAACTCTTACTATCTGTTTGCATATCTCTAGCTAGCTTTCTCTCATCTCTAATTTCTGTCATATGTATATCCTTCTGGCTTACTTATGAAATTACTTTTTTTGTTAAACTGGCCAAAGGCTTTGAAAGATTGAAGTCATGACCAGTTATGATCCAAACTAAAGGAACTTCCTGACATTCTGGAAAGCTGCCAGCTCATTTTCTCTAAAGAGATGCTAATAACCCCTGTGACTGCAGAGATGAAATCCCACGGAATTGTACAAAGGCCATTTACATTTTTAAGGCCATGCCCTGACCAATCGATCAGTCTGTGAGGACAAAGGACCCTGAAACCTCTGTTAAGTTTGTTAATGGTTGCAACATGAACTATCTCAAGAATATACATCCTCTGCCCAAACCTAGGTGGAGAATAGGAGTCATGTCACATGACACTCCCCCCCCCTCCTCCACACCCACCCCCCCACCTAACAAGCTGCTGGAACCTTGCCTTGTGGAGCTGCAAAGCTCAGACTGCCATCTGCCATCAACCTAGCAACAGCTCAGAACCAGAGCTCTGTCCATGTTTAACTGCCTGGCCCCAATTCTACACTGTTTCTACAGGAACTTCTGAACTTCTGTAAGACCATAAGCCGTAGGAGCAGAAGTAGGCCATTCAGCCCATTGAGTCTGCTCCGCCATTCAATGAGATCATGGCTGATCTGATAATCCTCAATTCCACTTTCCTGCCTTTTCCCCATAGCCTTGATTCCCTTACTGATTAAAAATCTGTGTACCTCAGCCTTGAATATATTTAATGACCCAGCCTCTACAGCCCTCTGCGGTGAAGGATTCCACAGATTCACTACCCTCTGAGAGAAGAAATTCCTCCTCATCTCTGTTTTAAGTGGGTGACCCCTTACTCTGAGATTATGCCCTCTGGTCCTAGACTCTCCCACAAGGGGAAACAACCTTTCAGTATCTACCCTATCAAGCCCCTAAGAATCTTATATGTTTCAATAAGGTCCCCTCTCATTCTTCTAAACTCCAATGAGCACAGGCCCAACCTACTCAACTGCTCCTCATAAGAAAATCTCTCCATACCTGGAATCAACCTTGTGAATCTTCTCTGGACTGCCTCCAATGCCAGTATATCTTTCTTTAAATAAGGGGATCAAAACTGTTCACAGTATTCTAGGTGTGGTCTAACAAGTGCCTTGTATGGTTTTAGCTAGACTTCCCTATTTTTATACTCCATCCCCTTTGAAATAAAGGCCAACATTCTATTTGCCTCCCTATTACCTTCTGAACTTGTATATTAGCTTTTTGGGATTCATGCACAAGGAACCCCAAATCCCTCTGTGCTGCAGCTTTCTGCAGTCTTTCTCCATTTAAATAATATTCAGCTCCTCTATTCTTCTTGCCAAAGTGCATAATCTCACACTTTCCCCAATTATATTCCATCTGCCAAGTTTTTGCCCATTCACTTAACCTGTCTATATCCCTCCCTGTGTAGACTCTGTGTCATCTTCACCACTTGCCTTCCCACCTATTTTTGTGTCATCTGCAAACTTGACGATAGTACATTCATTTCCCTCATCCAAGTCATTAATGTATATTGTAAATAATTGTGGACTCTGAACTCATGTGAAACAATGGGTGGAATTTTCTGTCCCTGTTGGCATTTGGCATCATGGTGGGTGTGAATGGACAGTGTAGCTGAAATGCCAGAAATCAGTTTCACAATGTTGTGAAACAAGTTTGCGATTGTCCGCTCTGCCCATCAGGGACGTGCCGCATTTCCCACTGCCAGACATCAGGAACCTCATTGTGATACCCCTGCATATCATTATAAACCCAGCTCACAGGAATCATCCCCCCCACATTGGACCATCCGACCACGTTGGAGTGATTGCATGCTGATGTGTTTATAAAGTGTGCACCTAGCAAGCTGCACTTCGAGGGGAACTTGGAGCTGAGTGCACAGTAACATTGCGCAGCACCTCCGAGGGTCGCCTGTTGGACTTCAAGGTTGAGGCACCGCACATTCAGACGAGGGCACAAGCAAGTCTCTTTGCCAGCTGGCTGACAGTGTGGTGCCGGGGCAACGGCTGCACTGCGGTTGGGGCATTTTGGTTGGTGGGGGGGGGGGGGTGGTGGAGGGCTGCCCTGTGGTTGAGACGACTTGGAGGGGGTTGGTGGGGGGTTTGGGGGGAAGGGCTGCACTGCGGTTGATGGTGGTGCACAAACATGTGCTGGGGTGGTGGTGGAGGGGAAGGAAGGGGCCATGCATTAGGGAAACCTTGTATAAAGTGATCATTCCTCCGCAGCTGAGACAGTTCAGACGGAGCCACATTAACATGCTTGGAGTCGGGCTCCTCGCTTCTCTGCCCACTCAAGCAACACGGAGGCATGAAAGTGCCACCAAATGCTCCAGAGCTTTTCACCTCTCGGGCACAGACTGCCAGCTAATGAGCGTTTTAGTGGACTGCAGAACAATTGGATGACTGGGCAAGTTGTACAGTCCCCTTGCTGAAGCTGGTCATGGAGCGGTCACTGGTGGAGACACTCACAGCCCCTTGCAATATTATCATTCTGATTTGGACTAGTCTCCCCCATGGTTCAAGCTAACAGTGCAGCCTTGCAATGCATGTTAGGAGAATGTCTGCGTCTGAGCTGAGAGCACAACTTGCAGTCCAATGGGCAAAGCTGCTGCCAATCGGTCAGGTGGAGTGGGATGGAGGTGGGTGGGGTTTCGGGCGGCCATGCAGCTCATTAAGCTGTGGTCATCCAAATGGTGCATTAAGGGGCCTTCAGACTTAACCAAGAGATGTTCTTAGAATACCTGAGCTAACCCTATAGATCTTAGGGGCCTTCAGGGCTCCTTCCAGGCATTACCTGTCCTTTACTAGGACCTGGTCAAATTCTGGAGCCTGGTCACCTCATGCCACAGCTCTCCGCTGTACTGTTTGTTGTCAGAGAGCCACTGCTCAGGAATCCATACCTTTACCAGTTCAGGTGGCTGGAGGGCTGTGGCTGCCGGTGTGACCAGAGTCCTGCATCAATGGACGTCCAGCTCATGGCCAATGCTGCTCCTGACCTTACAGCAGTCATGTTCGGCCCCAATGTTATATGTGCCCCGAGGAGGTGCAGGTGCATGGTGGACTCCCGTCTGAATGAAGCCCTCCTCAGACAGAATTCCACCTTGGCCCCAAGGCCTGAACCCTCCCTTGGGAGATGGAGCCTCACCAACTGAGCCACCTCACAGAAATACCCTCCATGCCTTTGAGCTCATTGTGGAGGGGTTTCCTGTAGGGGCTGCTGTTGCATACCCTTCACCTCCTTGGCCTCGCCCGCTGCCCTGATACCCCCTGATGTGCCTTGTTGTCATCTGATGGCAGAAGCCCTCAGTGGGGGGCCCTCTACAGGGCTGTCCTCCCCCTTTTCATCAGGGACCTGGGGTGGAGGGTGTTGCACACAACAGCCCCGTACAACCACAGGATGTGTCGGTTCACGGACTCCCAGGATACCTGCCCTTTTTATGGTCTTGTGGAGTCCGTGGACCATGTCTATATTAATTGTTGTAGGCTGCGGGAGAGACTTCAGTTTAACTTCAGGACGGAGAGGTTAAAACAGCAAGACTTTGGGAGTGGGAGGTTAAAGCAGTGAGATTTCAGGAGAGAGAGGTTAAAGCAGTGAGACTTCGAGAGAGAGAGGTTAAAGCAGTGAGACCTCGGGAGAGAGGGGTTAAAGCAGCAAGACTTTGGGAGAGAGAGGTTAAAACAGTGAGACTGAAGTAGGAGTAAGGGTAAAATAAAAGCAAGGGTCCATATTCTATTTAGTTATGCCTGGGGAGCTCAGTCCTGTGATTTGCACATCCTGCACTATGTGGGAAATCGTAGAAGTTCCTGGCGGTCCGGAGGACCATGTGAGCAGGAGGTGCCCTCCGCTGGTGTAACTCGAGCTCCTGATTTTGGAGCTTGAGCAGCAGCTGGGGGCACTACGATGCATTCATGAGGCTGAGAGGTTCGTGGACAGCATGTTTCAGGATGTGGTCACCTCGCAGCTTAAGGAAGTGCAAGCAGAGAGGGAATGGGTGACAACCAGACAGAAGAAGAGGACCAGGCAGGTAGTGAGGGAATCCCCTGAGTGCCTCTCGCTGGCAAACCATTTATCGGCCTTGGAAAATGATGAGAATGGTGGTTCCTCTGTGGAGGCCAATCAGAGACATGGCCATGACACTGCGGGTGGTCCAGCTGCTTGGGGGGAGGGCAGGAAGAAGTGTGGAAGGGCAATGGTGGTAGGGCATTCGTTAGTGAGGAGAGTAGACAGGAAATTCTGTGGCTATAGACATGGCTCCAGGATAATATGTTGCCTCCCAGGTGCCAGGGTCAAGGATGTTACAGAACAACTGCAGGACATTCTGAAGGGGGAGGGTGAACAGCCAGAGGTCGTGGTCCATGTTGGGACCAATGACATAGGAAGAGAGAGAAATGAGGTCCTCCAAGACTTCAGGGAGTTAGGTAGGGAATTGAAAAGCAGGACTTCAAAGGTAGGAATCTCCAGATCACTCCCGGTGCCACGCTGCAGTGAATATAGGAATAGAAAGATAGAGCAGATGAATGCGTGGCTGGAGAGATGGTGCAAGAGGGAGGGCTTTAAATTCCTGGGTCATTGGGACTGTTTCTGGGGGAGGTGGGACCTGTACAAGTTGGCTGGGTTACATCTGAACAGGAACGGGATCAACGTCCTCACGGGGAGGTTTGCTAATGCTGTTGGGATGGATTTAAGCTAAATCGGCAGGGGGATGGGATCCTGAAAAGTAGTTCAGAGGGGAGAGAAGCTGAGATGGAATTAGAAGTTAAAACGTTAGTGAGTCTGGAAGGCAGAGGAAACATAGGCTAGATAAGAAAGAAGTGAGTTTAGCAAAGGCTAAATGGAATATATTTTAACGCAAGGAGCTTGAGGAATAAGACAGACGAGCTGAGGGCATAGATAGGCGCGTGGGAGTATGATATCATAGCTATGACCGAGACTTGGCTAAAAGAAGGGCAGGATTGGCAGCTCAACATTTCTGTTTCTAGGATATTCAGATGAGATAGAGAGGGGGATAGAAGAGGAGGTGGTGTCACAGTGTTGATCAAGGAATCAATTATAGCAGTGAGGAGGGATGTTATCTTGGACGGATCATCAAATGAGGCCACATGGGTAGAAGTAAAGAACACAAAAGGGGCAAACAGGCTGTTGGGTGTGTGCTCTAGGCCCCCAAACAGTCGGAGAGATAGAAGATCAAATATGTATCAAATTTCAGAGAGGCATAAGAATAATAAGGCAATAACAGTAGGGGATTTTAAACTACTCAAATGTTAACTGGGATAGTTTTAGTGTGCAAGATAGGGAGGGAGTAAAATTCATAAGTTGCACCCAGAAGAACTTTTTAGCCAGTGTGTGGAAAGCCTAACAAGGGAGGGGGCAGTTCTGGACCTAATATTTGGAAATGAGCCTGGGCAGGTGGAAGGCGTATCAGTAGGAGAGCATTTTGGAGATAGTGACCATAACTCAGTTAGATTTAGGATAGTTATGGAAAAGGATAAGATTGGGCCAGGAATAAAAGTTCTAAACTGAGGAAAGGCTAATTTTACTAAGATGAGATGCGACTTGGCCCAAGTTGACTGGGAGCAGCTACTTGCAGATAAAACTGTGTCAGAGCACTGGGAGGTATTCAAGGAGGAAATAGCAAGAGTACAGGGCAAATATGTTCTCGTAAAGACAAAGGGGAGGGACAAAGTCCGGAGAACCCTGGACATCAAGGGACATAAAGATTAGGATTAAAAGAAAAAGAGAAGCTTATGGCAGATACCGAGGGCTCAATAAGTCAGAGTCCTTAGAGGAGTAAAAAAGTGCAGGGAGGGACTTTAATAGGAAATTAGGAAAGCTAAGAGAGTGCATAAGAAAGCATTGGTGGGTTGAATAAAGGAAAACTCAAAGGGTTTTTTAAAATATATAATAAGCAAGAGAATAACTAGGGAAAGCATAGGGCCAATAAAGGACCATAGAGGTAATCTGTGTGTGAACCCGGAAGACATGGGTGCAGTCCTCAATGAATACTTTGCATCAGTCTTCACAATGGAAAAGGATGGCACAGGTATAGACATCAGGGCGGAGGACGAGGAAATATCAGAGGAAATTAACATAGAGAGGAGGTACTAGTGGGTTTAGCAGCCTTAAAAGTGGATAAATCCACAGGCCTGGATGAGATGTGTCCCAGGCTGCTGATGGAGGCAAGGGAAGAGATTTCAGGGGCCCTGACAGTAATTTTCAAAACCTCTCTGGCCACAGGTGAGGTGCCAGAGGACTGGAGGACTGCTAACGTCCCATTATTAAAAAAAGGAGGAAGGGATAGACCAGGAAATTATAGGCCAGTCAGTCTAACCTCAGTGGTGGGGAAGTTACTAGAAAGAATTCTGAGGGACAGAATATATCTGCACTTGGAGAGACATAGATTAATCAGGGATAGCATGGATTTGTTAAGGGAACATTGTGTTTGACAAAACAAAACCAGAAACAGAAATACCTGGAAAAACTCAGCAGGTCTGGCAGCATCGGCGGAGAAGAAAAGAGTTGACATTTCAAGTCCTCATGACCCTTCGACAGAACTTGATTTCGCGTCCAAGAAAGAGTTGAAATATAAGCTGGTTTAAGGGCGAGGGGGGCGTTATTGGGACAAGCAGCTAGTGATAGGTGGAGATAACCAAAAGATGTCACAGACAAAAGAACAAAGAGGTGTTGAAGGTGGTGATATTATCTAAAGGACTGTGCTGAGTAGAAGACAGGACAGATAAGGTACAGATAGCTCTAGTGGGGGTGGGGGAATACTAAAAGGTAGAGATAAACAATGGATGGAAATACATTTAAAAAAATGGAAATAGGTGGGAAAAGAAAAATCTATATAAATTATTGGAAAAAAAAGGCGGGGGGGAGGATCGGAAAGGGGGTGGGGATGGAGGAGAGAGTTCATGATCTAAAATTGTTGAACTCAATATTCAGTCCGGAAGGCTGTAAAGTGCCTAGTAGTATACGCTTCTCCGCTGATGCTGCTAGACCTGCTGAGTTTTCCCAGGTATTTCTGTTTCTGCTTTTATTTTGGATTTCCAGCATCCGCAGTTTTTTGTTTTTGTATCGCGTTTGACAGATTTGATTGAATTTTTTGAGGAGGTAACCAGGAGTGTTGATGAGGGTAATGCATTTGATGTGGTCTACATGGACTTTAGCAAGGCTTTTGATAAGGTCCCTCATGGCAGACTGGTCAAGAATGTAATTCCCATGGGATCCAAGGCAAAGTGGCACATTGGATCCAAAATTGGCTGAGAGGCAGGAAGCAGAGGGTGATGGTAGAGGGATGTTTCAGTGACTGGAAGTCTGTTTCCAGTGGGATCCCACAGGGCTCGGTGCTAGGGCCCTTGCTGTTTGTGGTGTACATAAATGATTTGGACTTAAATGTAGGGGGTATGATCAAGAAGTTCATGGGTGACATGAAAATTGTTAGGGTGGTAAATAGTGAGGAGGATAGCTGTAAACTGCAGGAGGATATCAATGGACTGGTCAGGTGGGCAGAGCAGTGGTAAATGGAATTCAACCCGGAAAAGTGTGAGGTAATGCACTTGGGGAGGGCTAACAAGGCAAGGGATTACACTATGAATGGTAGGACCCTGGAAAACACTGAAGATCAGAGGGACCTTGGTGTGCATGTCCACAGATCCCTGAAGATAGCAGGGCAGGTAGATGAGGTGAATGGGATACTTGCCTTTATTAGCCAAGGCATAGAATACAAGAGCAGGGAGGTTATGCTGGAACTGTATAAAACGCTGGTTAGGCCACAAGTGGAGTACTGTGTGCAGTTCTGGTCACCACATTATAGGAAGGATGTGATTGCACTGGAGAGGGTGCAGAGGAGATTTACCAGGATGCTGCCTGGGCTGGAGGGTCTGAGCTAGGAGGAAAGATTGGATAAGCTGGGGTTGTTTTCCTTGGAGCAGAGAATGTTGAGAGGGGACCTGATAGAGGTGTATAAGATTATGAGGGGCATAAGATAGGGTGGATAGGAAGGCACTTTTCCCATTAGTAGAGGGGTCAATAACCAGGGGGCATAGATTTAAGGTAAGGGGTAGAAGGCTAAGAGGGGAGTTGAGGAGAAATGTTTTCACCCAGAGGGTGGTGGGAGTCTGGAACTCACTGCTGAAAGGGTGGCTGAGTCAGAAACTCTCGTAACATTTAAGAAGTATTTCGATATTCATTTGCGTTGCCATAGCCTCCAGGGCCAAGCACTGGAAAGTGGAATTCGTGTAGTCAGATCTTTGTTGACTGGTATAGACACAATGGGCTGAATGGCCTCCTTCTGTACTGTAAACGTCTATGAGTCTTTGAGTCTGCTCCAGGGTGGAAGGGACTAGGAGAGTCTGCGACAGTGAATAGCTCGCTTGAGAATAAACCAGCAAGAGATAAAAGACTAAATTTGGACTCACTCTTCCACAACAAGCATTTATTGCAAGTAACATGGAGCAGAGATTGAACTTTAAGCTTGGTGATTATTTGTAGTATGTGATGTTTTTTGCCTCAATCCTCAAAGGGAGAAGAAGGATGCTAACCCATGTGTCTCTCTCTCTTTCACCCTGCAGGAGGAGTGCATAGGCAGCATGGAGCCTGGTGACCTAGCTGTATGTCTCATGGGTTACAGGGAGTGGAGACGAAGGAGAAGAGAGTGACAGAGGTGTCTGGCTGGTCAGAGGGAGGAGCAGCACCCTCAGGAAGGGCCGACTGGGACTCCCGCACACAGCGCTGAAGAGCCAGAGCGAGCCGCAGGGTAGACAGTGCTTGTTATTCCTGCAGACAGCTGAGGACCAGTGTTGCTGAAGACTAAGGAACAGGTCGGTCACATTGTGGTGCTCAATTTCGAGGCCAATGGCTCCTTTCAGGGCTCCACAGGTGATCTCTGTGAGATACCATAAGCCTCCACCCACAAATACATCCATGAGGTCACCGACGCCATCTTTGCGAAGGCACACGACTTTGTACAGGATGCAAGAGCACTGGGATTTTCCCAGATCTCAGGTTTCCCACAGGTGCAGGGTGTCGACTGTGCTTATGTGGCATTTAGATCTCCGTCGCAACAAGCGGTTAACTACGTCACCCATAAGGGCTTCCACTCGCACTCCTCCCAGCCCCCATCCAGGCAGCGCTCAGCGTTCCAGTGCACCTTTCACTCAGGCTGCCATTAATTACCCAGCCAGCATGAAATCACAGCCGGGGCCCGATCACCGGCGGAAGTTAATGTTGTGACCACTCCAGGGCCTGCCCGACGAGGTAAAAATCCTTCTCTGTGTTAATTGGAAGTCAGTGGTCTGCAAGTGAGCAGCAGAAATATGTAGATTGAGTTTGGTGTAGAAACACACATGTAGCTGCTGAGTACTTTGTAAATAAACAGAAGGTGCTCCACCTAAGAAGTGTCTGCTGAACTCTTCTATCTAAAGTACCCACTTGGACACCCTGCAACAAGCCTGCAACTGGCACTCACAAGTCCCAATAAACCTCAGGCAGTAAGGCAGGGGGGATATCTCCATCAATGGCTTCCTTTCAATACCTGGTACCCCCACCGCAAACAGGTTCTGTCCCCTGCAGGTGCTCCCTCACCCCCAGGCTCTCTGCCAACTCCCCAGCCCCCTCTACCCAGCCGGGACCTCCCTTGGCACCTGTGCCCTGAGACACTGACACTTACCTGGTCCTGGACTTTGGGACATGGGCTCGGGGGGCAGTTTGTAGTTTGAGTCTTGTCTACTGCAGCTTCTGAGGCTGCAGGAGTTCCTCCCGAGACAGGGGTGTTAATTAGCTGTGGGGCAGCCAGTATCAGCGGTGATACATTCTCCACTCCCCAGGGAACCCCACCATCCAGAATGTGCTGGAGCCCCCAGAGACAGGAATGCCCCAGCACTGGTGGTGTAAAGTTAGTCTTAAATTAAATAAATTAGGCAACATTGAACTCATCCAAAGGTTACATTTGTTGTCAGTTAAGAGCTTTACTACTTGTGTATTTCACAAATACCTTTGACAGGTGTTCGGGTGACAACAACAGAGTAAATATGACCCGAGTGGACTATTGACCTTTACCTGAAAGGGACTGGGATCCAAATGGGCTGGGAGTTTTGTTACAATTAATATATTTTAAAAGTGCCATAAAACACACAAAACACAGAGGAGGATGTTTATAAAAATTAAAATGATAATAAGGATGAATTGATGATATTCTAGAATATTTTGTTTGGAAGATTGGCAAGATGCAATATTAGGAAAAATGTTATCAATGAGTTCATATGAAGTAGCTCAGTGCTCACTTCGATCTTAGCTTGATGCATAAATAAGTAATGAGTGGACAGTAATTTCAAATGCTGAAAGTATGAGCTTTCATGAAAAGGGAATATTTAATGTTGGATTGAAGGATGAGTTGCTTTATCCAATCAGGCTTTGGCATCAGTCCCCTCAACAAAAGAAGATTGAACTTTGAGGAAAACAGTTCCCAGGTTTTTATAAAAATGTCAAAACGTCAGCAACAGAAAGGAATTAGATTACCCTGTTTAACTAGTCCCTTCATTCAACCAGTTACTACTGCTAACCACTGCCTCAACCACTGCCTCACGTAACACCTCCCTCAGGTAACACCTCCCTCACGTAACACCTCCCTCACGTAACACCTCCCTCAGGTAACACCTCCCTCACGTAACACCTCCCTCAGGTAACACCTCCCTCACGTAACACCTCCCTCAGGTAACACCTCCCTCAGGTAACACCTCCCTCAGGTAATTCATCTCTGAAGTAGCCCCAGACTCCAACCCTCACCCCCCCACCTCCCATCTGCTGTGGGTAAACCCCAGCCCCAACCCCCCCCCACCCCCCCACCCGTCTGCTGTGGGTAAACCCCAGCCCCAACCCCCCCCCCACCCCCCCACCCGTCTGCTGTGGGTAAACCCCAGCTGTCTCGTACCCCCAACCCCACCCAACCCTGGCAAACTCCAGCCCCACCCCGCTGCATTCTGCAGTATGTTTGTACATACATAGAATACAGGTACCATCAACAGTCTCTTCAACATTTGTGATCAGACATTATTGAGATACAAATAAAACAAAAACGGTAAAGTCTTCCTACAACAAGACTTAATGCACTGATACTACCAACAACAGGTACTAATACAGACTGAAATTCCTCTTCTGATAGCCCCGGGAGCGTGCGCCTGCTGATCCTCCTCCCTATGGGTGCCTGAGGGCCCCGGCTGACTCCTTGAGGAGCAGGGGTAGCTGGAGTGAGATTGAGCTGCCCAGCACCTGTCTCGCATTCACACTGTTGGAGGCCAACTGCATTAGCCATGGAGTAGAGCCCACGCAGCAGAGCAGGAGTGACATCCTGGACCAAGGTCTCCATGGCGGCTGCCATCTTGCCAGTGTTGACCTCGGTGCTTTGCAATACTGGTGCTATCACCTCAGAGTGAAAAGGGACGGACTCCTCTGTTGTGCCTTGCAATCTGAGGAGTGCAGTGGACATCCTTTCCTAATGTTCCCGAGCTTGCCTTTGCAGCTCCAGTAACTGTGACATGACCAAGTCCAGAGGCTCCTCATCTGACTCGGACTCAGCAACATTCTGGCCTCCAGTCCTCCGAGTGCCGGGGATGTGCTCACCAGATTATGATCCCGAGGCTACTCTAAAGCTAGGTCCCACTGAGGTGTGTGTCTCTGCGCTGGTGGAGGGTGTGAGTGACGCTGTGATGGGTCTGGTGGAGGGTGTGGGTGATGCTGTGATGGGTCTGGTGGAGGGTGTGGGTGACGCTGTGATGGGTCTGGTGGAGGGTGTGGGTGAGGCTGTGATGGGTCTGGTGGAGGGTGTGGGTGATGCTGTGATGGGTCTTCAATTAGGGTTTCATCAGATTCTTCTTCTGAGGTGTCTTCAGGGCTTGAGTCGAGGACCTGGATCGTGGACCCCTCGGTAACTTCCCAGATGTGCCTGTGAAAGCAAAGGGGAGACAATTGGTGCATGGCAGTGGCCTGTGAAAGAGGACACATCACTCAGGGCATGGTTGGTTGTCTGATGGATGATGCACTGCTGGATCCTCACTTGATTGAGCAGTTCCAACCTCACCATCAGCACAGGACCGGTCCTGGTCCCGGTCATCGCCGGCCAGCTGGATGGCTCTGTTTCCAAAGTCTGTGAGGATCTTGATTTCAGAAATTCCTCCATCGGTCTGTGACCTCTCCATCTTGTTGTGTGCCATGGATAGAGATGGAGTGTAAGCAGGATGCCTGTCAGGCCAGATGAGAGGGATGCCTGGCATGTGTGGGTGGTGAGTGGTGCCATGGACAGGATGAGGACACGACCTGCAGGGCAGATGAAGGTGAGTGTAAGAATGAATAGTGATGCCTCTTGAACTGGCAGTGAGTGAGATCCTTGTGGGCATGTGATGGGTTTGTGAGTGTGTGAGTTGAACGATGAAAAGAGTGACTTACCCTGGTGGAATGGAGGAGATCATTCATCTTTCGGCATTGGGTAGCTGCCCTCTTTTGCAGGGCATTGGCGCTGACCATCGCTACCACCGCCTCCCATGCTGGATTGGTGGCCTTGCTTGCTGGTCTTCGCCCAGAGTAGAGTTAGAGGACTTCACAGTGGGGCCTCCACTGGGTCCAGTAGGTGCTCGAGGGAGATGTCGCTAAATCTGGGAGCAGCATGTTTCCTCCCTTTGGCAGCCATCAGTTCCCAGCAGCTTCCTATCCCTTGGAGACTGCTGGCTCTGTGCAGGGGGGGCTTTTAGATATGGTGCTCAGTTTACCAAAGGCCTGAGGTGACAGCGGAGCAGGTGAGTGAGAGGCCAGTGACCCAGTGTGTTTCCTGGGAATGCATAATGAATGAGGCGGGAATGGGACGATATGGCATGAAAACCCACCATTGCGGCCAACAGACAAAACGTCCTTTTTCCTACCTGCTACCCCACTTTGTGCAAATCTGGAATGAATCCGCCAAATAATTCTTATTTTCTGTGTGGTCTTTGTCCTGTACCTCTTTCTTTTCCTTATCCCTCTTTTATTGCATGAATGTATCGGGGGCAATGTAGCTACACTCTCTCCCCGTGTTTTGAACATGTGTGAATAAACTAATTTTCTGAGTTTACCCTACCTCGAGTTTGCTGTGGGGTTCTTAATAGAAATTGGATCTCACCAAAACTGAGGGTTGGGGAAAATAGGCTACCACTTATAAAGGGAGAAATCAAAAATCAAAACCAACTTTCTGTTTACAGATGGACAATGGGAGGAGAAATCTGGGCTGTTTAAATTAAACCACTCCTGTTCCATAACAATGCTATCTTTAACTTCTTTAGTTAGCCAAGGATGGTCTCTTGTCTTAGACTCTTTCTTTCTCACTGGAATGTATCTGTTCTGAGTATTTTGAAATATCTCCTTAAATGTCTGTCACTGCATCTCTACTGACCTATCCCTTAACCTAATTTCCTATTTCACTTAAGGCAGCCCTGCCTTCATGTTCTCATAACTATCCTTATTTAAGTTTAAAAACTAGTCTTAGGTCCGCTCCTCTCTCCCTAAAATTGAATGTGAATCCCATCATGTTATGATCACTGCTACCTAGAGGTGCCTTCGATATGAGGTCATTAATTAATCCTGTCTCATTGCACGTTACCAGATCTAGTATAGCCGGCTCTCTGGTTGGTGCTAAAATGTGCTGCTCTAAGAAATTGTCCTGAAAACACTCTATGAACTCATCATCCTGGCTACCTCATCCAATCCATATGTAAATTAAAATCACCCATGATTATCACCATACCTTTCTCACAAACCTCATTGTTTCTTCTTGTATACCCCGTCCTACAGTGTGATTACTGTTAGGGGGCCTATAAACCACTCCCACAAGTGACTTCTTACCATCACTATTTCTCATCTCCACCCAATTTTAAATCTTGTTCTCCAGAACTAAGGTCATCTCTCTTTATTGCACCAATGTCATCCTTAATTTAAAGGGCTAACCCTCCATCTTTTCCTAGCTTCCTGTCTTTCCTAAATATCATAAACCCTTGAGTGTTCAGGTCTCAGTCTTGGTCACCCTGTAGACATGTTTCAGTAATGGCTATCAGATCATACATATTTATTTCTATTTGTGCTGCCAATTCATCTGTTTTGTTTTTAATGCTACGTACATTCAGATATAGAGTCTTTAGTTCTGTCTTTTTGCTATTTTTGCAACCTCTAGCCTTATCTGCTGGTGCACTCTTAGGTTTGTCCCTTCCTGCCATGCCCTGATCATCATTTCTCTTATTTCCATCTTGCTCTCTTGCCCTGTCTTCTCTAATTAATTTATCACATGACTAAACTTGATCCCTTTCCCCCACTAATTAGTTTAAAGCCCTCTCTACTGCCCTAATTATACAACTCACTCACTTGAATGGCTTCCTGTACCAAGGTGCCTACTCTGCAGCCATCATTTTCATCCATTCAGGCTGCAAAAACCTCAAACCTACTGGACAATTGGAAAGGCTGATGCTCCTCCACTTCAACATTCTGGGTCCCCATACTTGCCTCATTTGCAGTCATGGTCTCCTGTCTCTGACCACTGACCATATCAGAAGACCCTATGCTAAGTTGTATGACTGCCTCCAGGTACAAAGTATCCAGGTTAATTTCCCTCCCCCTGATGCATCACAGTGTCTGCAGCTCAACCTCCAGCTCAGTGACTCTGAGCTGAAGTTCCTCAACCTGCAGGCACTCACGGCCCTGGATCACCCCAGTGTCTAGAAAGCCCACATTCTGCAGTTGCAACACTTCATTTGTCCTGCCATCTTCATCATGTGTGAAGTAATTTATTAATAATTAATAAACACTGCTACACCAATAACCTTTATAAATGTGAGTAAACCTGACTACAACTAATAAAGCCTTATAATTACTCGTCGATTACATTTGTTTTGAAGATAAACAAGCAAAATATTCAGCAACCAATCACTTTTCTGTTTTCCTGTGATGTCACACTTTGAGTTCTCTCAGAATGCAGCCAATCGGCTTTGGCGTCACAGACTAGGCTGGATTTGATTGGATAGTTCTTCTAAATGAGGGGCTCAGTGTCTCTGGGTCCTCTTTTCACGAGGGGCAGTCTATGATTAAATCTCCGTTTCAGCATCGAAGGACTCACCCCAAATTAGTCAAATACAATTTCCTTTCTTATTAACTAGCTTACTTATCTTCAACTGACAATTTTCTCTCAGATTTTTGTCTCCATGTCACCCTCCAGTGATAAAAGCAAAATACATTGGATGCTGGAAATCTGAAATAAAAACAGGAAATGCTGGGAAACCTCAGTAGGGTCTGTGGAGAGAGAAACAGCCTCCAGAGAAGCTGCCAGAGCTGTAACAGCATTTTCTGTTTTTACTCTCTGGCCCGGGGTTTGAACTTACCCGTCGCCCTGTTTTTGGAATGATTGTAATTGTGTCCCTCTGGCCCCAGCCCCGTATCTCAGAAGGACTGGAAGATGGAGCAGAATCATCTGTACCATTTAAACCCTGACCTGCCTGGTATTTCTGTCTGACTCCTGAACCTTTCTTTTCACCTTTTGTAATATAATTCCTGCTCCTCCGGACTCGGACATTGACAACATGCTCTTTAATGAAGATTCAAACTTCTCACTCTGTATCTTAGCGATTCTTTCCCTCCGCATGATTTCCCTCTTTTGACTATTCGTTAGATGTAGAAGATGTTTGAGTTCCCTGTAATGTTAATCGCTAATCTCCTGCTCTCTGAATCTTATTCCGTGCTCTTTGTACTTTTAGTGGTGAGCGGTTATCTCCTGATGTTGGTGTATTGCAATCGTCACCAATTCTCTTTTCACTGTTTCATTTTAGTCTCGATCTCCAGCCTGGGTGTGACATCTCCTCTGGTTCCTTCAGGCAGTTTGTGACTTGCTGCCGCCGGCTGGACAATGAGGATCCCCCGGGGGAAAGCGGTCTGCTTGCTGGTCACCGGCTCCCTGTTAACCGGCCTCGGCCTCATATTCCTCATTGTCGGCCCACTCATTATCCGGGATCAGATTATTAAGGTAAAACTAGAGGATCCGGCATTAACATCGCATCTGAATCATAAAAAGAAAAGTTTGTTAATACTTGGGAGAATGACCTTTAAGTAATGACCTTTAATTTATTGCAACCTCCTAATTATAATTTCAAGCAACTTGCCGTTTTATTTAATGAAAACCAACTCTTCAGTGTTTGGGGATTGTTTATTGTGATGTTCTGCATTTGTCAGCTTTCAGAGCGGAAATAAATGTTTCTGGTTGCAATAAACTGATTCGAAACGTTAATATTTGTTTCAGTCTCTTCTGTCCAAGCGGCAGTGTTAGATTCAGGGGGAGAGCGTTATTTGTTTTTAATCATTCACAGGATGTGGGCTTCGCTGGCTGGGCCAGCATTTATTGCCCATCCCTAATTGCCCTTGAGAAGGTGGTGGTGAGCTGCCTTCTTGAACCGCTGCAGTCCATGTGGTGTAGGTACACCCAAAGTGCTGTTAGGGAGGGAGTTCCAGGATTTTGACCCAGCAACAGTGAAGGAACGATGATATATTTCCAGGTCTTTATGGTGAGTGATTTGGAGGGGAACTTGCAGATGGTGGTGTTCCCATCTATCTGCTGCCCTTGTCCTTCTAGATGGTAGTGGCCGTGGGTTTGGAAGGTGCTGTCTAAAGAGCCTTGGTGAATTCCTGCAGTGCATCTTGTAGATGGTACACACTGCTGCTACTGTGCGTTGGTAGTGGAGGGAGTGAATGTTTGTGGATGGGGTGTCAATCAAGCGGGCTGCTTTGTCCTGGATGGTGTTAGCTTCTTGAGTGTTGTTGGAGCTGCACTCATCCAGGCAAGTGGGGAGTATTCCATCACACTTCTGATGGTGGACAGGCTTTGGGGAGTCAGGAGGTGAGTTACACGTCATGTCACAGGATTCCTAGCCTCTGACCTGCTCTTGTAGCACAGTATTTATATGGCTAGTCCAGTTCAGTTTCTGGTCAATGGTAATCCCAGGGTGTTGATAGTGTGGGATTCAGTGAACATCAAGGGGCAATTGTTGGATTCTCTTTTGTTGGAGATGGTCATTGCCTGGCACTTGTGTGGCACGAATGTTACTTGTCAGCTCTAGCCTGGATATTGTCCAGGTCTTGCTGCATTTGGACATGGACTGCTTCAGTATCTGAGGAGTCATGAATGGTGCTGAACATTGTGCAATCATCAGCGAACATCCCCACTTCTGACCTTATGATGGAAGGAAGATCATTGATGAAGCAGCTGAAGATGGTTTGGCCGGAGACACTACCCTGAGGAACTCCTGTAGTGATGTCCTGGGATGGTTGACCTCCAACAACCACAACCATCTTCCTTTGTGCTAGGTATGACTCCAACCAGTGGAGAGTTTTCCCTTTGATTCCCACTGACTCCAGTTTTGCTAGGGCTCCTTGATGCCACACTCAGTCAAATGCTGCCTTGATGTAAGGGCAGTCAGTCTCATCTCACCTTGGGAGTTCAGCCCTTTTGTCCATGTTTGAACCAAGGCAGTAATGAGGTCAGGAGCTGAGTGGCCCTGGCAGAACCCAAACTGGGCATCAGTGAGCAGGTTATTGCTAAGGATTACTATCATGGCAGGTGGTGAGGATGAGGTCAAGTATGTTTTTCCCTCTTGTTGGTTCCCTCACCACCTGCTGCAGACCCAGTCTAGCAGCTATGTTCAGTACGTGGTAATCAGCAGAGGTTTCCTTGCCCGTGTTTGACCTGATGGTATAAAACTTCGTGAGGTCCAGAATCGATGTTGAGGATTCCCAGGGCAACTCCCTCCTGACTGTATACCACTGTGCCCCCACCTCTGCTGGGACAGATCTGCCTGTGGGACAGGACATACCTTACAGATCATGTCCCAGATATCACCATCCCTAGGTATGATTCCGTGAGGGTGACTATGTCAGACTGTTGCTTGACTAGTCTGTGAGACAGCTCTCCCAATTTTGGCACAGTCCCCCAGATGTTAGTAAGGAGAACTTTGCAGGGTTGGCAGAGCTGAGTTTGCTGTTGTTGTTTCCGGTGCCTGGATCGATGTCGGGTGGTCCATCTGGTTCTGTTCCTTTTAGACTTCATGGCGCAGGTTCAGAGTGTTATGCTCCAGGTAAGAGTGGGGTCTTGTAGGGATCCCCCCTTTTTCTCCCTTGGAGACCATCCCCAAACTCAAGTTCATGACACCAGATTCACAAGTGTATGGCTTGAACAGAACGACCAGCGAGACAAGTTTCTTCTGACAATTCACAAATCGTTTTATTGAATTACCCACAGTGTCAGAGGAAGGCTGCACTCAGCAATCTTGAAATACAGTTACCCGGAACCCTGTCTCATCAGAGGTTAAACCCCCACCCTGTTCCTAACTTCAAACTTAAATCTTTATCTGTTAACGTAATGCTTAAAATTGACCCTCGGTTGGTCTTCCAATGGTGTTGTAGGTACCTCGGTGGAATTGACTCTGCCAACTTCCTTGACAGAAAACAGCAATGTCCTTATCATCCCTGTCCCTGTTTTCCTTGTTCCAGTCCTACTCCGGCCCACTTCCACAACTCTTTCTCCAGTACATCGATGATTACTTCGGTGCCGCTTCATGCTCTCAACGGGACTTGGAAAACTGTATTAATTTTGCTTCCAATCTCCACCCCTCCATCAGTTTCACGTGGTCCATCTCTGACACTTCCCTTCCCTTCCTTGACCTCTCTGTCTCAATCTCTGGTGATAGACTGTCCACCAATATCCATTACAAGCCTACCGACTCCCACAGCTACCTCGACTACAGCTCCTCACACCCCGCTTCCTGTAAGGACTCCATCCCATTCTCTCAGGTCCTTCGCCTCCGTCGCATCTGATCCGATGATGCTACCTTCAAAAACAGTTCCTCTGACAAGTCCTCCTTCTTCCTTAACCGAGGTTTTCCACCCACGGTCGTTGACAGGGCCCTCAACCGTGTCCGGCCCATCTCCCGCGCATCCGGCCTCACGCCTTCTCCTCCCTCCCAGAAACATGATAGGGTCCCCCTTGTCCTCACTTATCACCCCACCAGCCTCCGCATTCAAAGGATCATCCTCCGCCATTTCCGCCAACTCCAGCATGATGCTACCACCAAACACATCTTCCCTTCACCCCCCCTATCGGCATTACGTAGGGATCGCTCCCTCCGGGACACCCTGGTCCATTCCTCCATCACCCCCTACTCCTCAACCCCCTCCTATGGCACTACCCCATGCCCACGCAAAAGATGCAACACCTGCCCCTTCACTTCCTCTCTCCTCACCGTCCAAGGGCCCAAACACTCCTTTCAAGTGAAGCAGCATTTCACTTGCATTTCCCCCAACTTAGTCTACTGCATTCGTTGCTCCCAATGTGGTCTCCTCTACATTGGAGAGACCAAACATAAACTGAGCGACCGCTTTGCAGAACACCTGTGGTCTGTCCGCAAGAATGACCCAAACCTCCCTGTTGCTTGCCATTTTAACACTCCACCCTGCTCTCTTGCCCACATGTCTGTCCTTGGCTTGCTGCATTGTTCCAGTGAAGCCCAACGCAAACTGGAGGAACAGCACCTCATCTTCCGACTAGGCACCTTACAGCCTTCCAGACTGAATATTGAATTCAACAACTTTAGGTCGTGAGCTCCCTCCCCCATCCCCACCCCCTTTCTGTTTCCCCCTTCCTTCTTTTTCCAATAAATTATAAAGATTTTCCTTTTCCCATCTATTTTCATTATTTTTTTAAAAAAACACCCCCACTAGAGCTATACCTTGAGTGCCCTACCATCCATTCTTAATTAGCACATTCGTTTAGATAATATCACCAACTTTAACTTTAACACCTATATGTTCTTTTGTACTATTGTTGTTGACATCTTTTGATGATCTGCTTCTATCACTTGTTTGTCCCTACAACCACACCCCCCCTGCCCCCCACCTCTCTCTCTCTCTCTCTCTCTCTCCGCCCCCCACACACACACCTTAAACCAGCTTATATTTCCCTCTCCTGTAAAGAAAGATCAGTTCTGTCGAAGGGTCATGAGGACTCGAAACGTCAACTCTTTTCTTCTCCGCCGATGCTGCCAGACCTGCTGAGTTTTTCCAGGTAATTCTGTTTTTGTCCCTGTTTTCAATCTCCCGACTGCCTGTCAAAGGGAAAATGTTAGAAGCTATTCCTAAAGAAGTTATAGCAGGGCACTTGGATAAGTTCAAGGTCATCAGGCAGACTCAACATGGTTTTGTGAAAGGGAAATTGTGTTTAACCAACTTATTGGAGTTCTTTGAGGAAGTACCATGTGCTGTGGGTAAAGGGGAACTGGTGGACATTCGATAAAGTATCACAGCAAAGATTATTGCAGAAAATAAAAACTCATGGTATATGCCATGGATAGAAGATTGTCTGGCTATCAGGAAGCAGATAGTTGGTATGAATGGGTCTTTTTCAGGTTGGCAAGATGTAATGAGTGGTGTGCTGGGACCTCAACTGTTTATTATTTATTTAAATGATTTGGATGAAGGGATGGATGGGATGGTTGCCAAATTTGCTGCTGACACAAAGATTGGTAGGAAAGTAAGTTGAGGCTACAAAAAGATACAGATAGTGAGTGGGCAAAGATCTGAAAATTAGAATATAATGTGGGCAAATTTGAAATTGTCCATTTCGGCAGGAAGAATAAAAAAGCTTATTATCTAAATGGTGAGAGATTACAGAGCTCTGAGATTCAGAGGAATCTGGGTGTCCTAGTGCATGAATCACAAAAGATTAGTGTGCAGGTACAGCAGGTAATTAGGAAAGCTAATAGTATGTTATCGTTTATTGTGAGGGGAATTGAATATAAAAGTAGGGAGGTTATCCTTCAGTTGTACAGGGCAATGGTGAGTCCACATGTGGAGCACTGTGTACAGTACTGGTCTCCTTATTTAAGGAAGGATATAAATGCATTGGAAGCAGTTCAGAGAAGGTTTACCAAACTAATACCAGGAATGGGCAGGTTGTCTTATGAGGAAAGGTTGGACAGGCTGGGATTGTGTCAAAAAAATAAAAACAAAAAACTGCGGATGCTGGAAATCCAAAACAAAAACAGAATTACCTGGAAAAACTCAGCAGGTCTGGCAGCATCAGCGGAGAAGAAAAGACTTGACGTTTCGAGTCCTCATGACCCTTCAACAGAACTGATCTTTCTTTACAAGGAGAGGGAAATATAAGCTGGTTTAAGGTGGGGGATGGGGGCGGAGTGGAGGGGAGGGCTGTTAGGATAGGAGCAGATCATCAAAAGATGTCACAGACAAAAGAACAAAAGAACACAGAGGTGTTGAAGTTGGTGATATTATCTAAACGAATGTGCTAATTAAGAATGGATGGTAGGGCACTCAAGGTATAGCTGTAGTGGGGGGTGGGGGAGTGTAAAAGATTTAAAAATAATGGAAATAGGTGGGAAAAGAAAAATCTATATAAATTATTGGAAAAAACAAAAGGAAGGGGGAAACAGAAAGGGGGTGGGGATGGGGGAGCGAGCTCAAGACCTAAAGTTGTTGAATTCAATATTCAGTCCGGAAGGCTGTAAAGTGCCTAGTCGGAAGATGAGGTGTTGTTCCTCCAGTTTGCGTTGGGCTTCACTGGAACAATGCAGCAAGCCAAGGACAGACATGTGGGCAAGAGAGCAGGGTGGAGTGTTAAAATGGCAAGCGACGGGGAGGTTTGGGTCATTCTTGCGGACAGACCACAGGTGTTCTGCAAAGCGTTCGCCCAGTTTACGTTTGGTCTCTCCAATGTAGAGGAGACCACATTGGGAGCAACGAATGCAGTAGACTAAGTTGGGGGAAATGCAAGTGAAATGCTGCTTCACTTGAAAGGAGTGTTTGGGCCCTTGGACAGTGAGGAGAGAGGAAGTGAAGTGGCAGGTGTTGCATCTTTTGCGTGGGCATGGGTGGTGCCATAGGAGGGAGTTGAGGAGTAGGGGGTGATGGAGGAGTGGACCAGGGTGTCCTGGAGGGAGCGATCCCTACGGAATGCCGACGGGGGGGGATGAAGGGAAGATGTGTTTGGTGGTGGCATCATGCTGGAGTTGGCGGAAATGGCTGAGGATGATCCTTTGAATGCGGAGGCTGGTGGGGTGATAAGTGAGGACAAGGGAGACCCTATCATGTTTCTGGGAGGGAGGAGAAGGCGTGAGAGCGGATGTGTGGGAAATGGGCCAGACACGGTTGAGGGCCCTGTCAACGACCGTGGGTGGAAAACCTCAGTTAAGGAAGAAGGAGGACATGTCAGAGGAACTGTTTTTGAAGGTAGCATCATCGGAACAGATGCGACGGAGGCGAAGGAACTGAGAGAATGGGATGGAGTCCTTACAGGAAGCGGGGTGTGAGGAGCTGTAGTCGAGGTAGCTGTGGGAGTCGGTGGGTTTGTAATGGATATTGGTGGACAGTCTATCACCAGAGATTGAGACAGAGAGGTCAAGGAAGGGAAGGGAAGTGTCAGAGATGGACCACGTGAAAATGATGGAGGGGTGGAGATTGGAAGCAAAATTAATAAATTTTTCCAAGTCCCGTCGAGAGCATGAAGCAGCACCGAAGTAATCATCGATGTACTGGAGAAAGAGTTGTGGAAGTGGGCCAGAGTAGGACTGGAACAAGGAATGTTCCACATACCCCATAAAGAGACAGGCATAGCTGGGCCACATGCGGGTACCCATAGCCACACCTTTTATTTGGAGGAAGTGAGAGGAGTTAAATGAGAAATTGTTCAGTGTGAGAACAAGTTCAGCCAGACGGAGGAGAGTAGTGGTGGATGGGGATTGTTCGGGCCTCTGTTCGAGGAAGAAGCTAAGGGTCCTCAGACCATCCTGGTGTGGGATGGAGGTGCAGAGGGATTGGACGTCCATGGTGATGAGGAGGCGGTTGGGGCCAGGGAACTGGAAATAGTTGATGTGACATAAGGTGTCAGAGGAATCACGGATGTAGATGGGAAGGGACTGGACAAGGGGAGAGAGAAGGGAGTCAAGATAACGCAAAAGATGTAACATCTGCCCCTTCACTTCCTCTCTCCTCACTGTCCAAGGGCCCAAACACTCCTTTCAAGTGAAGCAGCATTTCACTTGCATTTCCCCCAACTTAGTCTACTGTATTCGTTGCTCTCAGTGCGGTCTCCTCTACATTGGAGAGACCAAACGTAAACTGGGCGATCGCTTTGCAGAACACCTGCGGTCTGTCCACAAGAATGACCCAAACCTCCCCGTCGCTTGCCATTTTAACACTCCACCCTGCTCTCTTGCCCACATGTCTGTCCTTGGCTTGCTGCATTGTTCCAGTGAAGCCCAACACAAACTGGAGGAACAACACCTCATCTTCCGACTAGGCACCTTACAGCCTTCCGGACTGAATATTGAATTCAACAATTTTAGGTCTTGAGCTCCCTCCTCCATCCCCACCCCCTTTCTGTTTCTTCCCCCTTTTTTTTCCAATAATTTATATAGATTTTTCTTTTCCCACCTATTTCCATTATTTTTAAATCTTTTACACTCCCCCACCCCCACTACAGCTATACCTTGAGTGCCCTACCATCCATTCTTAATTAGCACATTCGTTTAGATAATATCACCAACTTCAACACCTCTGTGTTCTTTTGTTCTTTTGTCTGTGACATCTTTTGATGATCTGCTCCTATCCTAACAGCCCTCCCCTCCACTCCGCCCCGATCCCCCACCTTAAACCAGCTTATATTTCCCTCTCCTTGTAAAGAAAGATCAGTTCTGTTGAAGGGTCATGAGGACTCGAAACGTCAAGTCTTTTCTTCTCCGCCGATGCTGCCAGACCTGCTGAGTTTTTCCAGGTAATTCTGTTTTTGTTTTGGATTTCCAGCATCCGCAGTTTTTTGTTTTTATCTCTGTGTTTAATTGACTGCCACTGCTCTTCAAGAAATGCCTACCTTGAAGAAGTTCTGTTCGTCTCTGCGTCAAGATTTCTGTATCTCTCTTTTGCCTTGTTCACCTTCATTGCTTTCCATTTCACTCCTGGTGTTTGACAAGGTGTTTACTAAAACCCACGTTCACAGCCATATCTCCTTTCTCAGTGACTGTCTCCGTCTCCGACTTACCACACGTGGATTTCAACTGAAATTCCACCCCTCATATTTCGAACCCATCTAGGATTACAGGTATCTCCGGGACATAAAACATTTCTTGGATTGCTGTTACCGTCGCATTCTGAAATCCACACTCAGTGCCATGCGCCGCCATATGAACACACTCGACCTCTCCCTCCAGCAGCACCGCCGTACCCTTTTTCAAAGCTGCACGTGCCCCCAGTTTCATTTTATGCTTCGTCTCATCCGACGCCTCAACAAGAAACTTTTTACTCTTCTCTCAAGTGCTAAAAAGCGCAAGCTCCAGTGACTCATTGACACCAACACCCATCTAGGACCCTCCACCCCTGCCTGTCCCTCCGTCCCCACCCTTTCTTCCAATCCCAACCCCAGCCGTGTATTCACTATACCCCCTCACCTTCCCCTCTCCGATGCTGAACATTCAGTGCTCAGCAAAGGACTTAGTTTCATACCCTTACGCCCTCACCTCAATGAATTTCGGGCTCGGCATGATACTGAACTCTTCTTCCGCCGTCTTCGTCTCCGGGCTCACTTCTTCGGGCAGGAGTCCTCTTCCCATTCAATGGATCCTTTTACCCATCTCCAATATTCTCCCTCCACCTGGACCCCTCCCTCTGGATTCTTACCTTCTCTTGATCTTTTCATTGAGAACTGTCGGCGCGACATTAGTCGTCTCAATTTCTCTGCTCCTCTCACCCATTCTAACCTGTCTCTCTCTGAACTTACTGCACTCCATTCTCTCAGGTCCAACCCTGACATTGTCATCAAACCCGCTGACAAGGGTGGTGCTGTTGTCTGGCGCACTGACCTCTACCTCGCGGAGGCTGAGCGTCAACTCGCAGACACTTCCTCCTACCTCTCCCTGGACCATGACCCCACCACTGAACATCAGGCCATTGTTTCCAGGACTGTCAATGACCTCATCTCCTCTGGGGATCTTCCTCCCTCAGCTTCCAACCTGATAGTCGCCCAACCTCGGACGGCCCGCTTCTACCTCCTACCCAAAATCCACAAACAGAACTGCCCCGGTAGACCGATCGTGTCAGCTTGCTCCTGCCCCACAGAGCTCATTTCTCGTTACCTTGACTCCCTTCTCTCTCCCCTTGTCCAGTCCCTTCCCACCTACTCCGTGATTCCTCTGACACCTTACGTCACATCAAAAATTTCCAGTTCCCTGGCCCCAACCGCTTCCTCTTCACCATGGACTTCCAATCTGTCTACACCTCCATCCCTCACCAGGATGGTCTGAGGGCCCTTAGCTTCTTCCTCGAACAGAGGCCCGAACAATCCCCATCCACCACGACTCTCCTCCGTCTGGCTGAACTTGTTCTCACACTGAAAAATTTCTCCTTCAACTCCTCTCACTTCCTCCAAATAAAAGGTGTGGCTATGGGTACCCGCATGGGCCCCAGCTATGCCTGTCTCTTTATCGAGTATGTGGAACGTTCCTTATTCCAGTCCTACTCCGGCCCACTTCCACAAATCTTTCTCCGGTACATCAATGATTACTTCGGTGCTGCTTCATGCTCTCGTCTGGACTTGGAAAAATGTATTAATTTTGCTTCCAATCTCCACCCCTCCATCATTTTCACGTGGTCCATCTCTGACACTTCCCTTCCCTTCCTTGACCTCTCTGTCTCAATCTCTGGTGATAGACTGTCCACCAATATCCATTACAAGCCTACCGACTCCCACAGCTACCTCGACTACAGCTCCTCACACCCCGCTTCCTGTAAGGACTCCATCCCATTCTCTCAGTTCCTTCACCTCCGTCGCATCTGTTCTGATGATGCGACCTTCAAAAACAGTTCCTCTGACAAGTCCTCCTTCCTTAACCGAGGTTTTCCACCCACGGTCGTTGACAAGGCCCTCAACCGTGTCCGGCCCATCTCCCGCGCATCCGCCCTCACGCCTTCTCCTCCCTCCCAGAAACATGATAGGGTCCCCCTTGTCCTCACTTATCACCCCACCAGCCTCCGCATTCAAAGGATCATCCTCCACCAACTCCAGCATGATGCCGCCACCAAACACATCTTCCCTTCACCACCCCTGTCGGCATTCCGTAGGGATCGCTCCCTCTGGGACACCCTGGTCCACTCCTCCATCACCCCCTACTCCTCAATCCCCACCTATGGCACCTCCCCATGCCCACGCAAAAGATATAACACCTGCCCCTTCACTTCCTCTCTCCTCACTGTCCAAGGGCCCAAACACTCCTTTCAAGTGAAGCAGCATTTCACTTGCATTTCCCCCAACTTAGTCTACTGCATTCGCTGCTCCCAATGTGGTCTCCTCTACATTGGAGAGACCAAACGTAAACTGGGCGATCGCTTTGCAGAACACCTGCGGTCTGTCCGCAAGAATGATCCAAACCTCCCTGTTGCTTGCCATTTTAACACTCCACCCTGCTCTCTTGCCCACATGTCTGTCCTTGGCTTGCTGCATTGTTCCAGTGAAGCCCAACACAAACTGGAGGAACAACACCTCATCTTCCAACTAGGCACTTTACAGCCTTCCGGACTGAATATTGAATTCAACAACTTTAGGTCTTGAGCTCCCTCCTCCATCCCCACCCCCTTTCTGTTTCTTCCCTCTTCCTTTTCTTTCCAAGAATTTATATAGATTTTTCTTTTCCCACCTATTTCCATTATTTTTAAATCTTTTATGCTCCCCCACCCCCACTACAGCTATACCTGGAGTGCCCTACCATCCATTCTTAATTAGCACATTCGTTTAGATAATATCACCAACTTCAACACCTCTGTGTTCTTTTGTTCTTTTGTCTGTGACATCTTTTGATGATCTGCTCCTATCCTAACACCACCCCCCCCCTTCACTTCTCCCCCCCACCCCACCTTAAACCAGCTTATATTTCCCTCTCCTTGTAAAGAAAGATCAGTTCTGTCGAAGGGTCATGAGGACTCGAAACGTCAAGTCTTTTCTTCTCCGCCGATGCTGCCAGACCTGCTGAGTTTGTCCAGGTAATTCTGTTTTTGTTTAGGCTTGTATCCACTGGTTAGCATTGACCAAAAACTGAACAGGACCAGCCATATAAATACTGTGGCTACAAGAGCAGGTCAGAGGCTAGGAATCCTGTGACAAGTAACTCACTTCCTGACTCCCCAAAGCCCATCCACTATCTACAAGGCACAAGTCAGGAGTGTGATGGAATACTCTCCACTTGCCTGGATGAGTGCAGCTCCAACAACACTGAAAAAGCTGGACACCGTCCAGGACAAAGCAGCCCGCTTGATTGGCACCACATCCACAAACATTCACTCCCTCCACCACCAATGCACAGTAGCAGCAGTGTGTACCATCTACAAGATGCACTGCAGGAATTCACCAAGGCTCCTTCGACAGCACCTTCCAAACCCATGACCACTACTATTTGGAAGGACAAGGGCAGCAGATAGATGGGAACACCACCACCTGCAAGTTCCCCTCCAAGCCACTCACCATCCTGACTTGGAAATATATCACCGTTCCTTCACCGTCGCTGGGTCAAAATCCTGGAACTCCCTCCCTAACAGCACTGTGGGTGTACCTACACCACATGGACTGCAGCGGTTCAAGAAGGCAGCTCACCACCACCTTCTCAAGGGCAACTAGGAATGGGCATTAAATCCTGGCCCAGCCAGCAAAGCCCACATCCCATGAAAGAGTCTTTTAAAACCTGTTATTGAACATGGGCTTAACATTTGCAATTCTCCAATCCTTTGGCACCCCTCTTAATTCTAAGGAGGATTGGAAGATTTTGGCTAATGTCTCTGTAATTTCTACCTTTATTTCCCACACCTGTTCCAGTCTTGATAATTTACCAACTTTGAGTGCAGCCAGCCTTTCTAATATTCCCTCTTTATCAACTTTTAGCCCATCTAGTTTCTCAATTACTTCTCTTTCACCATGATTTTGACAGCATCTTCTTCCTTGGTCAAGACAGCTGCAAAATATTCATTTCATACTTCAGCCATGCCTCCTTCCTCCGTGTGTGAATCCTTTTTGGTCCCTAATTTGCCCAACTCCTCCTTTTGCCTTTGGAAGATTTTTGGATTCCCTTTTATATTAACTGTAAATCTCTTCTCATCCTCTTTATTTGCTTCACTTATTTCTTTTTTCACATTTCCCTCAACTTTCTATATTCAGTCTGGTTCTCTCTTATATTATCAACCCAACATCCTTATCATGCACCTTATATTATCAACCCAACATCCTTATCATGCACCTTATATTATCAAACCCAACATCCTTATCATGCACCTTATATTATCAAACCCAACATCCTTATCATGCACCTTATATTATCAGCCCAACATCCTTATCATGCACCTTATATTATCAACCCAACATCCTTATCATGCACCTTATATTATCAACCCAACATCCTTATCATGCACCTTATATTATCAACCCAACATCCTTATCATGCACCTTATATTATCAAACCCAACATCCTTATCATGCACCTTTTTTTCTGGTTTCCCTTATTCTCTGTCATCATCCAGGGAGCTCTGGATTTGCTTGCCCAACCTCACGAGTACCTCAACTGTCCTCTCTTTACCATCACCTCTTTAAAGGTAGCTCATTGTTTTGTTACAGTTTTGCCTGCTAAACATTGATTCCAATTTATCTAGGTCAGTTCCATTCTCAACCCATTGAAATTCCACCCCCCCCTCCCGCCCCACCTCCGGTTAATTATTTTTACTCTGGGTTTCTCTTTGTTCTTTTCCATAGCTAACCTAAACCTTATATATTATGATCACTGTTCCCTAAATGCTCCCCAACTGACACATGAGCCACTTGGTTCATCTGATTCTGCAGAACCAGATCCAGCAGTACCTTCTTTCTCATTGGGCTGGAAATATACAGATCAAGAAAATTGTTTTGAACACACTTTAGCATTGCTCCCCCACTTCTCTGCTCTTTACACTATTACTATCCAAGTCTTTTAAGGATAATTGAAGTTTCCCCCCTTATAACTACTCTATAGTTCTTGCATCTCTGTGTAATTTGTTATGATCCATGGCCAGACTACCAAGTTCTTGGTATTATTTGGTTCAGGACCAGTAACATTTTGTTTAAAGTTGACAAAAGTTTGAGATTTAAGACATTTGCTCAGTGAATAAAGCTGCAAGGTTCCACAGGTTTTGAACAAACAAAAATAAACTTTACTAAACAAGGTCTAAAAGATAAAACAATTTACAATATCCATCTTATACTCTAACATTCAGGGGTGATATGAGGTACATGTGAATTAATAGGCAAACTCTGGTTGAATACACCATACTGCACAACAAATGGCAGATGCGACCAAGATAGTTTCCATGGATGTTTCAGCAACACACCAGACATCAATAAACACTGAGTCAACAAATCTTGTTGAAACTCTTTCTCTGTCACAAGGGATTCTGGTCTTCAACTTCAAAAATCTCACCTTTGAACATTCTCCTAAAATCTGTCTAACTCAGACAGCCTCAACAATGGTACACATCCCAGTGTTTCAATCTCGTCTCCCGAGATGCTGCTGTTATGACACACCAGCTTTTAAAGGCTGAGTTATTTAAAATCCCAGAGGAAAACATTAAGCAACTATCATAACCTATAATTTCAATTGGTTTGTTTTGAGATGTAGCTCTAAATTCAGGAATAAGACCACCAATTCTCAAGAGGTTTTTATATCAAACTAAAAGAGTCATTTCTTAATTTACAACAAATTAAACACATACACATGGTTACAAATTACATCTATCACAGCTTTTTAACAAATTCCCAAATTAATATTCACTAAGGCAACAATAACCAATAAACAAACAGACACCAAGCAAAGCATTTTCACCTTATGAATTCAAAATGAGGTTCCTGTCAATGTGTCCCTTTGCAGACACAGTGCTAGGTTTACAGGCTTTGGTCTTACATTGCCTCTGCCCTACACACACAAACTCCTTTCTGTTATACCCAGCCTTTCTCTTTGAATATAAATTCTCATTGTATCACCAGGCCCTTTGAACCCCTTCCATAGTACCAATGTTATTAGTAATATAAACACTGCTTGGTGTCTTCCAGCTAGGTGCAAGATTTCACCCCCTGTCTTTGAATGGCTTATTCAACAAAATACAAAATACCTTATTGTTTGCATCTCAAAACTACTATACATTAAAGCACCCAGACTAACTGGCTTTAATCCAATTCACACACACACAGACTAAACCTCTATTTAAAAAAAAATCCAATAACATTATATACTTTAATATCTCTTCATGACAGTTGTTCCCCTGGATTCCTGAGTCTGCATTCCAGTGCCAACCTACAAGCACACCTTAGCTCTTCGGCTGTGCCAAGCAGAATACTACTGCTTCAAAGGGTTCGCCTTCACCCCAAAGGCCCACAGTCCGGAGTCACCAACATTCTGCTGCCTTCTTTAATCTTCAAGGCTTCTCCTGAGCCCTCTTTACTTAACATCTGCTAACTGCAGCCCTTTTCTGCTTGGAGCCTATTACTCTGCCCCCTTTTTTTTTAACTTAACTGGAACCTTTCCCTGTCCCCTCTCCCTGTCCCTTGTCTGGAATTCTTTGTGACTATGGCACTCCACTCCCAGTCACATGACCTGGGTTTTTGTGCTGTTTCACTTCTTTTTACCCAGGCAGAGACTGAGTCCTTTAACTGTCAGATTGCACATGTACCACCCCCCCCACCCACCCGGCCCACACATGCACTACTCCCGAGGCCTGTCAGGACTTGACTTTTCCGGGTCCCCACTCCACGAGATGGTAAGCTGGATCTCATAACAAATTTCTTTGAAAATTTCTTCCTCTGTATCTTTCTGACTAGATGATGGCCTGTAGTTTACACCCAGTAGTGTAATACAGTTGTTTCTTCACTCCAACGAAATAGTTTTTTTCCTGCCCTCTCTAGGACATCCTCTCTGTCCAGCACTGTAATGTTCTCCTTCATCAGTTCTGCAACCCACTAACTTTCTTTCCTTCCCTATCGTTCCTGAGCACCTTCTATCCAGGAATGTTTAGTACCCAGTCCTGCCCTTTTTTGAACTTGGCCTCTGTTATTGCCATGATGTCATATTCCCATGTGTCTATCTGCGCCTACAGCCTTATCTACTACACTCTGTGTATTCACTACATGCTCAGTAAACCTAACTGAGACCTTATTTCATTCCCTCTTACTTGGGACTTCACTTGAAACCTTTCTATTTCTTCCTGCAATTCTCTCTGTCCCTTCTAATCCTCTCTGCACCTTGTTATTACATCCTCCCGCTAAGGTAGTTTAAATCCTCTCCAACTGCTCTGGCAAAAGGCAGAGAATAAACATCCAAAAATCTAAACTACCCTGGGTAACAAAATGGTAGAACAGCCTGATAGGTCTCTGCTGATTCATTCACCAGCAAGCAGCAATATTTCATCACGTTTGAAAGCCTGAGTCAACATATTGTATTAGACAAAGAAATTAACCTTAGGACTATTAAGATTTTCAATTGCTTTTTTATCTGAAACCTATATAAATTACCCTCCAAAGATGACATGAGGTTTAATGGGCCCTAAAGTTTAATGTAATGACTCTTAACATTGTGATTACCATAAACTTTATTTCAGACCAAGCTTTGCACATGATCCAAATCTTTGGTATTCATTTAGTAAAGATAAGAAAACTCAATTAATTGCATTGGGTTCAATAATAACTATAACATTCGATTGAGAGATGGAAACTGGGGAAATTTTGAGCTGCATTTTAGACAGAAACCAGGGGTCCCGAGGTTGGGAACTGACTCACTGTTCATTGTCATTGACCATGTGATCAGCACCATCCTCAGGATGTGATACCTGGGTTGTTTGGCAGGTAATGGACTCAGGGTCCCAAATACCATTATAGGACAGACAACATATAGCAGGGCTCTGCTCAGAAGCAGAATGCTGAAGCTTCTTTTTCCTGTCTTACAGCAATCCCACTTCACACACACTGTATGAGATGGTGAAACTGCATAGTCTATAAAAGGAGACTAACTGCTGTACACCAGGAACTTTGACAACCCACCAATTAGATGGTCCATAATGGCAGATATTATAGAGGCGTTGTGATTCAACTTGAATGGGATCCCATTGGCAACAATGACTTCATACAATCAACCACAGAACAAGTAGCTAACTCCAGGAACACTGCCCCCGCCCCCCCCCCCCCCCCCCGCCCCCCCAGTGGCAACTCCAGGAACACTGCCTCCACTGCCTTCAGTTATGAGGAAAGATTGGAGAAGTTAGGGCTGTTTTCTTTGGAGAGGAGAAGGCTGAGAGGAGACTTGATAGAAGTTTTCAAAATAATGAGGGGCCTGGACAGAGTAGAGAGGGAGAAACTGTTCCCGCTCGTGAATGAATTGAGAACCAGAGGTCACAGTTTTAAAGTGTTTTGCAAAAGAAGGAAATGTGAGGTGAGAAAAAGCTTTTCCACACAGCGAGTAGTTAGGGTTTGGAATGCACTGTCTGGAAATGTAGTGGAGGCAGGTTCCACTGAGACATTCAAGAGGGCATTGGATGATTATTTAAATAGAAACAATATGCAGGGTTACAGGTAAAAGGCAGCAGATTGGCACTAGGTTAAAATGTACGGAGAGCCAGTGCAGACATGATGAGCTGAATGGCCTCCTTCTACACCATAATAATTCTGTGATTCAGTGGCAACTCCAAGAACGCTGCCCCCGGGGGCAACTCCAGGTACAGTGAAATAGAATTCTTACTGATGAAATTTTCCTGTTGAGAGGGAGAGCAGTGATACAGTCATCAATGTACTGGGTAAACAAATGAAGGAAGAACCTGTGGATTGGAACAAAGAATGTTCCACATTGGCCACAAAAAGGCAGGCGTAGCTTGAACCTCTTGTGATATCACTTTAATTGAAAATATGCGAATAATTAAGTAGCCAGGATATAAATCATATGGTGCAGCAGACTTGTTCAGAACAGCTTTCAGTTTAGCTGCAGTTTCCCGGGTTTCATTCCTGCACAAAAGGCAGGAACCTGAGCTCACACCAGAAGGAAAAGAGGGAGAGAGAAAGAAATCACAGATCATTTCCATTGCTGAAGCTACAAATCACCAACACATTGACAGCATTCGTAAAAGCCAGGAAACATCAGGAAGATAACCATCAAACTCTCCAGTGTTAGGAAATAGAGACAGTTTAAGTTGTGTTGGTATTTGTAGGTGTTAGGAATGAGTTTTAGCTTTAAGGTTTAAGTTTGATTTGTATTTCTGTGTCTATGTGTTAAAAACAAGTCAAGGTGAGTTTTAGTTTCACTTTGAAAGGTGCCTGCATTTCTAATGAGAGTTTACAACTGTAAGACAAGTTCAGCAAATACAAAAGTAGAAAAGCTGGGCTGTTTTGCGTAGCAACAGGTGTCTAGAGAGGCAGGGCCCTTTCACAGACAAACACAGAAGAAACTAGAAACAGCAGTTTTTGAGTCTAGTTTTAAAGACAGTTGTTAAGCAGACACATCCCAGAAAAGACTGATAGCAAGCCCCAAGCTAAACAAGAAAGACCCCAAGAATCCAGGGGGAGTGGAACAGGGGAAAGTCCCAAGCAGATCTTCCAGTCAAAGGAAGGACATGAACCTGGAAAAGGCCCTGTTAAGTGAAATTAAGAGTGAGGGGCAGAGAAAGGCTCCAAGCTTCCATCTTAAAGCTCCAAGCTGTGGGAAGCAGAGTCAAAGTGAGATACAAGCTTGTGAGAAGTCAGAAAGTCCAAAAAGGCAACTGAAGGTCAGTAACTCTTTGCAATGGGCATGTGAAGCAGTGATGTACTGTTGACAGCTGAGTCGGTGAGATAGAGTATGTGAAAGACAGCTTGAATGCATGTGGTGGCCGAGGGAAGAGGAACATCAGAAGGAGAGTTCAAAACCCTGGAGGTGAACCCTTGCAGAAGGCGCCTGAGAGAAAGCAAGATAAAGGTGAATTGTATTATAATTACAATTTGAGAGAAGATTCCAAGACGAGTTCTTGGAGAGTGGAGATTGGAAACCCTCGTGTGAAAGACAGTTCAGTGAGACTGGTTAGCTCATGGTGTAACAAGCATCTGGGGGGAGTTGAGGAGAGATCCATAGCATCTGGTTGAGGTGGCATCTGTCACTTGGTTTCAGAGTTTGGTGTGTCTGACCACAGGGTGTCTATTGGTTCACATGGGCTGTGTACTTAATGTGAACATTAGAGTACCAAATAGCTTTTGTAACTTGTGTTATCCTTACAAATCTGTATACAGCTATAATGATATAGATGTGGGTGAGGGAGTATTGTAATACAGTTCACCTTTTTCTTGTTTAATAAATGTTTTATGCTTTTGTTAAAAGTTCATGAGCTGACTCCTGTGACAGAGTGGCCACTCTCCACGTATCGAAACAAATAAAAGTTAGGATCTATCAAGCCAGGATCCACTCTGGCTTGTCCAGGGGTAACCTCAGCTAGGATCATAACACCAGCATGAATTGGAAGGCCATAGATGTCCCATTTGAATTTAGGATGTTTAAACAAAGGTTGGAGCAATTCTTCTTAGATGTATTCGTAACAGAACTGGATAAAGAAGTGGTGAAAATATAGATAGCAATTGGAAATGGGGAGTTGCGCAGAGTCAGCACTTTGGGCCTGTCTGAGGAGGATCAGCAGGATCCTGTCAAGCTGGGGAACCAACTACAGGATCAGCTTTGTGTGAAGTCAAACTTTAGAAAACACCATTTTGAGCTGATGGCTTATACACAACAGCCACAAGAGGCAATCGATCAGTTCTCCAGCAGGTGCCATGATGATGGCAAGGACTGTGATTTCTCAGAAGCTGAGCTGTCAAATGGACAATGGAACTGGCTGTAGCTTCAGCATCAGTTGAAGCTTTCCAAAAAGATCTTTTAGAGAAAAAGAAAGGTCATGATATTGACAAACGGCTAAAAGATGGCAGAAAATATGAAGCCATTGTAACTGGGTAACCACACCTGCAAACATTAGGTGTAAAAAAAACTGAACAGGATTGATACAGTAGCCAGGACACAGACAGCAAGCAAGTCCTGTGTGAAGTGTAGTCTGATGCACCCACTGAGAAGCTCTCATGTGTTCCAGGACCTTCGTAAGTTATGAGGTGTTAGAGGGCTTTGGGCTTGGCCACGCAGGAAACCTGCCTCTGGAGGTTTGACCTGGGATTTGATGCAACCAAACAAAAAGTATGTGCAGCACCTTGGCATCAACAGCAGGGAGCGTGCCAGAGACCTGCACAAACACAAGCGAATACTCCAGATTAGTGGTGATACAGGATGAAGATACAGAACAGAAAGATCTTCAACTGGAAAATGAACAGATTTTCCACATTATGATGTGTGGATGAAGTCAAACAATCAGAAGGTTTTGTTACTGTCAATATCATTATTACCCAGAGAAAAGCAGCAAACACAGACTGACAGCCAGAGACGACACGAGGGTGACTGTGAACATCATCCCAGTCAGAATCCTGAAGGATATCTATCTGGATCGTTGGAAGTCGATGATACAACCTACAACCAACTAACTGTGTACAATGGATCACCCATTTATTGCATAAGTACATTGACCTTGAAATGCAGTTATGGCAAGTCTCCATGGAAACCACAAGTATTCTACCAGGTGGACATGAGCAGATCAGCAGCAGCAGAATCACTGGTGTGTATGGAACTCATTATTGTGACCATATACGTGATCACCAAGATACTAATCGCAGAAGAAAAGATCAAGAATAATCCCAGACAGATTCAGCACCAAAGGGGATTTCAGAGTTAATGTTGATGCTGTACCGCACCTCAGAGAAAATGAGATTCCACCGACCAACCCACCTAGATAGTGCAGCTAAAGAATGAGTTGGATGAGGTGGAGCGGAATGGCATTATCCATCGTATTCATCAGCACACTGACTGGTGCAGCTCCATCACGTGAGTAGTGAAAAAAGGCACAATCCGGGCATGCTTAGACCCAAGGCGTCTAAAGCTCACTCTAAAAGAGATGCCCACACAAGATTCCAACATTAGAGGAATTGAATTCCAAATTCACAGGAGCAAGGTTTTCTTCTAACTGGATGCCAAACATGGATATTGGTTGGTTCACTTGGCAGAGGGATTTAAGGACACCATTTGGAAGATACTGCTTCCAGAGATTGCCCTTTGGCTTATCCATCAGTTAGGGCCTGTTCCAGCAGCATATGGACTGAATCAGAGAAAATATCCCTGGATATGTATGGAACATCGCTAAGATGGGAAAGAGAACAGCGTGACTGAAATCTGCACTCACTGATCTGCAAGTTCTGATCACCTTACGCTCATTCTGGATCTTTTCCCAGCCCAGATGAAATTACATTGTTTCATAATTTGCCATGGTGAGATTTGAACACTTGATCTTGGGGTTACAAGCCCAGTACCATAACCACTTGGCTATCCTACCAGAACTCTGCACTCACTGATGGTGCTGTGATGATGATGGTGCAGTGATGATGGTGCAGATATGATGGTGCAGTGATTCTGATGGTGCATTGATGATGGTGCAGGTTTGATGGTGCAGTGATGCTGGTGCAGTGATGATGGTGCAGTGATGATGGTGGTGCAGGTATGATGGTGCAGTGATGCTGGTGCAGGTATGATGGTGCAGTGATGCTGGTGCAATGATGATGGTGGTGCAGTGATGATGCTGGTACAGTGATGATGGTGCAACGATGATGGTGCAGTGATGATGCTGGTGCAGTGACGATGATGGTGCAGTGATGATGGTGCAGTGATGATGGTGCAGTGATGATGGTGCAGTGTTGATGGTGCAGTGATGATGATGGTGCAGGTATGATGGTGCAGTGATGTTGGTGCAGTGATGATGGTGCAGTGATGCTCGTGCAGTGATGATGGTGCAGTGATGATGGTGCAGTGATGATGGTGCAGTGATGCTCGTGCAGTGATGATGGTGCAGTGATGATGATGGTGCAGGTATGATGGTGCAGGTATGATGGTGCAGTGATGATGGTGCAGTGATGATGGTGCAGTGATGATGATGGTGCAGTGATGATGATGATGCAGTGATGATGGTGCAGTGATGATGGTGCTGTGATGATGGTGCAGTGATGATGATGGTGCAGGTATGATGGTGCAGGTATGATGGTGCAGGTATGATGGTGCAGTGATGATGGTGCAGTGATGATGGTGCAGGTATGGTGGTGCAGTGATGATGGTGCAGTGATGCTGGTGCAGTGATGATGATGATGCAGTGATGATGATGGTGCAGTGATGATGGTGCAGTGATGATGATGGTGCAGTGATGATGATGGTGCAGTAATGATTGTGCTGTGATGATGATGATGCAGTGATGCTTGTGCAGTGATGATGGTGCAGTGATGATGATGCAGTGATGGTGCAGTAATGATGATGGTGCAGTGATGATGGTGCAGGTATGATGGTGCAGTGATGATGGTGCAGTGATGCTGGTGCAGTGATGATGGTGCAGTGATGATGATGGTGCAGGTATGATGGTGCAGGTATGATGGTGCAGGTATGATGGTGTAGTGATGCTGGTGCAGTGATGATGGTGCTGTGATGATGATGATGCAGTGATGATGGTGCTGTGATGATGATGATGCAGTGATGATGGTGCTGTAATGATAGTGCAGTGATGGTGCAGTGATGATGGTGCAGGTATGATGGTGCAGGTATGATGGTACAGTGATGATGGTGCAGTGATGCTGGTGCAGTGATGCTGGTGCAGTGATGCTGATGGTGCTGTGATGCTGTTGCAGTGATGATTCTGCAGATATGATGGTGCAAGTATGATGGTGCAGTGATGATGGTGCAGTGATGCTGGTGCAGTGATGCTGATGGTGCAGGTATGATGGTGCAGTGATGATGGTGCAGTGATGATGGTGCAGTGATGATGATGATGCAGTGATGATGATGGTGCAGTGATGATGGTGCAGTGATGATGATGGTGCAGTGATGATGATGGTGCAGTAATGATTGTGCTGTGATGATGATGATGCAGTGATGCTTGTGCAGTGATGATGGTGCAGTGATGATGATGCAGTGATGATGGTGCAGTAATGATGATGGTGCAGTGATGCTGGTGCAGTGATGATGATGCAGTGATGATGGTGCAGTGATGATGGTGCAGTGATGCTGGTGCAGTGATGCTGGTGCAGTGATGATGGTGCAGTGATGATGGTGCAGTGATGATGATGGTGCAGTGTTGCTGATGGTGCAGGTATGATGGTGCAGTGATGATGTTGGTGCAGTGATGATGATGGTGCAGTGATGATGATGGTGCAGTGATGATGATGGTGCAGGTATGATGGTGCAGTGATGATGATGGTGCAGGTATGATGGTGCAGTGATGCTGATGGTGCAGTAATGCTGGTGCAGTGATGCTGCTGATGCAGTGATGCTGGTGCAGTGATGCTGGTGCAGTGATGCTGGTGCAGTGATGATGGTACAGTGTTGATACTGGTGCTGTGATGCTGTTGCAGTGATGATGGTGCAGATATGATGATGGTGCAAGTATGATGGTGCAGTGATGATGGTGCAGAGATGCTGGTGCAAGTATGATGGTGCAGTGATGATGGTGCAGTGATGCTGGTGCAGTGATGCTGATGGTGCTGTGATGCTGTTGCAGTGATGATTCTGCAGATATGATGGTGCAAGTATGATGGTGCAGTGATGATGGTGCAGTGATGATGCTGGTGCAGTGATGATGGTGCAGTGATGCTGATGGTGCAGGTATGATGGTGCAGGTATGATGGTACAGTGATGATGGTGCAGTGATGCTGGTGCAGTGATGCTGGTGCAGTGATGCTGGTGCAGTGATGCTGATGGTGCTGTGATGCTGTTGCAGTGATGATTCTGCAGATATGATGGTGCAAGTATGATGGTGCAGTGATGCTGGTGCAGTGATGATGCTGGTGCAGTGATGATGGTGCAGTGATGCTGGTGGTGCAGTAATGCTAGTGCAGTGATGCTGCTGATGCAGTGATACTGGTGCAGTAATGATGTTGGTGCTGTGATGCTGTTGCAGTGATGATGGTGCAGTGATGATGGTGCAAGTATGATGGTGCAGTGATGATGGTGCAGTGATGCTGGTGCAGTGATGCTGATGGTGCAGGTATGATGGTGCAGGTATGATGGTACAGTGATGATGGTGCAGTGATGCTGGTGCAGTGATGCTGGTGCAGTGATGCTGATGGTGCTGTGATGCTGTTGCAGTGATGATTCTGCAGATATGATGGTGCAAGTATGATGGTGCAGTGATGATGGTGCAGTGATGCTGGTGCAGTGATGCTGATGGTGCAGGTATGATGGTGCAGTGATGATGGTGCAGTGATGATGGTGCAGTGATGATGATGATGCAGTGATGATGATGGTGCAGTGATGATGGTGCAGTGATGATGATGGTGCAGTGATGATGATGGTGCCGTAATGATTGTGCTGTGATGATGATGATGCAGTGATGCTTGTGCAGTGATGATGGTGCAGTGATGATGATGCAGTGATGATGGTGCAGTAATGATGATGGTGCAGTGATGCTGGTGCAGTGATGATGATGCAGTGATGATGGTGCAGTGATGATGGTGCAGTGATGCTGGTGCAGTGATGCTGGTGCAGTGATGATGGTGCAGTGATGATGGTGCAGTGATGATGATGGTGCAGTGTTGCTGATGGTGCAGGTATGATGGTGCAGTGATGATGTTGGTGCAGTGATGATGATGGTGCAGTGATGATGATGGTGCAGTGATGATGATGGTGCAGGTATGATGGTGCAGTGATGATGATGGTGCAGGTATGATGGTGCAGTGATGCTGATGGTGCAGTAATGCTGGTGCAGTGATGCTGCTGATGCAGTGATGCTGGTGCAGTGATGCTGGTGCAGTGATGCTGGTGCAGTGATGATGGTACAGTGTTGATACTGGTGCTGTGATGCTGTTGCAGTGATGATGGTGCAGATATGATGATGGTGCAAGTATGATGGTGCAGTGATGATGGTGCAGAGATGCTGGTGCAGTTATGATGGTGCGGTGATTATGGTGCAGTGATGATGATGGTGCAGGTATGATGGTGTAGGTATGATTGTGCAGGTATGATGGTGCAGTGATGCTGCTGCAGTGATGCTGCTGCAGTGATGATGATGGTACCGGTATGCTGGTGCAGTGATGCTGGTGCAGTGATGATGATGGTGCATTGATGATGGTGCAGGTATGATGGTGCAGATATGATGGTGCAGGTATGATGGTGCAGTGATGCTGGTGCAGTGATGCTGGTGCAGTGATGCTGGTGCAGTGATGCTGGTGCAGTGATCATGGTGCAGTGATGTTGGTGCAGTGATGATGATGGTGCAGTGATGATGGTGCAGTGATGCTGGTGCAGTGATGCTGATGGTGCAGAGATGATGCTGGTGCAGTGACGAAGGTGCAGGTATGATGGTGCAGTGATGATGGTGCAGTGATGATGGTGCAGAGATGATGATGGTGCAGTGATGATGCTGGTGCAGTGTTGCTCATGCAGTGATGATGTTGCAGTGATGCTGGTGCAGTGATACTGGTGCAGTGATACTGGTGCCGTGATACTGGTGCAGTGTTGCTGTTGCAGTGTTGCTGGTGCAGTGTTGCTGGTGCAGTGATGATGGTGCAGTGATGATGGTGCAGTGATGCTGGTGCAGTGATGATGGTGGTGCAGTGATCATGTTGCAGTGATGATGGTGCAGTGATGATGGTGGTGCAGTCATGATGGTGCAGTGATGATGATGGTGCAGGTATGATGGTGCAGTGATGATGATGGTGCAGGTATGATGGTGCAGTGATGCTGATGGTGCAGTAATGCTGGTGCAGTGATGCTGCTGATGCAGTGATGCTGGTGCAGTGATGATGGTGCAGTGATGCTGGTGCAGTGATGATGGTACAGTGTTGATACTGGTGCTGTGATGCTGTTGCAGTGATGATGGTGCAGATATGATGATGGTGCAAGTATGATGGTGCAGTGATGCTGGTGCAGTGATGCTGGTGCAGTGATGATGATGGTACCGGTATGCTGGTGCAGTGATGCTGGTGCAGTGATGATGATGGTGCATTGATGATGGTGCAGGTATGATGGTGCAGATATGATGGTGCAGGTATGATGGTGCAGTGATGCTGGTGCAGTGATGCTGGTGCAGTGATGCTGGTGCAGTGATCATGGTGCAGTGATGATGGTGCAGTGATGATGGTGCAGAGATGATGATGGTGCAGTGATGATGGTGGTGCAGTGATGCTCATGCAGTGATGATGTTGCAGTGATGCTGGTGCAGTGATGCTGGTGCAGTGATACTGGTGCCGTGATACTGGTGCAGTGTTGCTGTTGCAGTGTTGCTGGTGCAGTGTTGCTGGTGCAGTGTTGCTGGTGCAGTGTTGCTGGTGCAGTGTTGCTGGTGCAGTGATGATGGTGCAGTGATGCTGGTGCAGTGATGATGGTGTAGTGATGATGGTGGTGCAGTGATGCTGGTGCAGTGATGATGCTGGTGCAGTGATGCTGGTGCAGTGATGCTGGTGCAGTGATGATGGTGCAGTGATGCTGGTGCAGTGATGATGATGGTGCAGTGATCATGTTGCAGTGATGATGGTGCAGTGATGATGGTGGTGCAGTCATGATGGTGCAGTGATGCTGGTGGAGTGATGATGATGGTGCAGTGATGATGGTGCAGTGATGCTGGTGCAGTGATGCTGGTGCAGTGATGCTGGTGCAGTGATGCTGTTGCAGTGATGATGGTGCCGTGATGATGGTGCAGTGATGATGATGGTGCAGTGATGATGGTGCAGTGATGATGGTGCAGTGATGATGATGGTGCAGGTATGATGGTGCAGTGATGCTGATGGTGCAGCAATGCTAGTGCAGTGATGCTGCTGATGCAGTGATGCTGGTGCAGTGATGATGCTGGTGCTGTGATGCTGTTGCAGTGATGATGGTGCAGATATGATAGTGCAAGTATGATGGTGCAGTGATGATGGTGCAGTGATGCTGGTGCAGTGATGCTGGTGCAGTGATCATGGTGCAGTGATGATGATTGTGCAGTAAAGATGATGGTGCAGTGATGATGGTGCAGTGATGATGCTGGTGCAGTGATGCTGGTGCAGTGACGATGATGGTGCAGGTATGATGGTGCAGTGATGATGATGGTGCAGTGATGATGATGGTGCAGGTATGATGGTGCAGTGATGCTGATGGTGCAGTAATGCTGGTGCAGTGATGCTGCTGATGCAGTGATGCTGGTGCAGTGATGCTGGTGCAGTGATGCTGGTGCAGTGATGATGGTACAGTGTTGATACTGGTGCTGTGATGCTGTTGCAGTGATGATGGTGCAGGTATGATGATGGTGCAAGTATGATGGTGCAGTGATGATGGTGCAGTGATGCTGGTGCAGTGATGCTGTTGCAGTGATGATGGTGCCGTGATGATGGTGCAGTGATGATGATGGTGCAGTGATGATGGTGCAGTGATGATGGTGCAGTGATGATGATGGTGCAGGTATGATGGTGCAGTGATGCTGATGGTGCAGCAATGCTAGTGCAGTGATGCTGCTGATGCAGTGATGCTGGTGCAGTGATGATGCTGGTGCTGTGATGCTGTTGCAGTGATGATGGTGCAGATATGATAGTGCAAGTATGATGGTGCAGTGATGATGGTGCAGTGATGCTGGTGCAGTGATGCTGGTGCAGTGATCATGGTGCAGTGATGATGATTGTGCAGTAAAGATGATGGTGCAGTGATGATGGTGCAGTGATGATGCTGGTGCAGTGATGCTGGTGCAGTGATGCTGATGGTGCTATGATGCTGTTGCAGTGATGATTCTGCAGATATGATGGTGCAAGTATGATGGTGCAGTGATGATGGTGCAGTGATGCTGGTGCAGTGATGCTGATGGTGCAGTGATGATGGTGCAGTGATGATGGTGCAGTGATGATGATGATGCAGTGATGATGATGGTGCAGTGATGATGGTGCAGTGATGATGATGGTGCAGTGATGATGATGGTGCAGTAATGATTGTGCTGTGATGATGATGATGCAGTGATGCTTGTGCAGTGATGATGGTGCAGTGATGATGATGCAGTGATGATGGTGCAGTAATGATGATGGTGCAGTGATGCTGGTGCAGTGATGATGATGCAGTGATGATGGTGCAGTGATGATGGTGCAGTGATGCTGGTGCAGTGATGCTGGTGCAGTGATGATGGTGCAGTGATGATGGTGCAGTGATGATGATGGTGCAGTGTTGCTGATGGTGCAGGTATGATGGTGCAGTGATGATGTTGGTGCAGTGATGATGATGGTGCAGTGATGATGATGGTGCAGTGATGATGATGGTGCAGGTATGATGGTGCAGTGATGATGATGGTGCAGGTATGATGGTGCAGTGATGCTGATGGTGCAGTAATGCTGGTGCAGTGATGCTGCTGATGCAGTGATGCTGGTGCAGTGATGCTGGTGCAGTGATGCTGGTGCAGTGATGATGGTACAGTGTTGATACTGGTGCTGTGATGCTGTTGCAGTGATGATGGTGCAGATATGATGATGGTGCAAGTATGATGGTGCAGTGATGATGGTGCAGAGATGCTGGTGCAGTTATGATGGTGCGGTGATTATGGTGCAGTGATGATGATGGTGCAGGTATGATGGTGTAGGTATGATTGTGCAGGTATGATGGTGCAGTGATGCTGCTGCAGTGATGCTGCTGCAGTGATGATGATGGTACCGGTATGCTGGTGCAGTGATGCTGGTGCAGTGATGATGATGGTGCATTGATGATGGTGCAGGTATGATGGTGCAGATATGATGGTGCAGGTATGATGATGCAGTGATGCTGGTGCAGTGATGCTGGTGCAGTGATGCTGGTGCAGTGATGCTGGTGCAGTGATCATGGTGCAGTGATGTTGGTGCAGTGATGATGATGGTGCAGTGATGATGGTGCAGTGATGCTGGTGCAGTGATGCTGATGGTGCAGAGATGATGCTGGTGCAGTGACGAAGGTGCAGGTATGATGGTGCAGTGATGATGGTGCAGTGATGATGGTGCAGAGATGATGATGGTGCAGTGATGATGCTGGTGCAGTGTTGCTCATGCAGTGATGATGTTGCAGTGATGCTGGTGCAGTGATACTGGTGCAGTGATACTGGTGCCGTGATACTGGTGCAGTGTTGCTGTTGCAGTGTTGCTGGTGCAGTGTTGCTGGTGCAGTGATGATGGTGCAGTGATGATGGTGCAGTGATGCTGGTGCAGTGATGATGATGGTGCAGTGATCATGTTGCAGTGATGATGGTGCAGTGATGATGGTGGTGCAGTCATGATGGTGCAGTGATGCTGGTGGAGTGATGATGATGGTGCAGTGATGATGGTGCAGTGATGCTGGTGCAGTGATGCTGGTGCAGTGATGCTGGTGCAGTGATGCTGTTGCAGTGATGCTGGTGCAGTGATGCTGGTGCAGTGATGATGGTGCAGTGATGATGGTGCAGTGATGATGGTGCCGTGATGCTGGTGCAGTGATGATGATGGTGCAGTGATGCTGGTGCAGTGATGATGATGGTGCAGTGATGATGGTGCTGTGATGATGGTGCAGTGATGATGATGGTGCAGGTATGATGGTGCAGTGATGCTGATGGTGCAGCAATGCTAGTGCAGTGATGCTGGTGCAGTGATGATGCTGGTGCTGTGATGCTGTTGCAGTGATGATGGTGCAGATATGATAGTGCAAGTATGATGGTGCAGTGATGATGGTGCAGTGATGCTGGTGCAGTGATGCTGGTGCAGTGATCATGGTGCAGTGATGATGATTGTGCAGTAAAGATGATGGTGCAGTGATGATGGTGCAGTGATGATGCTGGTGCAGTGATGCTGGTGCAGTGATGCTGATGGTGCTGTGATGCTGTTGCAGTGATGATTCTGCAGATATGATGGTGCAAGTATGATGGTGCAGTGATGATGGTGCAGTGATGCTGGTGCAGTGATGCTGATGGTGCAGTGATGATGGTGCAGTGATGATGGTGCAGTGATGATGATGATGCAGTGATGATGATGGTGCAGTGATGATGGTGCAGTGATGATGATGGTGCAGTGATGATGATGGTGCAGTAATGATTGTGCTGTGATGATGATGATGCAGTGATGCTTGTGCAGTGATGATGGTGCAGTGATGATGATGCAGTGATGATGGTGCAGTAATGATGATGGTGCAGTGATGCTGGTGCAGTGATGATGATGCAGTGATGATGGTGCAGTGATGATGGTGCAGTGATGCTGGTGCAGTGATGCTGGTGCAGTGATGATGGTGCAGTGATGATGGTGCAGTGATGATGATGGTGCAGTGTTGCTGATGGTGCAGGTATGATGGTGCAGTGATGATGTTGGTGCAGTGATGATGATGGTGCAGTGATGATGATGGTGCAGTGATGATGATGGTGCAGGTATGATGGTGCAGTGATGATGATGGTGCAGGTATGATGGTGCAGTGATGCTGATGGTGCAGTAATGCTGGTGCAGTGATGCTGCTGATGCAGTGATGCTGGTGCAGTGATGCTGGTGCAGTGATGCTGGTGCAGTGATGATGGTACAGTGTTGATACTGGTGCTGTGATGCTGTTGCAGTGATGATGGTGCAGATATGATGATGGTGCAAGTATGATGGTGCAGTGATGATGGTGCAGAGATGCTGGTGCAGTTATGATGGTGCGGTGATTATGGTGCAGTGATGATGATGGTGCAGGTATGATGGTGTAGGTATGATTGTGCAGGTATGATGGTGCAGTGATGCTGCTGCAGTGATGCTGCTGCAGTGATGATGATGGTACCGGTATGCTGGTGCAGTGATGCTGGTGCAGTGATGATGATGGTGCATTGATGATGGTGCAGGTATGATGGTGCAGATATGATGGTGCAGGTATGATGATGCAGTGATGCTGGTGCAGTGATGCTGGTGCAGTGATGCTGGTGCAGTGATGCTGGTGCAGTGATCATGGTGCAGTGATGTTGGTGCAGTGATGATGATGGTGCAGTGATGATGGTGCAGTGATGCTGGTGCAGTGATGCTGATGGTGCAGAGATGATGCTGGTGCAGTGACGAAGGTGCAGGTATGATGGTGCAGTGATGATGGTGCAGTGATGATGGTGCAGAGATGATGATGGTGCAGTGATGATGCTGGTGCAGTGTTGCTCATGCAGTGATGATGTTGCAGTGATGCTGGTGCAGTGATACTGGTGCAGTGATACTGGTGCCGTGATACTGGTGCAGTGTTGCTGTTGCAGTGTTGCTGGTGCAGTGTTGCTGGTGCAGTGATGATGGTGCAGTGATGATGGTGCAGTGATGCTGGTGCAGTGATGATGATGGTGCAGTGATCATGTTGCAGTGATGATGGTGCAGTGATGATGGTGGTGCAGTCATGATGGTGCAGTGATGCTGGTGGAGTGATGATGATGGTGCAGTGATGATGGTGCAGTGATGCTGGTGCAGTGATGCTGGTGCAGTGATGCTGGTGCAGTGATGCTGTTGCAGTGATGCTGGTGCAGTGATGCTGGTGCAGTGATGATGGTGCAGTGATGATGGTGCAGTGATGATGGTGCCGTGATGCTGGTGCAGTGATGATGATGGTGCAGTGATGCTGGTGCAGTGATGATGATGGTGCAGTGATGATGGTGCTGTGATGATGGTGCAGTGATGATGATGGTGCAGGTATGATGGTGCAGTGATGCTGATGGTGCAGCAATGCTAGTGCAGTGATGCTGGTGCAGTGATGATGCTGGTGCTGTGATGCTGTTGCAGTGATGATGGTGCAGATATGATAGTGCAAGTATGATGGTGCAGTGATGATGGTGCAGTGATGCTGGTGCAGTGATGCTGGTGCAGTGATGATGGTGCAGGTATGATGGTGCAGTGATGCTGGTGCAGTGATGCTGGTGCAGTGATGATGGTGCAGTGATGATGGTGCAGTGATGATGATGGTGCAGTGATGATGATGGTGCAGGTATGATGGTGCAGTGATGATGTTGGTGCAGTGATGATGATGGTGCAGTGATGATGATGGTGCAGGTATGATGGTGCAGTGATGATGATGGTGCAGTGATGATGATGGTGCAGTGATGATGATGGTGCAGGTATGATGGTGCAGTGATGATGATGGTGCAGGTATGATGGTGCAGTGATGCTGATGGTGCAGTAATGCTGGTGCAGTGATGCTGCTGATGCAGTGATGCTGGTGCAATGATGCTGGTGCAGTGATGCTGGTGCAGTGATGATGGTACAGTGTTGATACTGGTGCTGTGATGCTGTTGCAGTGATGATGGTGCAGATATGATGATGGTGCAAGTATGATGGTGCAGTGATGATGGTGCAGTGATGCTGGTGCAGTTATGATGGTGCGGTGATTATGGTGCAGTGATGATGATGGTGCAGGTATGATGGTGTAGGTATGATTGTGCAGGTATGATGGTGCAGTGATGATGCTGCAGTGATGCTGCTGCAGTGATGATGATGGTACCGGTATGCTGGTGCAGTGATGCTGGTGCAGTGATGATGATGGTGCATTGATGATGGTGCAGGTATGATGGTGCAGATATGATGGTGCAGGTATGATGGTGCAGTGATGATGGTGCAGTGATGCTGGTGCAGTGATGCTGGTGCAGTGATGCTGGTGCAGTGATCATGGTGCAGTGATGTTGGTGCAGTGATGATGATGGTGCAGTGATGATGGTGCAGTGATGCTGGTGCAGTGATGCTGATGTTGCAGAGATGATGCTGGTGCAGTGACGAAGGCGCAGGTATGATGGTGCAGTGATGATGGTGCAGTGATGATGGTGCAGAGATGATGATGGTGCAGTGATGATGCTGGTGCAGTGATGCTCATGCAGTGATGATGTTGCAGTGATGCTGGTGCAGTGATACTGGTGCAGTGATACTGGTGCCGTGATACTCGTGCAGTGTTGCTGTTGCAGTGTTGCTGGTGCAGTGTTGCTGGTGCAGTGATGATGGTGCAGTGATGCTGGTGCAGTGATGATGATGGTGCAGTGATGCTGGTGCAGTGATGATGGTGGTGCAGTGATGAGGTTGCAGTGATGATGGTGGTGCAGTCATGATGGTGCAGTGATGCTGGTGGAGTGATGATGATGGTGCAGTGATGATGGTGCAGTGATGATGGTGCAGTGATGCTGGTGCAGTGATGCTGGTGCAGTGATGCTGTTGCAGTGATGATGGTGCCGTGATGATGGTGCAGTGATGATGATGGTGCAGTGATGCTGGTGCAGTGATGCTGTTGCAGTGATGATGGTGCCGTGATGCTGGTGCAGTGATGATGATAGTGCAGTGATGATGGTGCAGTGATGATGATGGTGCAGTGATGATGGTGCAGTGATGATGGTGCAGTGATGATGATGGTGCAGGTATGATGGTGCAGTGATGCTGATGGTGCAGCAATGCTGGTGCAGTGATGATGCTGGTGCTGTGATGCTGTTGCAGTGATGATGGTGCAGATATGATAGTGCAAGTATGATGGTGCAGTGATGATGGTGCAGTGATGCTGGTGCAGTGATGCTGGTGCGGTGATGATGGTGCAGTGATGATGATTGTGCAGTAAAGATGATGGTGCAGTGATGATGGTGCAGTGATGATGATGGTGCAGTGATGATGCTGGTGCAGTGATGCTCGTGCAGTGATGCTGGTGCAGGTATGATGATGCAGTGATGATGATGGTGCAGTGATGATGATGGTGCAGGTATGATGGTGCAGTGATGATGATGGTGCAGGTATGATGGTGCAGTGATGATGATGGTGCAGGTATGATGGTGCAGTGATGCTGATGGTGCAGTAATGCTGGTGCAGTGATGCTGCTGATGCAGTGATGCTGGTGCAGTGTTGCTGGTGCAGTGATGCTGGTGCAGTGATGATGGTACAGTGTTGATACTGGTGCTGTGATGCTGTTGCAGTGATGATGGTGCAGATATGATGATGGTGCAAGTATGATGGTGCAGTGATGATGGTGCAGTGATGCTGGTGCAGTGATGATGATGGTACCGGTATGCTGGTGCAGTGATGCTGGTGCAGTGATGATGATGGTGCATTGATGATGGTGCAGGTATGATGGTGCAGATATGATGGTGCAGGTATGATGGTGCAGTGATGCTGGTGCAGTGATGCTGGTGCAGTGATGCTGGTGCAGTGATCATGGTGCAGTGATGATGGTGCAGTGATGATGGTGCAGAGATGATGATGGTGCAGTGATGATGGTGGTGCAGTGATGCTCATGCAGTGATGATGTTGCAGTGATGCTGGTGCAGTGATGCTGGTGCAGTGATACTGGTGCCGTGATACTGGTGCAGTGTTGCTGTTGCAGTGTTGCTGGTGCAGTGTTGCTGGTGCAGTGTTGCTGGTGCAGTGTTGCTGGTGCAGTGTTGCTGGTGCAGTGATGATGGTGCAGTGATGCTGGTGCAGTGATGATGGTGTAATGATGATGGTGGTGCAGTGATGCTGGTGCAGTGATGATGCTGGTGCAGTGATGCTGGTGCAGTGATGCTGGTGCAGTGATGATGGTGCAGTGATGCTGGTGCAGTGATGATGATGGTGCAGTGATCATGTTGCAGTGATGATGGTGCAGTGATGATGGTGGTGCAGTCATGATGGTGCAGTGATGCTGGTGGAGTGATGATGATGGTGCAGTGATGATGGTGCAGTGATGCTGGTGCAGTGATGCTGGTGCAGTGATGCTGGTGCAGTGATGCTGTTGCAGTGATGATGGTGCCGTGATGATGGTGCAGTGATGATGATGGTGCAGTGATGATGGTGCAGTGATGATGGTGCAGTGATGATGATGGTGCAGGTATGATGGTGCAGTGATGCTGATGGTGCAGCAATGCTAGTGCAGTGATGCTGCTGATGCAGTGATGCTGGTGCAGTGATGATGCTGGTGCTGTGATGCTGTTGCAGTGATGATGGTGCAGATATGATAGTGCAAGTATGATGGTGCAGTGATGATGGTGCAGTGATGCTGGTGCAGTGATGCTGGTGCAGTGATCATGGTGCAGTGATGATGATTGTGCAGTAAAGATGATGGTGCAGTGATGATGGTGCAGTGATGATGCTGGTGCAGTGATGCTGGTGCAGTGACGATGATGGTGCAGGTATGATGGTGCAGTGATGATGATGGTGCAGTGATGATGATGGTGCAGGTATGATGGTGCAGTGATGCTGATGGTGCAGTAATGCTGGTGCAGTGATGCTGCTGATGCAGTGATGCTGGTGCAGTGATGCTGGTGCAGTGATGCTGGTGCAGTGATGATGGTACAGTGTTGATACTGGTGCTGTGATGCTGTTGCAGTGATGATGGTGCAGGTATGATGATGGTGCAAGTATGATGGTGCAGTGATGATGGTGCAGTGATGCTGGTGCAGTGATGATGATGGTACCGGTATGCTGGTGCAGTGATGCTGGTGCAGTGATGCTGGTGCAGTGATGCTGGTGCAGTGATGCTGGTACAGTGTTGATACTGGTGCTGTGATGCTGTTGCAGTGATGATGGTGCAGATATGATGATGGTGCAAGTATGATGGTGCAGTGATGATGGTGCAGTGATGCTGGTGCAGTGATGATGATGGTACCGGTATGCTGGTGCAGTGATGCTGGTGCAGTGATGATGATGGTGCATTGATGATGGTGCAGGTATGATGGTGCAGATATGATGGTGCAGGTATGATGGTGCAGTGATGCTGGTACAGTGATGCTGGTGCAGTGATGCTGGTGCAGTGATCATGGTGCAGTGATGATGGTGCAGTGATGATGGTGCAGAGATGATGATGGTGCAGTGATGATGGTGGTGCAGTGATGCTCATGCAGTGATGATGTTGCAGTGATGCTGGTGCAGTGATGCTGGTGCAGTGATACTGGTGCCGTGATACTGGTGCAGTGTTGCTGTTGCAGTGTTGCTGGTGCAGTGTTGCTGGTGCAGTGTTGCTGGTGCAGTGTTGCTGGTGCAGTGTTGCTGGTGCAGTGATGATGGTGCAGTGATGCTGGTGCAGTGATGATGGTGTAGTGATGATGGTGGTGTAGTGATGCTGGTGCAGTGATGATGCTGGTGCAGTGATGCTGGTGCAGTGATGCTGGTGCAGTGATGATGATGGTGCAGTGATGATGGTGCAGTGATGCTGGTGCAGTGATGATGGTGCAGTGATGATGGTGCAGTGATGCTGGTGCAGTGATGATGGTGCAGTGATGCTTGTGCAGTGATGCTGGTGCAGTGATGCTGGTGCAGTGATGCTGTTGCAGTGATGATGGTGGTGCAGTCATGATGGTGCCGTGATGATGGTGCCGTGATAATGATGGTGCAGTGATGATGATGGTGCCGTGATGATGGTGCAGTGATGCTTGTGCAGTGATGCTGGTGCAGTGATGATATTGCAGTGATGATGTTGCAGTGATGATGGTGCAGTGATGATGGTGCAATGATGCTGGTGCAGTGATGATGGTGCAATGATGCTGGTGCAGTGATGATGTTGCAGTGATGATGTTGCAGTGATGATGTTGCAATGATGCTGGTGCAGTGATGATGTTGCAGTGATGATGTTGCAGTGATGATGGTGCAGTGATGATGGTGCAGTGATGCTGGTGCAGTGATGATGGTGCAGTGATGATGGTGCAGTGATGCTGGTGCAGTGATGATGGTGCAGTGATGCTTGTGCAGTGATGCTGGTGCAGTGATGCTGGTGCAGTGATGCTGTTGCAGTGATGATGGTGGTGCAGTCATGATGGTGCCGTGATGATGGTGCCGTGATAATGATGGTGCAGTGATGATGATGGTGCAGTGATGATGATGGTGCCGTGATGATGGTGCAGTGATGCTTGTGCAGTGATGCTGGTGCAGTGATGATATTGCAGTGATGATGTTGCAGTGATGCTGGTGCAGTGATGCTGGTGCAGTGATACTGGTGCCGTGATACTGGTGCAGTGTTGCTGTTGCAGTGTTGCTGGTGCAGTGTTGCTGGTGCAGTGTTGCTGGTGCAGTGTTGCTGGTGCAGTGTTGCTGGTGCAGTGATGATGGTGCAGTGATGCTGGTGCAGTGATGATGGTGTAGTGATGATGGTGGTGCAGTGATGCTGGTGCAGTGATGATGCTGGTGCAGTGATGCTGGTGCAGTGATGCTGGTGCAGTGATGATGGTGCAGTGATGCTGGTGCAGTGATGATGATGGTGCAGTGATCATGTTGCAGTGATGATGGTGCAGTGATGATGGTGCAGTGATGATGATGGTGCAGTGTTGCTGATGGTGCAGGTATGATGGTGCAGTGATGATGTTGGTGCAGTGATGATGATGGTGCAGTGATGATGATGGTGCAGTGATGATGATGGTGCAGGTATGATGGTGCAGTGATGATGATGGTGCAGGTATGATGGTGCAGTGATGCTGATGGTGCAGTAATGCTGGTGCAGTGATGCTGCTGATGCAGTGATGCTGGTGCAGTGATGCTGGTGCAGTGATGCTGGTGCAGTGATGATGGTACAGTGTTGATACTGGTGCTGTGATGCTGTTGCAGTGATGATGGTGCAGATATGATGATGGTGCAAGTATGATGGTGCAGTGATGATGGTGCAGAGATGCTGGTGCAGTTATGATGGTGCGGTGATTATGGTGCAGTGATGATGATGGTGCAGGTATGATGGTGTAGGTATGATTGTGCAGGTATGATGGTGCAGTGATGCTGCTGCAGTGATGCTGCTGCAGTGATGATGATGGTACCGGTATGCTGGTGCAGTGATGCTGGTGCAGTGATGATGATGGTGCATTGATGATGGTGCAGGTATGATGGTGCAGATATGATGGTGCAGGTATGATGGTGCAGTGATGCTGGTGCAGTGATGCTGGTGCAGTGATGCTGGTGCAGTGATGCTGGTGCAGTGATCATGGTGCAGTGATGTTGGTGCAGTGATGATGATGGTGCAGTGATGATGGTGCAGTGATGCTGGTGCAGTGATGCTGATGGTGCAGAGATGATGCTGGTGCAGTGACGAAGGTGCAGGTATGATGGTGCAGTGATGATGGTGCAGTGATGATGGTGCAGAGATGATGATGGTGCAGTGATGATGCTGGTGCAGTGTTGCTCATGCAGTGATGATGTTGCAGTGATGCTGGTGCAGTGATACTGGTGCAGTGATACTGGTGCCGTGATACTGGTGCAGTGTTGCTGTTGCAGTGTTGCTGGTGCAGTGTTGCTGGTGCAGTGATGATGGTGCAGTGATGATGGTGCAGTGATGCTGGTGCAGTGATGATGGTGGTGCAGTGATCATGTTGCAGTGATGATGGTGCAGTGATGATGGTGGTGCAGTCATGATGGTGCAGTGATGATGATGGTGCAGGTATGATGGTGCAGTGATGATGATGGTGCAGGTATGATGGTGCAGTGATGCTGATGGTGCAGTAATGCTGGTGCAGTGATGCTGCTGATGCAGTGATGCTGGTGCAGTGATGATGGTGCAGTGATGCTGGTGCAGTGATGATGGTACAGTGTTGATACTGGTGCTGTGATGCTGTTGCAGTGATGATGGTGCAGATATGATGATGGTGCAAGTATGATGGTGCAGTGATGCTGGTGCAGTGATGCTGGTGCAGTGATGATGATGGTACCGGTATGCTGGTGCAGTGATGCTGGTGCAGTGATGATGATGGTGCATTGATGATGGTGCAGGTATGATGGTGCAGATATGATGGTGCAGGTATGATGGTGCAGTGATGCTGGTGCAGTGATGCTGGTGCAGTGATGCTGGTGCAGTGATCATGGTGCAGTGATGATGGTGCAGTGATGATGGTGCAGAGATGATGATGGTGCAGTGATGATGGTGGTGCAGTGATGCTCATGCAGTGATGATGTTGCAGTGATGCTGGTGCAGTGATGCTGGTGCAGTGATACTGGTGCCGTGATACTGGTGCAGTGTTGCTGTTGCAGTGTTGCTGGTGCAGTGTTGCTGGTGCAGTGTTGCTGGTGCAGTGTTGCTGGTGCAGTGTTGCTGGTGCAGTGATGATGGTGCAGTGATGCTGGTGCAGTGATGATGGTGTAGTGATGATGGTGGTGCAGTGATGCTGGTGCAGTGATGATGCTGGTGCAGTGATGCTGGTGCAGTGATGCTGGTGCAGTGATGATGGTGCAGTGATGCTGGTGCAGTGATGATGATGGTGCAGTGATCATGTTGCAGTGATGATGGTGCAGTGATGATGGTGGTGCAGTCATGATGGTGCAGTGATGCTGGTGGAGTGATGATGATGGTGCAGTGATGATGGTGCAGTGATGCTGGTGCAGTGATGCTGGTGCAGTGATGCTGGTGCAGTGATGCTGTTGCAGTGATGATGGTGCCGTGATGATGGTGCAGTGATGATGATGGTGCAGTGATGATGGTGCAGTGATGATGGTGCAGTGATGATGATGGTGCAGGTATGATGGTGCAGTGATGCTGATGGTGCAGCAATGCTAGTGCAGTGATGCTGCTGATGCAGTGATGCTGGTGCAGTGATGATGCTGGTGCTGTGATGCTGTTGCAGTGATGATGGTGCAGATATGATAGTGCAAGTATGATGGTGCAGTGATGATGGTGCAGTGATGCTGGTGCAGTGATGCTGGTGCAGTGATCATGGTGCAGTGATGATGATTGTGCAGTAAAGATGATGGTGCAGTGATGATGGTGCAGTGATGATGCTGGTGCAGTGATGCTGGTGCAGTGATGCTGATGGTGCTATGATGCTGTTGCAGTGATGATTCTGCAGATATGATGGTGCAAGTATGATGGTGCAGTGATGATGGTGCAGTGATGCTGGTGCAGTGATGCTGATGGTGCAGTGATGATGGTGCAGTGATGATGGTGCAGTGATGATGATGATGCAGTGATGATGATGGTGCAGTGATGATGGTGCAGTGATGATGATGGTGCAGTGATGATGATGGTGCAGTAATGATTGTGCTGTGATGATGATGATGCAGTGATGCTTGTGCAGTGATGATGGTGCAGTGATGATGATGCAGTGATGATGGTGCAGTAATGATGATGGTGCAGTGATGCTGGTGCAGTGATGATGATGCAGTGATGATGGTGCAGTGATGATGGTGCAGTGATGCTGGTGCAGTGATGCTGGTGCAGTGATGATGGTGCAGTGATGATGGTGCAGTGATGATGATGGTGCAGTGTTGCTGATGGTGCAGGTATGATGGTGCAGTGATGATGTTGGTGCAGTGATGATGATGGTGCAGTGATGATGATGGTGCAGTGATGATGATGGTGCAGGTATGATGGTGCAGTGATGATGATGGTGCAGGTATGATGGTGCAGTGATGCTGATGGTGCAGTAATGCTGGTGCAGTGATGCTGCTGATGCAGTGATGCTGGTGCAGTGATGCTGGTGCAGTGATGCTGGTGCAGTGATGATGGTACAGTGTTGATACTGGTGCTGTGATGCTGTTGCAGTGATGATGGTGCAGATATGATGATGGTGCAAGTATGATGGTGCAGTGATGATGGTGCAGAGATGCTGGTGCAGTTATGATGGTGCGGTGATTATGGTGCAGTGATGATGATGGTGCAGGTATGATGGTGTAGGTATGATTGTGCAGGTATGATGGTGCAGTGATGCTGCTGCAGTGATGCTGCTGCAGTGATGATGATGGTACCGGTATGCTGGTGCAGTGATGCTGGTGCAGTGATGATGATGGTGCATTGATGATGGTGCAGGTATGATGGTGCAGATATGATGGTGCAGGTATGATGATGCAGTGATGCTGGTGCAGTGATGCTGGTGCAGTGATGCTGGTGCAGTGATGCTGGTGCAGTGATCATGGTGCAGTGATGTTGGTGCAGTGATGATGATGGTGCAGTGATGATGGTGCAGTGATGCTGGTGCAGTGATGCTGATGGTGCAGAGATGATGCTGGTGCAGTGACGAAGGTGCAGGTATGATGGTGCAGTGATGATGGTGCAGTGATGATGGTGCAGAGATGATGATGGTGCAGTGATGATGCTGGTGCAGTGTTGCTCATGCAGTGATGATGTTGCAGTGATGCTGGTGCAGTGATACTGGTGCAGTGATACTGGTGCCGTGATACTGGTGCAGTGTTGCTGTTGCAGTGTTGCTGGTGCAGTGTTGCTGGTGCAGTGATGATGGTGCAGTGATGATGGTGCAGTGATGCTGGTGCAGTGATGATGATGGTGCAGTGATCATGTTGCAGTGATGATGGTGCAGTGATGATGGTGGTGCAGTCATGATGGTGCAGTGATGCTGGTGGAGTGATGATGATGGTGCAGTGATGATGGTGCAGTGATGCTGGTGCAGTGATGCTGGTGCAGTGATGCTGGTGCAGTGATGCTGTTGCAGTGATGCTGGTGCAGTGATGCTGGTGCAGTGATGATGGTGCAGTGATGATGGTGCAGTGATGATGGTGCCGTGATGCTGGTGCAGTGATGATGATGGTGCAGTGATGCTGGTGCAGTGATGATGATGGTGCAGTGATGATGGTGCTGTGATGATGGTGCAGTGATGATGATGGTGCAGGTATGATGGTGCAGTGATGCTGATGGTGCAGCAATGCTAGTGCAGTGATGCTGGTGCAGTGATGATGCTGGTGCTGTGATGCTGTTGCAGTGATGATGGTGCAGATATGATAGTGCAAGTATGATGGTGCAGTGATGATGGTGCAGTGATGCTGGTGCAGTGATGCTGGTGCAGTGATCATGGTGCAGTGATGATGATTGTGCAGTAAAGATGATGGTGCAGTGATGATGGTGCAGTGATGATGCTGGTGCAGTGATGCTGGTGCAGTGATGCTGATGGTGCTGTGATGCTGTTGCAGTGATGATTCTGCAGATATGATGGTGCAAGTATGATGGTGCAGTGATGATGGTGCAGTGATGCTGGTGCAGTGATGCTGATGGTGCAGTGATGATGGTGCAGTGATGATGGTGCAGTGATGATGATGATGCAGTGATGATGATGGTGCAGTGATGATGGTGCAGTGATGATGATGGTGCAGTGATGATGATGGTGCAGTAATGATTGTGCTGTGATGATGATGATGCAGTGATGCTTGTGCAGTGATGATGGTGCAGTGATGATGATGCAGTGATGATGGTGCAGTAATGATGATGGTGCAGTGATGCTGGTGCAGTGATGATGATGCAGTGATGATGGTGCAGTGATGATGGTGCAGTGATGCTGGTGCAGTGATGCTGGTGCAGTGATGATGGTGCAGTGATGATGGTGCAGTGATGATGATGGTGCAGTGTTGCTGATGGTGCAGGTATGATGGTGCAGTGATGATGTTGGTGCAGTGATGATGATGGTGCAGTGATGATGATGGTGCAGTGATGATGATGGTGCAGGTATGATGGTGCAGTGATGATGATGGTGCAGGTATGATGGTGCAGTGATGCTGATGGTGCAGTAATGCTGGTGCAGTGATGCTGCTGATGCAGTGATGCTGGTGCAGTGATGCTGGTGCAGTGATGCTGGTGCAGTGATGATGGTACAGTGTTGATACTGGTGCTGTGATGCTGTTGCAGTGATGATGGTGCAGATATGATGATGGTGCAAGTATGATGGTGCAGTGATGATGGTGCAGAGATGCTGGTGCAGTTATGATGGTGCGGTGATTATGGTGCAGTGATGATGATGGTGCAGGTATGATGGTGTAGGTATGATTGTGCAGGTATGATGGTGCAGTGATGCTGCTGCAGTGATGCTGCTGCAGTGATGATGATGGTACCGGTATGCTGGTGCAGTGATGCTGGTGCAGTGATGATGATGGTGCATTGATGATGGTGCAGGTATGATGGTGCAGATATGATGGTGCAGGTATGATGATGCAGTGATGCTGGTGCAGTGATGCTGGTGCAGTGATGCTGGTGCAGTGATGCTGGTGCAGTGATCATGGTGCAGTGATGTTGGTGCAGTGATGATGATGGTGCAGTGATGATGGTGCAGTGATGCTGGTGCAGTGATGCTGATGGTGCAGAGATGATGCTGGTGCAGTGACGAAGGTGCAGGTATGATGGTGCAGTGATGATGGTGCAGTGATGATGGTGCAGAGATGATGATGGTGCAGTGATGATGCTGGTGCAGTGTTGCTCATGCAGTGATGATGTTGCAGTGATGCTGGTGCAGTGATACTGGTGCAGTGATACTGGTGCCGTGATACTGGTGCAGTGTTGCTGTTGCAGTGTTGCTGGTGCAGTGTTGCTGGTGCAGTGATGATGGTGCAGTGATGATGGTGCAGTGATGCTGGTGCAGTGATGATGATGGTGCAGTGATCATGTTGCAGTGATGATGGTGCAGTGATGATGGTGGTGCAGTCATGATGGTGCAGTGATGCTGGTGGAGTGATGATGATGGTGCAGTGATGATGGTGCAGTGATGCTGGTGCAGTGATGCTGGTGCAGTGATGCTGGTGCAGTGATGCTGTTGCAGTGATGCTGGTGCAGTGATGCTGGTGCAGTGATGATGGTGCAGTGATGATGGTGCAGTGATGATGGTGCCGTGATGCTGGTGCAGTGATGATGATGGTGCAGTGATGCTGGTGCAGTGATGATGATGGTGCAGTGATGATGGTGCTGTGATGATGGTGCAGTGATGATGATGGTGCAGGTATGATGGTGCAGTGATGCTGATGGTGCAGCAATGCTAGTGCAGTGATGCTGGTGCAGTGATGATGCTGGTGCTGTGATGCTGTTGCAGTGATGATGGTGCAGATATGATAGTGCAAGTATGATGGTGCAGTGATGATGGTGCAGTGATGCTGGTGCAGTGATGCTGGTGCAGTGATGATGGTGCAGGTATGATGGTGCAGTGATGCTGGTGCAGTGATGCTGGTGCAGTGATGATGGTGCAGTGATGATGGTGCAGTGATGATGATGGTGCAGTGATGATGATGGTGCAGGTATGATGGTGCAGTGATGATGTTGGTGCAGTGATGATGATGGTGCAGTGATGATGATGGTGCAGGTATGATGGTGCAGTGATGATGATGGTGCAGTGATGATGATGGTGCAGTGATGATGATGGTGCAGGTATGATGGTGCAGTGATGATGATGGTGCAGGTATGATGGTGCAGTGATGCTGATGGTGCAGTAATGCTGGTGCAGTGATGCTGCTGATGCAGTGATGCTGGTGCAATGATGCTGGTGCAGTGATGCTGGTGCAGTGATGATGGTACAGTGTTGATACTGGTGCTGTGATGCTGTTGCAGTGATGATGGTGCAGATATGATGATGGTGCAAGTATGATGGTGCAGTGATGATGGTGCAGTGATGCTGGTGCAGTTATGATGGTGCGGTGATTATGGTGCAGTGATGATGATGGTGCAGGTATGATGGTGTAGGTATGATTGTGCAGGTATGATGGTGCAGTGATGATGCTGCAGTGATGCTGCTGCAGTGATGATGATGGTACCGGTATGCTGGTGCAGTGATGCTGGTGCAGTGATGATGATGGTGCATTGATGATGGTGCAGGTATGATGGTGCAGATATGATGGTGCAGGTATGATGGTGCAGTGATGATGGTGCAGTGATGCTGGTGCAGTGATGCTGGTGCAGTGATGCTGGTGCAGTGATCATGGTGCAGTGATGTTGGTGCAGTGATGATGATGGTGCAGTGATGATGGTGCAGTGATGCTGGTGCAGTGATGCTGATGTTGCAGAGATGATGCTGGTGCAGTGACGAAGGCGCAGGTATGATGGTGCAGTGATGATGGTGCAGTGATGATGGTGCAGAGATGATGATGGTGCAGTGATGATGCTGGTGCAGTGATGCTCATGCAGTGATGATGTTGCAGTGATGCTGGTGCAGTGATACTGGTGCAGTGATACTGGTGCCGTGATACTCGTGCAGTGTTGCTGTTGCAGTGTTGCTGGTGCAGTGTTGCTGGTGCAGTGATGATGGTGCAGTGATGCTGGTGCAGTGATGATGATGGTGCAGTGATGCTGGTGCAGTGATGATGGTGGTGCAGTGATGAGGTTGCAGTGATGATGGTGGTGCAGTCATGATGGTGCAGTGATGCTGGTGGAGTGATGATGATGGTGCAGTGATGATGGTGCAGTGATGATGGTGCAGTGATGCTGGTGCAGTGATGCTGGTGCAGTGATGCTGTTGCAGTGATGATGGTGCCGTGATGATGGTGCAGTGATGATGATGGTGCAGTGATGCTGGTGCAGTGATGCTGTTGCAGTGATGATGGTGCCGTGATGCTGGTGCAGTGATGATGATAGTGCAGTGATGATGGTGCAGTGATGATGATGGTGCAGTGATGATGGTGCAGTGATGATGGTGCAGTGATGATGATGGTGCAGGTATGATGGTGCAGTGATGCTGATGGTGCAGCAATGCTGGTGCAGTGATGATGCTGGTGCTGTGATGCTGTTGCAGTGATGATGGTGCAGATATGATAGTGCAAGTATGATGGTGCAGTGATGATGGTGCAGTGATGCTGGTGCAGTGATGCTGGTGCGGTGATGATGGTGCAGTGATGATGATTGTGCAGTAAAGATGATGGTGCAGTGATGATGGTGCAGTGATGATGATGGTGCAGTGATGATGCTGGTGCAGTGATGCTCGTGCAGTGATGCTGGTGCAGGTATGATGATGCAGTGATGATGATGGTGCAGTGATGATGATGGTGCAGGTATGATGGTGCAGTGATGATGATGGTGCAGGTATGATGGTGCAGTGATGATGATGGTGCAGGTATGATGGTGCAGTGATGCTGATGGTGCAGTAATGCTGGTGCAGTGATGCTGCTGATGCAGTGATGCTGGTGCAGTGTTGCTGGTGCAGTGATGCTGGTGCAGTGATGATGGTACAGTGTTGATACTGGTGCTGTGATGCTGTTGCAGTGATGATGGTGCAGATATGATGATGGTGCAAGTATGATGGTGCAGTGATGATGGTGCAGTGATGCTGGTGCAGTGATGATGATGGTACCGGTATGCTGGTGCAGTGATGCTGGTGCAGTGATGATGATGGTGCATTGATGATGGTGCAGGTATGATGGTGCAGATATGATGGTGCAGGTATGATGGTGCAGTGATGCTGGTGCAGTGATGCTGGTGCAGTGATGCTGGTGCAGTGATCATGGTGCAGTGATGATGGTGCAGTGATGATGGTGCAGAGATGATGATGGTGCAGTGATGATGGTGGTGCAGTGATGCTCATGCAGTGATGATGTTGCAGTGATGCTGGTGCAGTGATGCTGGTGCAGTGATACTGGTGCCGTGATACTGGTGCAGTGTTGCTGTTGCAGTGTTGCTGGTGCAGTGTTGCTGGTGCAGTGTTGCTGGTGCAGTGTTGCTGGTGCAGTGTTGCTGGTGCAGTGATGATGGTGCAGTGATGCTGGTGCAGTGATGATGGTGTAATGATGATGGTGGTGCAGTGATGCTGGTGCAGTGATGATGCTGGTGCAGTGATGCTGGTGCAGTGATGCTGGTGCAGTGATGATGGTGCAGTGATGCTGGTGCAGTGATGATGATGGTGCAGTGATCATGTTGCAGTGATGATGGTGCAGTGATGATGGTGGTGCAGTCATGATGGTGCAGTGATGCTGGTGGAGTGATGATGATGGTGCAGTGATGATGGTGCAGTGATGCTGGTGCAGTGATGCTGGTGCAGTGATGCTGGTGCAGTGATGCTGTTGCAGTGATGATGGTGCCGTGATGATGGTGCAGTGATGATGATGGTGCAGTGATGATGGTGCAGTGATGATGGTGCAGTGATGATGATGGTGCAGGTATGATGGTGCAGTGATGCTGATGGTGCAGCAATGCTAGTGCAGTGATGCTGCTGATGCAGTGATGCTGGTGCAGTGATGATGCTGGTGCTGTGATGCTGTTGCAGTGATGATGGTGCAGATATGATAGTGCAAGTATGATGGTGCAGTGATGATGGTGCAGTGATGCTGGTGCAGTGATGCTGGTGCAGTGATCATGGTGCAGTGATGATGATTGTGCAGTAAAGATGATGGTGCAGTGATGATGGTGCAGTGATGATGCTGGTGCAGTGATGCTGGTGCAGTGACGATGATGGTGCAGGTATGATGGTGCAGTGATGATGATGGTGCAGTGATGATGATGGTGCAGGTATGATGGTGCAGTGATGCTGATGGTGCAGTAATGCTGGTGCAGTGATGCTGCTGATGCAGTGATGCTGGTGCAGTGATGCTGGTGCAGTGATGCTGGTGCAGTGATGATGGTACAGTGTTGATACTGGTGCTGTGATGCTGTTGCAGTGATGATGGTGCAGGTATGATGATGGTGCAAGTATGATGGTGCAGTGATGATGGTGCAGTGATGCTGGTGCAGTGATGATGATGGTACCGGTATGCTGGTGCAGTGATGCTGGTGCAGTGATGCTGGTGCAGTGATGCTGGTGCAGTGATGCTGGTACAGTGTTGATACTGGTGCTGTGATGCTGTTGCAGTGATGATGGTGCAGATATGATGATGGTGCAAGTATGATGGTGCAGTGATGATGGTGCAGTGATGCTGGTGCAGTGATGATGATGGTACCGGTATGCTGGTGCAGTGATGCTGGTGCAGTGATGATGATGGTGCATTGATGATGGTGCAGGTATGATGGTGCAGATATGATGGTGCAGGTATGATGGTGCAGTGATGCTGGTACAGTGATGCTGGTGCAGTGATGCTGGTGCAGTGATCATGGTGCAGTGATGATGGTGCAGTGATGATGGTGCAGAGATGATGATGGTGCAGTGATGATGGTGGTGCAGTGATGCTCATGCAGTGATGATGTTGCAGTGATGCTGGTGCAGTGATGCTGGTGCAGTGATACTGGTGCCGTGATACTGGTGCAGTGTTGCTGTTGCAGTGTTGCTGGTGCAGTGTTGCTGGTGCAGTGTTGCTGGTGCAGTGTTGCTGGTGCAGTGTTGCTGGTGCAGTGATGATGGTGCAGTGATGCTGGTGCAGTGATGATGGTGTAGTGATGATGGTGGTGTAGTGATGCTGGTGCAGTGATGATGCTGGTGCAGTGATGCTGGTGCAGTGATGCTGGTGCAGTGATGATGATGGTGCAGTGATGATGGTGCAGTGATGCTGGTGCAGTGATGATGGTGCAGTGATGATGGTGCAGTGATGCTGGTGCAGTGATGATGGTGCAGTGATGCTTGTGCAGTGATGCTGGTGCAGTGATGCTGGTGCAGTGATGCTGTTGCAGTGATGATGGTGGTGCAGTCATGATGGTGCCGTGATGATGGTGCCGTGATAATGATGGTGCAGTGATGATGATGGTGCCGTGATGATGGTGCAGTGATGCTTGTGCAGTGATGCTGGTGCAGTGATGATATTGCAGTGATGATGTTGCAGTGATGATGGTGCAGTGATGATGGTGCAATGATGCTGGTGCAGTGATGATGGTGCAATGATGCTGGTGCAGTGATGATGTTGCAGTGATGATGTTGCAGTGATGATGTTGCAATGATGCTGGTGCAGTGATGATGTTGCAGTGATGATGTTGCAGTGATGATGGTGCAGTGATGATGGTGCAGTGATGCTGGTGCAGTGATGATGGTGCAGTGATGATGGTGCAGTGATGCTGGTGCAGTGATGATGGTGCAGTGATGCTTGTGCAGTGATGCTGGTGCAGTGATGCTGGTGCAGTGATGCTGTTGCAGTGATGATGGTGGTGCAGTCATGATGGTGCCGTGATGATGGTGCCGTGATAATGATGGTGCAGTGATGATGATGGTGCCGTGATGATGGTGCAGTGATGCTTGTGCAGTGATGCTGGTGCAGTGATGATATTGCAGTGATGATGTTGCAGTGATGCTGGTGCAGTGATGCTGGTGCAGTGATACTGGTGCCGTGATACTGGTGCAGTGTTGCTGTTGCAGTGTTGCTGGTGCAGTGTTGCTGGTGCAGTAATGATGTTGCAGTGATGCTGGTGCAGTGATGATGTTGCAGTGATGCTGGTGCAGTGATGCTGGTGCAGTGATGATGTTGCAGTGATGCGCGTGCAGTGATGATGTTGCAGTGATTTTGGTGGTCCTCAAGGCAAAGTAGATTTTGTCGGGAATTGTACCAGTGTCTGCTCCACTATCTATTTTGAAACTCTCAACTGCTCCTTTAATTGGAAGCCCCGTCTCCAAGGCTTGTGATCATCACTTACCTGCATGACAGAGCCAAGGAAAAGACATTCATCATCTTCATTTCTCACATCGCCTGCAGAAAATAGCCTACTTTCTTACATTTGTAGCGCTTCACATACCTTGCAATGTAATGATCTTATTGTGCCTATGCTCGGCTACAACGGCTTTAATGACTGGAAGCCAGTGTCCAGTGGCGTACCACAGGGATCTGTGCTGGGTCCCCTATTATTTGCCATTTTTATAAACAACATAGATGACTATGTGGGGGGTAGGATTAGTAAGTTTGCGAATGAACAAATATTGGCCAGGTGGTTAACAGTGAGGTTGAGTGTCTTGGGCTACAGGGAGATATAGATGGGATGGTCAAATGGGCAGATAAGTGGCATATTGAATTTAACCCTGAAAATTGTGAGGTGATACACTTTGGAAGGAGTAATTTGACAAGGAAGTATTCAATGATACTCGGAAGTTCTGAGGAACAAAGGGACCTTGGTGTGTGTGTCCATAGATCTCTGAAGGCAGAGGGGTATGTTAGTGGGGTGGTGAAAAAGGCATATGGGACACTTGCCTTTATCAATTGAGGCATAGATTACAAAAGTAGGGAGGTCATGTTGGAGTTGTTTAGAACCTTAGTGAGGTCACAGCTGGAGTACTGTGTGCAGTTCTGGTCGCCACATTATAGGAAGGATGTGATTGCACTGGAGGGGGTGCAGAGGAGATTCACCAGGATGTTGCCTGGGATGAAACATTTAAGTTATGAAGAGAGGTTGGATACACTTGGGTTGTTTTTGTTGGAGCAGAGAAGACTGAGGGGCGACCTGATCAAGGTGTACAAGATTATGAGGGGCATGGACAGGGTAGATAGGGAGCAGCTGTTCCCCTTAGTTGAAGGGTCAGTCACAAGGGGACATAAATTCAAGGTGAGGGGCGGGATGTTTAGGGAGGATGTGAAGAAAAACTTTTTTACCCAGAGGGTGGTGACGGTCTGGAATGCGCTGCTGGGAAGGTGGTGGAGGCGGGTTGCCTCACATCCTTTAAAAAGTACCTGGATGAGCACTTGGCACATCATAACATTCAAGGCTATAGCCAAGTGCTGGTAAATGGGATTAGGTAGGTAGGTCAGGTGTTTCTCACATGTTGGTGCAGACTCGATGGGCCGAAGGGCCTCTTCTGCACTGTGAGATTCTGAGTATATTTCAAGCTTTTTGTTGCTGTGAATATCTGGCCTTGCTTGTGAATTGTGCTGTCATCACCATGTTTCAAATGTGCATTTTTCTTAGTATGCTCCTTCCTCTGCCCCTTTTTCATCCACTCAGCCCCTGTTTGTTTATTAACTTTCCAAAACTCTTCACGTAACGCATTGCTAGCCATGGTTACTGCATCTTCAATTTTACCTTTTCTGACTGACATATACAGCTATACAGATTTCTCCAGTGCCAAGTCGGGCAGTAACTGTAGCTGGAGATTATTTATCAATAATCCCAATCATCAGCCTCTCCCAGATATTTTCCTTTCTCTTTTCCCCAAACTGGCAGGTTTCTGCTAGTTCATTCAAACTCCTGTTATACTCTGCTATTGATTCGCCCTCTTTTTGTACTCTTTGGTAAAATCTCGCTCTTTCGTGAATGATGTTACATCCAGGCACAAAATATGCAGTCAGTTTCTCGAGCACTTTGTCAAAATCATTTTCCTCATTTGCCTCAAATGAGGACATTTTAATGACTTCCTCTGCCTCCTTCTGCAGTGCATAAATTAGTGTGCCTACCTGGACTTCACCAGGCTCTGTGTTTAGCCTGGTGGTGATCCTGTACCAGTGAAAGCATTGCTTCCATTTAGGCCACTGCTCCGGGTGGTTAAAGTTGAAATTGTCTGGCAGGCTGAATTTTCCTATGCTGCCATGTATCTTTCTTTTTAGTGTCGGTATTTGCGTGTAGTTTGTCCTCCGTAAGTATTTACATTTAGCTCATGTTTACCTCTGACACCATATTGGGATTTGTACCTAGTTGTAATATTCGAAGAGGTTTATGAGAATGAATAGTGCTTTATTGAATGCACACAGAATACAGACGAGCAAACATAGACTCCTGCAGTGAGGAATGTGTCACACAATATTGCCCCCATGTAGTAGAACTCCCAAAGTACAAAATTTCCTATGACTAAAGTTCCTACCTAGACATATCATTACATTGGGTGTTATCATTGACCAGAAACTGAACAGGACTACCCATATAATAACCTGAGGTGACAAGAGCAGGTCAGAGGCTAGGAATCCTGTGGCAAGTAACTCACCTCCTGACTCCCCGAGGCCTGTCCACCATCTACAAGGCACAAGTCAGGCACAAGTGATGGAATTCTCCCCACTTGCCTGGATGATCAAAGCTCCAACAACACTCAAGAAGCTTCACTGGCATCCCATCTACCACCTTCAATGTTCACTCTCTCCACCACTGATGCACAGTGGCAGAGTATATACCATCTACAAGATTCACTGCAGGAACTCACCAAGGCTCCTTAGACAGCACCTTCCAAACCCACAACCACTACCATCTAGAAAGACAAGAGCAGCAGCTGCATGGAACACCACCACCTGGAAGTTCCACTCCAAGCGATTCAGCATCCTGACTTTGAGGGGAACTTCTAGGTGGTGGTGTTCCCATGTGATATCGTTAAATGTTCTCTGGCCAACTCACGTGCTCTGTCCAATCTCTCTCTGAAGTTTGTTACATAATTCAGGAGAGTAGTTTCTGAATTTTGACCCCCATTCCCGCACCAATTTCTCATGAATCAATTTCAATGATCCCCTTACCTCATGACCATAAACTAGTTCAAAGGGACTAAAACCAGTCGATGCATTAGGAGTGTCTCTGATAGCAAATTACAAGACTGGAATTCCCCTATCCTAATCCTGTGGATAGTCCTGACAATACACCCTCATCATAGTTTTTAAAGTTTGATGCCATATTTCCAAAGCTCCTTGTGATTCCGGATGATAAGCTGTTGACTTAAACTGTTTTATCCCCAAACTGTCCATTACTTCCTTAAACAGTTGTGACATGAAATTTGACCCCTAATCTGATTGTATTTCCTCAGGTAAACCATATCTTGTAAATAACTCTTCCACAATTTTCTTTGTTGTAATATTTCTCAAAGATATTGCTTCAAGAAACCTGGTAGACACATCCATTATTGTCAGAACATAAGAAATAGGAACAGGAGTAGACCATTCGGCCCCTCGGCCTGCTCCACCATTCAATAAGATCACGGCTGATCATCTTGTGTTTCAGTTTCTACATTCCCATCGAGCCCACATAACCTTTGATTCCCTTGCCTAACAATAGTTCACCCCTTTCCTATTTTTACTTAGTTCTGTTGAAGGGTCATGAGAACTCAAAACGTCAACTGTGCTCTTCTCCGCCGATGCTGCCAGACCTGCTGAGTTTTTTAGGTATTTCTGTTTTTGTTTTGGATTTCCAGCAGGCGCAGTTTTTTGCTTTTATCTCAAGAATCTATCTACCTCAGCCTTAAAAATATTCAATCACCCCACTTTCTGAGGCAGAGAGTTCCAAAGTTGCACAACACTCAGAAAAAATTTCTCTTCATCTCTGTCCTAAAAGGGTGACCCCTAATTTTAAATCAGTGCCCCCTAGTTCTGGACTCACTCACAAGAGGAAACATCCTTTCCACATCCACCTTGTCAAGGCCGTTCAGGATCTTGTAAACTTCAGTCAAATCACCGCTCACTCTTCTAAACTCCAGTGGAAACAAGCCCAGTCTGTCCAACCTTTCCTCATAAGACAACCCACTCATTCCAGGTATCAATCTAGTAAACCTCCTCTGAACCATCTCCAATACATTTATATCCCTCCTTAAATAAGGAGACCAAAACTGTACATAGTATTCGAGATATGGTCTCACCAATGCCCTGTATAACTGAGGCATAACATCCTTACTTTTATGTTCAATTCCTCTCGTAATAAAGGATAGCATTCCATTAACCTTCTTAATTACTTGCTGTACCTGCATACTAACTTCTTGTGACTCATGTACTAGAACACCCAGATCCCTCTGCACCTCAGAATTATGCAGTCATTCTCCATTTAAGTAATACTCTGCTTTTTTGTTCTTCCTGCCAAAGTGAACAACTTCACATTTTCCCACATTAAACTCCATTTGCCAGATCTTTGCCCATTTACTCAACCTATCTATATCCATCTGCAACCTCCTCATGTCCTCTTCACAACATACTTTTCTACCTACCTTAGTGTCAGCTGCAAATTTAGCCACCACATGTTCACTCCCCTCATCTAAGTCATTGATGTAAATTGTAAAACATTGAGGCTCCAGTACAGACCCTGTGGGACTCCACTCGTCACATCCTGCCAGTCAGAAAAAGACCCATTTATGCAAACTCTCTGCATTCTGTCAGCCAGCCAATCTTCTATCCAGGCTCATATGTTACCCCTGACACCATGAGCTTTTATTTTCCATAATAACCTATGTTGTGGCACCTTATCAAATGCCTTCTGGAAATCCAAGTACAGTACGTCTACAGGGTCCCTTTTATCCACTGTGCATGTTACACCTTCAAAAAACTCTAATAAATTGGTTAAACATGATTAGCCTTTCACAAAACCATGCTGACTCTTCCCTATTGCCTTGAGCTCTTCTAAATGCCCAACTGTAACCTCCTTAATGATCGATTCTAATAACTTCCCCATGACAGACATCAAGCTAGCTGACCTATAGTTTCCTGTTCTCTGTCTCCCTCCCTTCTTGAATAGAAGGGTTATATTTGCTACTTTCCAATCTGATGGAACCCTTCCAGAACCTAGTGAACTTTGGAAAATTAACACCAGTGCATCGACTACCTCATTAGCCACCTCTTTTAAAACCCTAGGATGTAGTCCATCGGGACCTGGAGACTTGCCAGCCCACAGCTCCTCCAATTTGCTCAGTACCATTTCCCTGGTGATTTCAATTTCACCAAATTCCTCTCTCCTGTTCACCTCCTGATTTGCAGCTGTTACTGGAATGTTTTTTGTATCCCCTATAGTGAACACAGAAGCAAAATATTTGTTCACTTTGTCCGCCGTTTCCTTATTATCTATTATTAACTCCCCACTGCCACTCTCCAGAGGACCAACACTCACTTTACTTACTCTTTTCTTTAAGTACCTGTAGAAACTCTTGCTATCCATTTTTACATTTCTAACTCGCTCCCTCACATACTCTAATTCTTTTCTCCTAATTAACCATCTAGTCGTTCTCTGCCATTCTTTATATTTTGTCCAGCCACTCATCTTTGCAGAGTTGTATGCTTTTTCCTTAAGTTTGATGCTTTACTTAACTTCTTTAGTAAACCATGGATAGTGGGTCCTCCCCTTAGAATTTTTTATATAGTTTTTTTTAATTCATTCATATGGGCATCGCATTTATTGCCCATCCTTAATTGCCCTTGTTCAGAGGGCATTTAAGAGCCAATCACATTGCTGTGGATCTAGAGTTACATGTAGGCCAGACCAGGTAAGGATGGCAGATTTCCTTCTCCAAAGGACATTAGTGACCCAGATGGGTTTTTACAGCAATCAACAATGGTTTCATCATTCAAATTCTACCATGTTGGGATTTGAAACCAGGTCCCAAGAGCATTACCGTGGGTCTCTGGAATACTAGTCCAGCAACAATACCACTATACTATTGTCTTTATTATGAATACGCTGAAATATCCCCTTAAATGTCTGCCACTGCTTCTCCATTGATCTATCCTCTAGCCTGGTTTCCCAGTTCACTTCAGTGAGGTCAGCTTTCACGCCCACATATTTGTCCTTATTGAAGTTTAAGATACTAGTCTTGGACCCACTCTTCTCCCTTTCAAACTGGATGTAAAATTCAATCATTTTGTAGATGCTGTTACCTTGGGATGCTTTTACTCTGAGGTCATTAATTAATCCTGTCACATTACACAATACCAAGTCTAATATAACCTACTCTCTGAAGAAAGGTCATATGGACTTGAAACATTAACTTTGTTTCTCCCTCTACAGATGCTATCAGACCTGTTGAGTTTTTCCAGCATTTTCTGTTTTTGGAACCTGCTCACTGGTTGGTTCCAGAATATGCTGCTCTAAGAAACTATCTCAAAAGCATTGTAAGAACTCCTCATCCAGGCTACTTCTGTCAATCTGATTTTTCCAGTTTATGTGTAGATTAAAATCACCCATGATTATTGCTGTCCCTTTATCACAAGCACACAATATTTTCTCTTGAATACTTTGTCCTACACTGTGGCTACTGTTAGGGGCCCTGTAGACCACTCCCACTAATGACATTTTCCCCTACTATCCCTCATCTCCACCCAAACTGATCCTACATCCTGATCTCCTGAAGCAAGGTCATCTCTAAGTATCGCAACAATGCCCTCTTTGTTTAACAGTGCTATCCCTCCATCTTTACCTAGCTTCCTATTCTTCTTGAATGTCATGTACCCCTCAATATTAAGGACCCAATCATTGTCGTCCTACAGCCGTGTGTCCGTAATTGCTATCAGATCATATTTATTTACTTTAATGTGGGCCACCAATTCATTTACTTTGTTATGAATGCTACATACATTCAGATAGAGAGCCTTCAGCTTTGTCTCTTTGTTACCTTTGTAACATCTAGTCTTTACTGTTGATGTATTCTTAGTTTTTTTTCTCTCTGTCCCTTCCTGCTATTCTCTGACCCTCATTTCTCACATTACTATTTTGCTCTCCTGTCTTGACTCTACACCTTGAATTGCTACCTCTGCCCAAGCTTGATTCCTCACCCCTCTTGTTTAGTTTAAAGCCCTCGCTACTTCCCTAGTTATGTAAGTACTAGTTTCCACTTTTAGTCTTAGGGAAGGGTCCTACACAATCAATCATGACCCTAGTAATAGCTTCTTCAAATGCTGGAATGGGAATTAAAGGTGCAGACTTAATCACTGCTTGTTGTTTCCCTATCACCTGGCATGTGTGACATGTCCTACAGAATTTGACCACGTCCCTATGCAATCCAGGCCAAAAAAGTGTTTTTGTATCTTCGCCTGTGTCTTTCTAATTCCTAAATGCCGCCCCCCCCCCCCCCCCCCCCCAGATTGGGATTTCATGAGCTATCCTCAGAATCTCATTTCTATATCCAAATGGTATTACAATCCGATGCACCTCCCTCTAGCTTTCATTTGCTGAAGTGTGATAAGGCCTCCATTTTCTCATTAAAAAGTTAACCTTAGGTTATAACATTCTGGAATACATTTTGCCTCTGGTTCTGAGTAAGCTGTCTGATATAAATGTTGTATTTGGGAACACTTTTTCTGTAACTCCACTAACCTCCTTAAGTTAAACATTTCAGCCGAATGGTCTGAACAACCTTATCAAACACAATGTCAGAAATTGGATTTCCACACCTTCTCCCTGCCTTTAAACTTCCTGTTCTTCTTGTTTCAACCTTTGAGCCTGTGATCGCATTATCACATAATCTATAAACAATCCAGGATGCTCTCTCTGCAACATTTTTGTTGAAATCGCTTCTACAGGCTGCTCAACTACCATAGGCATCACCCACATTTGTGATCCAGCTGTATCATTACCCAGAATAAATCGAAACTCTGCAATGGGCAGTTTTTCCACTACTCCAACAATCACTTCACCTGTCTTCCATTTACTCTTTGAATTTACGAATTTATCTTCCACAATTGAATAGGTTTAACATCACCATGGACCCCACTTATTATCACCTGTTCCTGCAATACTCCCTCTGAACAACAAATCTCACCATCCCACAACATTAAGGATTGACTAGCTCCTGTGTCTATTGAAATTTTAATATCTTTACCTACTCCACCCTGTACACATGGAAAGACTTTCCTTTCACATACAAAGCCTTTAAATATTTTTGCAACCTGCTCCTCAGAATTCTCTTGGGTAAATTGTGAACACGTTCCTACTTCTTTACCAATCACTAATTCTTCCTGTTTTACCTGTACGCCAACGACTAATTTTTTTTCTGTGCCTGAACCTCAGAACCCACAATATTTCTACTTCCAGAATTTTTCTGTACCCTAATAATTCCAACAGATTTCCCCCGCAATTTCCAGCATACAGATTTTGTATGTCCAACTTTATGGCAGTGAAAACACTTTAATTTTCGAATGTCAGTTCTACCCTCAGCATCTTCCTTTTTTAGTCTGAGAAAAACTTCCTGTGAATTTCCACTTGTTCCTTCTCTTCCCTGACTACCCACCTTCCACTCAGCATCCCACTTTTTATCCTTTTCTGATTCAAAAGGGTGACAAAAAAAGGATTATCAGTTTGTTCATAGAGCTAATGATCAGCTATCTCTGCTGCTTGTCTTACAGAATCAATCCTCTGTTCCTTCACATGAGTTCTCACTACTGAAGGGATTGAATCTTTAAATTGTTCCAATAGAATTACTTCCCTAAGAGCAGCATAGGTTGTCTCTATATTCAATGCCTATAGCCATCAGTCAAAATTACTTTGTTTTACTCTCCCAAACTCAATATAAGTTTGCCCAGGCTGTTTTCTCATATTCCTAAATTTCTGTCTCTGGAACCAACTCATATCCACTCAAAATGGCCTTTTATTTTACCACATCATAGTACACTGGTATTTCTTCTGATAGTGAAGCATAAACGTCATGTGCTCTACCCACCAACCCGGATTGTAACAACAATGTCCAGTTCTCCTGTGACCATTTCATCTGTTTATCTATCTCCCCAAATAAAATAAAGAATGCTTCAACATCTCTTTCCTCAACCTTTGGAAGAACTTGCACAAATTTAAATATCTCCCCACTAGGTTTTAGGTTAAAGGATTTTTCATCCTCAGTTCTGAGATCTCTTTTGTAACTTCCAGCCTTTTAAGCAATTATTCTCTTTCTCTTTCTTTCTCCCTTTCCTTTGCCTCTCTTTCTTTATCCTTCTCTCTTGCCTGGAATTCCAGTTTCAGCTTCCTTTCTTTCCCCTGCCTTTCCACTTCCTCTCTTTGAAATGCCCTTTCTCTTTCCTTTTCTTTCTCTGCTCTTTCTCTTTCTGCTGCCTCTAGCTCAAGTTTTTGTTCATTTCCTTCGCTTGTTCAAATTCAAAGCTCTTCACTTCTAACTGAAGTCTCACTACCTCCAGCTGTGACTCACTAGGGTCAGGTATGTCCAACTATAAATGCTGTGCTATACCTTCACTTAGATCTGTTTTCTTCACTCCTGCACGTAATCCCAATTGTAACTTACCCACCAATTCCATTAACTTAACTATAGTTACCTTTTGTAAACCAGCCAAAGTTATAACTCCAACTCCCAGACAAGTCCTGGCAACTGTCAAAGCCATATTTCAGGCTCACCACTTTAAAAAAACCTCACATAACTCCTGAATTCAAAGTATTTCTCGTACTCATAATCATAAGATTCACCAACTCCAAACCAATCAAGGAATTTCAAATATATCCCACAAAGAGCCCCCAACTTTGTTATGACACAGCAGATGATAAATGCTGAGCTGCTCAAACCCCAAGGCAAACTTGAAACAACTACCACAACCTGTTTTTCAATTCAAGGTGCTTGCCTTGAATTCAGTAGTAATAAGACCTCCAAGTCTTATAGGTTTCTTACAAAACTAAATTAAACCTTTTTTAATAGAAGAAATTATTTCAAGTACATACATAAATCTACAAATTACTACTACAATAGTTTCTAAATACCCTAGTCAATCTAATTCCCAGTTACACTTTCATTAAGACAACAGTAAGACACATAGATTTTAAGAGATCCAGGCAAGGAAACATGAGACCCTAAACAATCCAATTCAAAGTGAGTTTTCTTAACTTTAATTTGTTGTAGGCAGCAGCTTGAGGCTTTGATACTGGAGGTTTTCACACTTGTTAGATCTTAGAATACCTCCCCTTACACACAGCCTTCTCTCCATTATCGATATTTTTCCCTTTGAACGCAAATTCCCATTGTTTCACTATGGGGAGAATTTTGCCCCCATTGAGGGGGTTGTGCACGGGTGGATGGGGGCGGGCGCAGACCTGATCAGTATCCCCGATCGGGTCTGCGCCACCATTTTATGTGACGTGCACTCGGAAGCGCTGAGCACTCACTGTCCAGGCGGGCGATGTATAAAACACTGGTGAGGCCACAACTGGAGTATTGTGTACAGTTCTGGTCATCACATTACAGGAAGGATGTAATAGCTCTGGAGAGAGTGCAGAGGAGGTTTACAAGAATGTTGCCAGGGTTAGAAAAGTGTAGCTACGAGGAGAGATTGGATAGGTTGGGTTTATTTTCCTTAGAACAAAGAAGGCTGAGAGGTGACTTGATTGAGGTGTACAAAATTATGAGGGGAATAGATAGAGTGGACAGGATAAAATTGTTTCCCTTGGTGGAGAA